>JABXJD010000121.1:697500-1145000 GCA_013375575.1 Percina caprodes | reverse complement strand
ATGGGAATTCAAAAACTGCACTGAATTTTGGACATAGACCTTGATTTCCTTAGTGGCTCTTGACAAACTATATTACCCGCCTGAGGGGAACTGTACAAACTGTGAGAAAAGGGAATATGTCATCAGTTTATTTCCTGCTTTACATTAGTAGTGGGCTGCATACCAATTTTTGAACACTGAGACAGAAGCGATCAAATGGGATGTTTTATTAGACATCAATATTTCAAGAGATACTGTATGTGCTGTATTATCAGTCTGACCGATGATATTAGATCCGCAAACGTTTAATAATCTGTGTGAGCAGTAAGAGCAATTTACGGTTTAATAGAAAATACAGTAGATTACACTGACATGGCAACAATGACAGACCTGATAATTCTTGTAATATGTTATGCTTCATTGTATGTTAAACAGCCTCTTGAAATTCTGAAGAGAAAATAAAAGCCCTGCTGTCTCTATGGAAGGAGCATAGCGTCTCTCACCACGCGGGGCCTTTCTCGTCTAAACACAGCATCATGCCTGACTGCCCATTGCCTTTTCACCGGGCCAACAGAGAGGTGCGCCCATGTGTGGACATTTGATAATGGGGCGTAGGTTGGTGGGAGTGCTGGGCGTTGGGGGATGGTGGATGTCCCTTGAACCTATTAATAGCTCCCTGACAAAGCACCTTGGGAGATATCACACGCTCTGCTGGCCTCCTGCACAGAGAATCGTCTGAGTGGCTCTCCAGAGATGGGCATTCCTTACGGACACACAGGAAACACAACCCAGATTAAGGGCATCAAATGGTCTTTGAGGATAGTTGAGTGCGCCTCAGTGCAGTTCATGGCAAGTGTGATAGATGACTTTGTAGAAATATAGTGTAAGCACATACCTACGAAGTGGCTTCAGACGTGAAAAACATCTACTGTCCTAGCTAAAGAGCTATAATTATTGTATATAGAGGTTTTGAAAGGACTGTAACCCAACAAGATTAAGCCAAGCCAGTGGCTCTGAGAACTATGCTATAAAATATACTATGTAAATGCTTACATCAGCATGCTAACATACCAGAGCTGCAGGAACATATTTTGAATTGGGGTTGCTGACAAGTTTTGATAAGTTTTCAGCCAAAGTCAACCACCACACACCAAACTGCATCATACATACATAATATGCCTACTACAAGCTCAAAAACGGAGCCACAAAACACACTGGTATAAAACCCATCCCTGAATTATATCAAATCAAATCAAAGTGAAGCAAGCCAGTCTGATCCTCCGCCGCTTTCTGCTGATTGCCACTGTTCCCACAGGCGCAGTCCTATCACAAACATTGAAATAGAGAAATGCAACCTTGAGTTTTTGTAGTACAGAAATAGCTAATTAAAAGGCATAAAGATATTGGGCCTAATGTATCAAAAGTTCTTAACGAGTGTTAAGCTGGGACTAATAATGTTATAACAATACGGTAGGATAATTAAATATAGGTGTGACCTCATTCAGGTTTTCCAATACGTAAGTAGGCTATACACGCGTGTGTAGAAATTCGTATAAACTTTCAGTTGAACTGTCACTGAGCAGTTGATAAATCATGCCAATTTACTGCACGGCGGTAGCATAATGATAAACCAGCACCTTGTGCTGCCGTCATAACACTCCAAATGTGTTTTTGTGCTCCGGGTTGATACTGATGAAGGTTTTCATCATTGCATGGATATCCAAGTGGGCAACGATGTCCCCAAGTACGTGGATGAGGGGGAAGGTGTGTTAGTCTCATTTGGGACATGCTGGTTTTAAGGTGTCTGAGATCTGAGAAAGTTTTCTCTGAAGAAGCAACAGAGATTGGTAGGCACACACAAAGTTTCAATAGATCCTCTACTTCTTCAAATAGAGCTCTGGTTTGAGAGTGCAGGTTAGATAGGTGCGAGCCAACTTCTCGCATTGGGAATCGGCCCCTTTACACACATCTCCCAACATTTGGAGTGGAAGGTGCAGTCGCCCTGTGTCTAGCTGTTTGGGAAGCTGAAGAGATTGGGCGTCAAGTTCCAGCGGTTTGCTGCATCAATTCTTTACCCTGAATGCAGCCGTTTTCATCCCGGTCTGGTTGAATCTACTAGTGAGTTCAGACCAAATTCAGAGCTTTATAAAACTCAGCTCTCCATTTGAGTTCACCTGTAGCCTGTGACAAAGCTTCAGGGCTGACAGTTTGGCAATAGCAGGCGGGTTTTCTGTTTACTCTGGGGTTAGCATCTAGCATCTTCAGACCATTCTGGGTAGCACACGCTTTCACCTTTTCTACCATTTCAGCCACCACCTTGGTTTACACAAATAATGGCACTTGACTCTGGGCACTCTGAAGGCTCCTTGCCACAGTTTCACAGGGCCTGAAAAGGGCTTTGCAGCAGAGGAGGCTGAAAAGAGTTGATGTGAAAAGTGTTTCAAAGAGCTGTTTTCGTTTTGCAGATTCTTTGATAACACCTGCAACATCTTGTACAAAGTTCCTCAGCTACTAGGCTCACCTTGCGTGCCACTTCTTGCAGCACAGGGTACAGGGAGTGGTTGCTGCAATGAACATACAAGGACTGGGAACATATTTCCTTTAGTCGGGCCTCAACACTGGAAAAGCGTCCCGACACGTTATTTGCATCATCAAAACAACATCCTTGAAGGCGTTCCAAAAACATGTTTAATCTTACAAAGATGTCTTTCCAACACTTAAACAGTGTTTCTGCAGTTGTGTCAGGGCTAGAGTCAAATTTTGCAGTGAGACTGAAGATTACTGTCAACAAACTGAAGACTGCATGAGAATTGTTCTGCAGCACTGATATCTGTGGTGCTGTCAGCTGTCAGTCTGCAGAACGGCCAGGCTGATGCGCGTGTTACTACTATGTCCTTTCGAAAAGCCTGAGCAAACTGTTCAATTATCTCATTCTGTATTGTGTCAGACATCCAATTACCCCTCTTCTTTATTCACTCTCTTTCTTTGGGTAAATTAAAAGTCTGTTTCAGCATCAGGTCATAGAGCACATCCTCACAAGTTGTGTCACCCCTAAAAGGGATTCCTTTTCGTCCCAGAAATGCTATGGAACAAAATAATATTTCCAGGACATTCCTCGCTGTTTGCTGGTCTTTGGCGGCAATATCGGAGAACAGAGCACTTTTTGGCGGGTTTTTTTTCTAACCCGGCAATAGTATGAATGGCATCTTTATGAATGGCCAATTTCTTGTGCAGAGAAAATTTAGCAGAGGCAAGTTTAAAAAAAATAAAATCCTTTCTCAACAAAAAGCCTATCTTTACTCACATGACAGGAAGCCACAAGTTTTTTCTCAACAGCCTGTAACGGCCATGTAACATGCTCCCAATGAGAAGGCTAACATGCTAATGTTAAGCACCATATATGGCTGCAAAAAAGTTTGTGTCAATCCACGTAGCAGGTGTCAAGATATTTTAATTGAATACGTGAACATATTGGCCTGTTTGTTGTGCTAGAGGAAGGGTCAAGGGATCATAAGTCTTTCAGATGTATTCATCACCATGGAAAGTCCCATGCAATCCAATAGTTGTCTAAGTATTTCACTACAAAACAAAAATATCATCATGGTGGCACTAGAAAAAAAGTTATCCTCTTCCTAAATTGCATGGCGATCCATGCCAAAACAGTAGTTAAAGATATTTTAGACCAACTGACCGACCAGCAGACTAACATTGCCACCCATAGAGCCACGCAGCTAGCAAGGCTAAAAACAATGTTCTATGCTCAAATATAATCCAGTTTGAACACACATGCTGTATGTAACTCTTAAAACCATGTGTTTTGTCAAATTGAACATCACATTGCAATTTTGGGGCTGAAGCATTTGAACAGTGTTCTGTATGAACTACCATTTTAGATCTGACCACTGAGTTAGGCCTACACATTAGAGCTGTCAATCTTCCTCTATGATACCATTCAAATTTCATTTGTTATTTTTTTTTTAATATTAAAATATTAAAATATGTAATGCTCAAATGCAGTCTGTTATTAATATGTACTAAACTAGTCAGTCGTATGAATTGTCAATGCCATTATCATCATGTGGTTGTTGTTACACGTTCTTAGCCTGGCCTTGAAGGGGATCTACGTCATGGCGCATTGCATTTCTGGCACGTTACATTTTCCACCGCAAACACACAGTGACAAACCCAAATCAACTGAGAACTCTGTAATGTAACATTATCTAACAAGCGTATTGAAGCGGCTCTGTTGTAAAGGTTAACGGTGCTCTGTTAGCACAATGACATGTTCGAAAGCACAGCCGAAACGATTGGTCATAAATTAATTAACAATAGTGTTAGCCACCATGTTAACGGCATTAATAACTAAACAAACGGTTCTGTCACTAATATTTTAGTGATTTATAAGCAACAAGTTTCTTGCAGATTGTGTTCAATATGTTCAGAAAGCACTGATAGGCCTACACAAGCTGAAATAGTTTCAAAAAGTGTAACAGTGTTTAATATATTACAAAAATATAGTAAATAGGCTTGTAAAAACTATTGAAAACTGGAGGCTGAAACACTGACTGTTGTAATAATAACTGTATAACTGCTGTAGGGTGGCAGGTAAGAACTTGACCCAGGAGATGTCTGACTTTGAGATCCAGGAAGATTTATTTACAACTCCGACGTGAAGTTAACTATGAAGTTGTATTTGACGTTACATGTGAAGTTGGATGTGGTTTTAAAATATATGTAAATAATAATGCACATTAATAAGCATCCGACTATTACCATGAATATTATTTACCAAAACTAAATAGTATAGCCACCAGCATATAACAAGAAACAATACTAAGAATTACATTAATTTCTCTGTAATAATTAACATAAATTTCACATAGTGACACAAACTGAGAATAAGGCACATCTATTACAGCACGCATATCCATAAACTGGGAAGGATTAAACACAGGGTTTCCACGTCGTGGTAATCCACGGCGGTAATAAGGATATTTTTAAATGAAATTAGTTATTATTACCGTCAATTCTACCGTGGTTTACCGGTAAGAGTAGGTATATAAAAATAAATAAAAAAGCTTCCTAAAAAAAAAGCTGCATTGAACTGGGAAGTGTGCTGTCAAACTGCTCTTAAATGATCTTAGGACAGATAACCTAACTAGATGTGAGTGAGTCAAGGACACTTTCATTAGCATTCAGATCCTCCTCCATCAATGTTGATGAGTTTGACCCGGGGCTGTTAGATGCCAATGATTTCCTTTATTTCTCAAGGAAAGCAGTCTCAAGTCTCTGGAGAAAGAGACTTGCTGTATGGTTCTTCCATTATTAATATAACTGAGAGGAAAACTCTGTTTTCAAGCTTGTAAGAGTTATTAGAGCAAATAACAGTTGTTAAGTTTTTTTTTTTTAAATATTTAAAGTGCATGGCATGGTGATGTAAAGTTGACAGAAGATTCAACCTTTTACTACTCTCTAATGAACTGGTTAAAACTTGAACTTTGTCATGACCCCCACTATATACTATTATAAATTTGATTAGACAACCATCTTTTCCCATTATAACCAATTAGAGTTTACAACAGCAGTGACTAGAGAGCAGAATAATAGCTCACCTTGACACTAATAAAGATAACAATTTATTTTATTGTCTATAAAAAAAAAATTATCTGGTACAGTCCTTGATCAAGCCTGTAACAATTGGTTGATCAATAAAAAACTCCCTATAGTTTTACAATACTATTAATAATGGGTGTAGGTAATGTTGATGAAATTAATGATTGGACATTAATTTGAAGCAAAACAGACAGCTACTAATAAATGATCCATTTTATTATTGTATAGTAGCTCTGGAAGTGGCCTTGTAAACTCTAAGTCCTGATTCGGGGCCCTGACCATCTGGCCTGTGTGTCTTGCCTGTCAGCTCAGCAGAAACCCGGGGATAACTAGGCGTAATCAGAGGGCACAGAGCCATGGACTGCCACTGTGGCTTACACCATGCATGTGACTTGTAGCTAGACAGGTGTACACGCGAGCTGGCAGCAGCTGGTGATCATGAAAATTGTTTGCTGCGATGGTAGAGGTATGCTAATTGCCCATATTCGTCATCTTCTTGCGGTGCCATCACCAGTCAGAGAGCGGTTACTGTGCAAGATGTCTGTAGACTTCGAGCTATTAACTTCAAGCTATTTTTTTTGTGTAATCACACATAGAGCTGGGCAATATATTGATATTATATCGATATCGTGATATGAGACTAGGTATTGTCTTAGATTTGGAGTATTGTTATATGAAGTGTTGTCTTTTCCTGGTTTTAAAGGCTGCATTACAGTCTTGATCTCACCAGACTGTTTTAGCTGTTCTATTATTCGCCTTTACCCACTTAGTCGTTATATCCACATTACTGATGATTATCAAAAATCTCATTGTGTAAATATTTTGTGAAAACACCAATAGTCAACACCACAATATCGTTGCCATATCGACATCAAGGTATTTGGTCAAAAATATCGTGATATTAGATTTTCTCTATCGCCCAGCCCTAACCCCACTAACACCTAACTGGTCAATATGTAGTTAACCAGCCTGATTGTCTCTCAAGCTTAACAGCAGAGACAATTGCTTTCTTTTGCATTAAATACAGATCTTTAAAAAGACAATTGTGCTATGCTTTTATTAAAATGTTCTCTGCAAGTTTCTGAATACAAACATCTGTTGTTTCCTGTCATATTTAGACCAGGTTATATTTTATCAACAAAACACTTTTCAGTGCTACTTTCTGCTCTTAAGACACTTCATCATTAAAGTAAGCTGTTTTAAGCCAAAATAAGCACAAAGGGAAGAAAAAGCAGTTATCAAAGCCAAGTAATTTTAGATTAGCCATACTCAGTATTGTGCACCATCATCACACAGCGGTGGCCTAGAGGATAGAGAAGAGAGCTTGTGATCTCAATCCCCAGACCAACAGGATAAAATCTGGGTAGGGGAAGGTGAAAGAGCAGTGCTTGTCCCTCCCTCATTACAGCACTGAGCAAGGCCCAGCTCCAGTGGAGCTGCTCCGCGGCCAGCAGATCTGCCTGTGGATGTACTGGGCAGCTTCCAGGTGTGACAGTGTGCAACTGTGTAAATGTGATCAGGGCGTTCCTGCAAAAGAGAGGCTGCCTCTCAGTTAACCTCTCCTGAATAAATAAAAGACAAAAACACAAACAACTCTTGAGGCTACCCTTAAACAAATTTGATTATTAAAGTTCAATACATTTTCCTTTGTCATTTTTTTCTTTAATTTAAATCACCAATGCTAGAAGAAACTAAATCAGAAAGGCAACATGTAGATGACTAAGACAAACTGCTCTCTGCTTACCTGACGTCAAATTTAGACATGAATAATTCAAAACTGCTAAAATAGCAAGATAGCAAATACAGGTTACATTTCAAAGAACCAATTCTGTCATTTTTTTTTGTACATCTTATCAAAATGGATTTCTTGTTATGGAAACAAGGCGCCGGTTGTTAGCCTCAGTAATGAAAAATGATCTCATTTTGTCCATCTCCTGAAGTTGCTGAAGCATGATCTCCTGTACATGCATGCTGTGGTTGAGTATAAATACAATCTGTGCTCAATCAGTCAGTCACCCCCAGAGCCCCAATCAACACTGCTCAGGTTATACTGAGAATCTCTGGGTGAGGAGCCAGAACTCTCTAGACACAACATAGACAGAAAGAGCCAAACAATACCACCCTGCATGGCAGTAGCCATACCCTCGCCAAAAACCCAGTATAGTGAAGTCAAAGCCCATTAGATTTCATTCTCAGTACCTCGAGAATATCGCTAAGTACAAAAATGCAAAAATCTACAGTACATCAGAGCAGTTTTACATTTTTCAAGTCATGCAAGGCAAGTCTCACATTATCATCAGTCAAAAAACAACCTTCATGGGTCTATTAATGTTGACTTCCTTCTAAAAAATAATGCACAGAATACTTTGTTTTGATGTTAAGAGTGGCAAATCCGAGTTATAAATCAATGTATTTTTCCCTGTCAAGCAATTTTCTGAGACCTCTGAAAGCAAATGTTTAAATAGGTTTAATAGTGCAAAAACCCCAGTGGTGTATTTCTGTCTGCTCCTGGCTTTCTACCCCAACACATGCCCGCCTGGTCGATCCTGCACACCCTTAAAAATAAACAAGCACAAAACCTGTCCAGGCCTTCAGCGTGTGTGCGCATATTGACTTCATGGCTCATTTCCAGCTCAATAAAACACACTGGTAGAGCTGGGCAACATGACTAAAGAAGTTATATCTTAATTAGAGCTGGGCAACAATTACAAGTTTTAATCGCGAAATTTCCCTGATTAATTGCAATTAATCGCAATCGGTATACGCAAAATGCAATAATGACTTAAAAAGGTAGTGTATATAGTGCAATTTTATTTTAAATGTTCTACCATATGAATCAAAGTCCCATAACATTTGTTCTGAAAAAACTTACCAGCATTTTGTTTATACAGTACAGCACTTCGCAAGGACACTGTCCAACGCACTGTTATGCAGAGACACTGGGACAGAACGCTGGAGACCGTGCGCAAAGCAGGGGACATGATCAAAAGGCAGAAGGCTCGCAGCAGCGATCATATTTCGTATCTATTCGTACTATCTGTGCTAACTGCGGTGACTTTGACACATTCCACTGCTGTGCAACTTCAATAAAGTGTCCCGCGCACGTTTCAGCATATTGTCTCTCCTCTGTTTTCATTACAGTCAGAGCATGTGAATGCAGCGCCCACTTTTCATCAATATAATGCAATGTAACTCCGAGATAATTCTGGTTACCCAGTGAGTCCAGTAGTCCCCAGTAGTCCCCAGTGAGTCCAGTAGTCCCCAGTGAGTCCAGTAGTCCCCAGTGAGTCCAGTAGTCCCCAGTGAGAATGCGATAACGCGTTAACTTGCCCAGCCCTAATCTTAATGTAAGCCTTGATAATATCAAGCTTTGGCAACATAAGGAACAATTGTTGGTATAACAAAGTACTGCCAGTGTAATGTACATTATTTTTAATAATCTTTCATGATATAAGATTTCAACCATATTGAATCCATACTTTAGGAGACAAACAAAAAACAGCAGGAAGTACCACATTAATTAAAAATGTGTCAGATCCATCAGAATCAGCAGTGTGGCTGCAGGGAGTAACATAAATCTGCTGTATATAAAGGCAGGAAAACTATTAAGCTACTCATTTTATGTAATTAATTATATAGCGATAAGCTAATTTCTCTAATCTGAATTTAGAGTTGATGCCAGCTGGTGCACATGCGCCATTTATTTTTAGTCCGAGGAAACATTGGCATGTCCATCCCTATTACAATATAAATTTTTCATGCAGTGTTCATAACACAAACCTGCACATGCAGCACTTTTTGATATTTACTGCTCTGGGCTACCAAATCTCAACTTTTTTTGCCTTTTAAGTTAAGTCCCATGCAAAGTATTGCAGCGAGCAATCTAACGAGACAGAGTCCAAGTTTCAAGCTCTGGTCTATATCATAAGTCGATGTAACAGTAGATGATTTGATGAACTGACTAAAAGATGGATTGGCTAAATGATTGCAGCTTTCTTTTCACGCCCTGGTTGTAGCTGCCTGTGCTCTTATATTGGAGCTTATGCAGGGATGTCTTACCATTGTAGCCCTGTAGGTATTTTCTACACTCTGAATTATCATGGTAATAAAGTAATTAAAATGTAAAACAGTGGAATTTAATCATAGATGTGTGAGGCAATGTATACTGCAATGTCAGAAGTAATGTGTCTAGATTAGGCTTGTGACAGTTCTGAAGTCACAAGTCAAAATCAAACTCACTTTCATTTAGTTCTCTCTCTTGCTCCCTCCCCTTCTCCTTTTTTACTATGTGCTGAAACAGTGAATTGATGAAGATCTTCAAGCCCAGGGGCTTCAACTGTGCCCATAGATTATTCCTTAGTCCTGGTCAATATGTAGTTAATCAGCATGAAATTATAATTTGTTCAAGATGAAAAAAAGAGCACTTGTCATCACTTGTGAATGTTTGTGCCATCAAAATGTAAGGCCTTATAAATACTTGCTCACAGCAGGGTTGGTTTTACTTTATTTCATAGCTGTCACAAAGCATTATGCACCCTTCTATCACCACAGCAGATATGTAAAAGCTATTGGATCTACACTATCTAAGATTTGGGGCACTACACCATCCAGAACTCCCATCTATTTAACTGACTTAGTAAGTTGGCTACATCTAATGGAAACTGTATTATCATTACAATAATTATTATCATTATTGGTTAAAGTAGTTATAGTATAATGTTGCAAAACAGTATCCAAAAGAAGCAGTGATTGTTAATTTCATGAGCCCATGCAGTAATAGGGAGGACAACACACTCCAGGTAATTACATTGGTCATTGTCCCTTTTGCCCAGTTTGTTACGCAACACTGGTAGTTTTAGCATATATATACACTTTTTTCTAGAATATCTGAGATTAGTCTAGTAAACTTTCCTGAGACTCTTGATTTCTAACCTAGGTTTTGCAGTCTGTACAAGTCATCTGATAAACTCCAGCAAATAGCCTCTAGCTGCACGTGCCATTCTTCTGTATTATCATTCTGCCCCACCGCAACAAATGCACAAAACCAACTGGCCACAAACAGGAGAACAAGAAGGGCTTGTCAATGTGTTTAATAACTAACAAACACACACTGCACATCCATCCACACACTGCACATCCTTTTAGCAACCTAGCTGGTGACACAGCACAACAGTGTGGTGGAAAGTGACAAATGGCTGCAAGCTATAGTATTATTATCATTTCACCCACGCAAAAAGTTCTGTAGGTGTTGTTTTATTTTTTACATTTGAAATGGATGTTAATAAACAGCCTAACCTGACCACAATCCTGTTTAACATGATTACGCAAGCTTAGATGGTTAAACCTAATCTGCAGAGTTGTAACCCTTACTATATTTCAAAATATCAAACATTTAACATTTTCGTCTTTAAAAATTAGCTAGTACTTTCATACTTTGGTTTTTGCCTCCCTTGTCACTCATTCCATCATTTGCCATCCCTGGGCCAATACCTCCTCCCACAAGTCTATCAATCATATAAATGGCTGACTTGTCTTTGATTCCACATTCAGAAAGCTGAGCAGAGTGGATCAGCATCTTTTCAGTCGCACACATAACAAACACACACAATTTGTTACAAACTTACAATTAATTTATTTAATGTTATCAAATTAATGAGTGAAGTAGCCCCAATGCATGCTCCAATAAACTACTCATCTTCCAATCATTTCTACTACTAATTAGAATCACCAGGACCTGAGGCCCATGTCTCAAAGATTGTTATAGCCCGTTATCATGGCGACTTTGTTATGGACCTGAAACACTAACACGACGGTTGCCCGTTGGCAGAAAAGGCAGTCTGCGGCTGCAAGACCTGGAGCTCACCGCCAGTGTTTCAGTTTGAGTGTTAAGATAATTAAAAAGGTATTCAGAGTATTTAGAAGCAGGCTGGCTGCAGGTTAGCTAATGCACATTGCAGCGACAGATTCGATAGGTTGTAATCACTGAGTTTTGGTTGTACTGAAAAAGTAACTAAAAAAACAAGTACAG
The DNA here is from genome assembly GCA_013375575.1 of Percina caprodes. Classification (NCBI taxonomy): domain Eukaryota; kingdom Metazoa; phylum Chordata; class Actinopteri; order Perciformes; family Percidae; genus Percina; species Percina caprodes. Next base: position 1,133,380 of record JABXJD010000121.1, on the reverse strand, counting down.
ATTTTTTACTACAAGCTCTCAAATCATATTCTACAAGTGCTCACATCGGATTTACGCATGCTCACGTTTTGCACCATATTTACCTTAATTATCAGGTTAGTGTGTCAGGGCCACACACTCTGTAACACTGCGATCAGGCGGATTCAGCTTACTAAAAAATATCACAGGTTTGCTATAAATAAATATAAATATGTACACTTTCCAATTCCTTTTCCTGTGTTTCTGTGTCTCTTTGTGGCACTCTGTAGCTTGTGTATATGTGTGTATGTGCACTTCTGTGCACGTTAATGTTAATTGTATGATTTAGGCATTATAACTCATTAGTGTCAAGTGGTTATTTAATTCCCCAACATGTGTAGTTCGCTTGTATAGGCCAACCCAAAAGGGTACTACCTACAAGCTAATAAGAACGGTCAACCGCTGCAACACTGTGATGTTCTTCAACTGCTCCTCGGTGTCGCACAGGTGGATCTCCATGGACACGCCACGTAGAGTTTTAACAAAAACCGTCACAACCATTTCTGTGGTGTTCTCTTCAATCCAGATTACACAACAGGGTGTGGCTGTGTTCAACTGAACATACTTTCATTCATTTAAAGAAACATACACCAGCTTTTCACCTAAACAAAAACCACAAACTTTTAAACATGGAGCTTATCTAGAAACATTTCATTCAACCTTACCTATAAAAGTAGCCTATACAGTGGTGTGAAAAAGTGTTTGCCCCCTTCCTCATTTCCTGTTCCTTTGCATGTTTGTCACACTTAAGTGTTTCGGAACATCAAACCAATTTAAACAATAGTCAAGGACAACACAAGTAAACACAAAATGCAATTTGTAAATGAAGGTGTTTATTATTAAAGGTGAAAAAAAATCCAAACCATCATGGCCCTGTGTGAAAAAGTGATTGCCCCCTAAACCTAATAACTGGTTGGGCCACCCTTAGCAGCAACAACTGCAACCAAGCGTTTGCGATAATGTGCAATGAGGCTTTTACAGCGTCCTGGAGGAATTTTGGCCCACTCATCTTTGCAGAATTGTCCTAATTCAGTTACATTAGAGGGTTTTCGAGCATGAACGGCCTTTTTAAGGTCATACCACAACATCTCAATAGGATTCAGGTCAGGACTTTGGCTAGGCCACTCCAAAGTCTTCATTTTGTTTTTCTTCAGCCATTCGGTGGTGGACTTGCTGGTGTGTTTAGGATCATTGTCCTGCTGCAGAACCCAAGTTCGTTTCAGCTTGAGTACACGAACAGATGGTCGGACATTCTCCTTCAGGATCTCTTGGTAGACAGCAGAATTCATAGTTCCTTTTATCACGGCAAGTCTTCCAGGTCCTGAAGCAGCAAAACAGCCCCAGACCATCACACTACCACCACCATATTTTACTATTGGTATAATGTTCTTTTTATGAAATGCAGTGTTCCTTCTACGCCAGATATACTTGGACACACACCTTCCAAAGAGTTCCACTTTTGTCTCATCGGTCCACAGAATGTTGTCCCAAAAGTCTTGGGGATCATCAAGATGTGTTGTGGAGAAATTGAGACAAGCTTTGATGTTCTTTTTGCTCAGCAGTGGTTTTCTCCTTGGAACTCTGCCATGCAGGCCATTTTTGCCCAGTCTTTTCCTGATGGTGGAGGCATGAACGCTGACCTTAACTGAGGCAAGTGAGGCCTGCAGTTCTTTGGACGTTGTTGTGGGGTCTTTTGTGACCTCTTGGATGAGTCGTCGCTGCGCTCTTGGGGTAATTTTGGGCGGCCGGCCACTCCTGGGAAGGTTCACCACTGTTCCATGTCTTCGCCATTTGTGGATAATGGCTCTCACTTTGGTTCGCTGGATTCCCAAAGCTTTGGAAATGGCTTTATAACCCTTTCCAGACTGATACATCTCAATTACTTTCTTTCTCAATTGTTCCTGAATTTCTTTGGGTCTCGGCATGATGTGTAGCTTTTAAGGATCTTCTGGTGGACCTTACTGTGTCAAGCAGCTCCTATTTAAGTGATGCCTTGATTGTGAACAGGTGTGGCAATAATCAGGCCTGGGTGTGGCTAGAGAAATTAAACTCAGGTGTGGACAACCACAGTTATAGTATGTTTTAACAAGGGGGGCAATCACTTTTTCACACATAAATTCCACGTACACAGTACATGCCTCTGTTATCTCTAAAACTTTGAACTAAGATTTAATTCTGATTTGTGTGTCTGAAGTTTAGGACTGCTCAAAGACGAGCTCTCAATTCATCCCCTGCAGTGATGGTGTGGTTCCCAGGAAAAACCTCTGGCTGTTTGGCAAAGAAACTGTGAGGGAGTTTGCTGCCATTCACTACTCATGATGTAGCTCACTGCCTTCTGTCACACTATACTGGTACTGTTGGATTTCTTGTCTCATTCTGAAGCCAAAGCTTATTTGTTCATGTTGCCCCATAGTGAGCATTCAAATTATCTGATGTATTTTCTCATGTTTTATAACGTAATGCTTTTAATGTTGCCACTGAAGGTTGTTTCCTAAAATGTAATCACTGCTCAATAATAGTTAATCATGAATAACTATCACGTAGGCTAATAAAGGTTCTTTTGATATGCAGAATGTATATTAACAAACAGGTGCATATATGTGAATACATATACTGTATGCTAGATGGAGTTAAACAACAGCTAAATACTATCTTGTGTCCAAACGGGTGCTGATCTCCGCAATTTGAAGCCTTCAGTTCGTATTGATGATTAAAATTATTATTTTACAGTACAGTAGTTATTTGTAAAAAAAACGTTCATACAGTACTTTTATTTGTTAAACAAATGCTTTGGCCTGTAAAAAGGTTTTGTTCTTTGGTTTCAATGTATTATGGAGTATTTCCTCGTATAATAATTGTAAAAAAAAAAAAAAAAAAGGTCACTACTTGACGGATTTCGCCTATCACGGGTTCTTCTTGGAACGTAACCCCCGTGATAAACGAGGGTTCACTGTATATACAATTTTCTTTTAAATAAATAAAAAACAAGTCAGTGGTTTGAGTTTAAACAATTTTTTGGCCTGCTTGAGGTCAATGGGAAGTTAGCAATGAAACATAAATAAGTGTAAATCCTAAATGGAATACAACTGCACTGTTTTTATTTTGAAAAATAAAAGCGTTTTTTGCTTTTTTTGTTCAGCTTCTTCTCTGGTTGCAAGTCGCAATTAAAAAAATTAGAAGAACTGCAATGTGTCCGAGAGAAGCAAACTGAGTTCACAAGACATTAGCATGTACGCAAAATAGCTTTTATCCCTCAAAAATGTCAGCTCATGAAAAAAACAAAAAAAAGAAAAGTCGGATGTTTCTCCCATTATGGACAAATGTAAAAATGCATGTAGCCACTTCAATAAGTAATAAGTGCTTCTTCGGCTAAACTACAGGGTCCCCAAAGAACAAAAGGAAAGTTTTCAGTAAATGGCTGTGAATAATGGCTTTAGAGGTATAGTACTACTGTAGAAAATACACTTAGAATTGGCTAGAACCATTCCTTGTCCCTTTATTCAAGTGTAAGAAACCTGCGTAGACAGTTGGCTTTCCTGAGAAAAGCAGTGATGAGTGTTCAGAGGCTCAATGTGAAGCAGCTGAACAATCACGCTGACGGCTTGTACAACTGCTTCTGGCACTAATCAGATCTGGGATGCACCGAAATGAAAATTATTGGCCAAAGCTGAATGTTTTTTCCAACATGTTTTTCCATTTATTTTGACGTTTTCAACATCGCATGAACCAAAATTTAAAATGTGCTTTTCACTATTTTGTCTTGCCTTTCAAAGAAAAGATCAATTACAAAACTACTTAAAAATATTTATTTAACCATGAACAATGTTTTTAACATTCCAGCAGACATTATACCAACACAGCACAAAATAACTTAAAATAACATTAGTAAAATAAACAAACTTTTGGCCTATATATATATATATATATATATATATATATATATATATATATATATATATATATATATATATATATATATATATATATATATATATATATATATATATATAAAATGGAATTATGGAAAAAATAATAATCACAATTATTTTGGTCAATATTGAAATCATATTTTTTTTTTTTTTTTTTTTTGGGCCTTTCCGCCTCCAATTCTTGACAGGACAGCCAGGTGAGAAAGGGGAGAGAGAGCGGGAAGACATGCAGGAAACAGTCACAGGCCGGACTCGAACCCTGGACCCCCGCACCGAGGCACAAACATCTCAGCACATGCGCCCCGCTCCACCACAGAGCCAACCCCGCCATAATTATTTAACTGCCTTATTTATACTGACTCAAATGATGGTATCGGTATCTAGAAGTACTGGAGTTTATGCACCAATCCAATACCACATAATAAACCCTACAGAAAATGTATTTATGTTCTTTTTCCGTTATAACTGACTGTCAAACTGGATGATAAAAGAAAGTTCTGTGGCATTCATTGTTCAGTTTAACCTGAGCCAGACCGACAACACAGATAGAAATCATACTACATCCATACAGGGATAGTAGTAAACAGCTGTTCAAAAACATAATAAAATATATGACACACTGGTATCAGATCAGTACTTGGTATCAACAGATAATAAACAGCCTAACCTGACCACAATCCTGTTTAACATGTAGTGATTATGCAAGCTTAGGTGGTTAAACCTAATCTGCAGAGTTGTAATCCTTACTGTATTTCAAAATATCAAACATTTATCATTTTTCCTCTTTAAAATTAGCTAGTACTTCCATACTTTGGTTTTTGCCTTCCTTGTCACCCATTCCATGATTTGCCATCCCTGGGCCTGTAGCTCCTCCCAGAAGTTTTCTTATTATACGAATGGTTGACTTGTCTTTGATTCCATATTCAGAAAGCTGAGCGGAGTGGATCAGCAGCTTGCCTTGGAAGAGCAGTATCACACCTAACAAACACACACAATTTCTTTAATGTTATGGAATCAATGAGTGAAGTAGCCCCTATGCATGCTCCAATAAACCACCCATCTTGCAATCATTTCTTCTACTTAGAATCACCAGGACCTGAGGCCCATGTCTCAAAGATTGTTATAGCCCGTTATCATGGCGACTTTGTTATGGACCTGAAACACTAACACAACGGTTGCCCGTTGGCAGAAAAGGCAGTCTGCGAGAAGATTTGAGAGGTTGTGATCACTGAGTTGTGGTTGTACTGGAAAAGTGACTGAAGTGAAAAGAAGAAAGAAAAATGAGTAGAGATTGTTTTCTACAAGCTCTCAAATCCTATTCTACAAGTGCTCACATCGCATCTACGCGCGCCCACATTTTGCACCATATTTACCTTCGTAATTATTAGGCTAGTGTGTCAGTGCCACACACGTTTTAACACACGTAACACTGCGATCAGGCGGATTCAGCTTACTAAAAATATAATATATATATATATATATATATATATATATATATATATAATATATAAAGCTATAAATATGTACACTTTCCAATTCCTTTTCCTGTGTTTCTGTGGCACTCTGTAGCTTGTGTATATGTGTGTATGTGCACTTCTGTGCATATTAATGTTAACTGTTTGGTATTATAACTCATTAGTGTCAAGTGGTTATTTCATTCTTCAACATGTGTAGTTCGCTTGTATAGGCCAACCCAAAAGGGTACTACCTTCAGGCTTATATGAACTGTCGTTCTCTTCTATCTTCTCCTTCAGCTCCAACACTGTGATGTTCTTCAACTGCTCCTCAGTGTCACACAGGTGGATCTCCATGGACACGCCATGTAGAGTTTTAACAAAAACTGTCACAACCATTTCTGTGGTGTTCATAAGCTTCAGTCGATCTCTCTTCACTTGGTTTAGATTACACAACAGGGTGTGGCTGTGTTCAACTGAAAACACTTTCACTTTAATTTAAAGAAACATACACCAGCTTTTCACCTAAACAAAAACCACAAACTTTTAAACCTGGAGCTTATCTAGAAACATTTAATTCAACTTTACCTATAAAGTAGCCTATAAGTGGCATTTATTCACTCTCAATAACTTTAAATCCTCTGGTTTTTTGATGTTCCCAATTCTAGCATATGTCTTCATGTGTGTTGTCCTTACCCTTTGAAGCACATTTTATTACATATTTTGTATGAAATGTGAAGTTTGTTTTTTGTAAGAGCTATGTGGGCAATAATGTAAAACTCCCCGTTATCTCTAAAACTTTGAACTAAGATTTAATTCTGATTTGTGTGTCTGAAGTTTAGGACTGCTCAAAGACGAGCTCTCAATTCATCCCCTGCAGTGATGGTGTGGTTCCCAGGAAAAACCTCTGGCTGTTTGGCAAAGAACTGTGAGGGAGTTTGCTGCCATTCACTACTCATGATGTAGCTCACTGCCTTCTGTCACACTATACTGGTACTGTTGGATTTCTTGTCTCATTCTGAAGCCAAAGCTTATTTGTTCATGTTTCCCCATAGTAAGCATTCAAATTATCTGATGTATTTTCTCATGTTGTATAACGTACTGCTTTTAATGTTGCCACTGAAGGTTGTTTCCTAAAATTTAATTACTGCTCAATAATAGTTGTTGAAGGTTGTTTCTAGGGCTGCACAATGAATCAAATTTTAATCACGATCACGATTTTGACTTCCCACGATCAAATTTGCGTGATCGAGCGATTATTATTATTTTTTTTAAGCGCCATTTCATAGAATGCTCCGGGTTTTTTGCATAGCGCATCTACCGCTCCATAAACCACTATCCGATCATGTGCCAGTCAGAGTGGTTCTCTGCACCGCGCAGCTTAGTTTCTAGATGGAGACAGTCACAGAGGACAGAGTAACGGGAGGAAAACTCAACAGATAGCAGTCGGTTATACGTCGGTCTCAAGGTTTACCAGTTTACCAGTAAACGCAACATTTTGTCCCATCTGTGTTATTCAGACAACAGCAGTGACCAGTGCTAGTCTGTGTTTGTTAGCTGTTAGCTCCTCTAGGACGCACCGGTGCTAATGTCCTCGCATCCGCTGCAATGTTGTTTATATGGATATGGTTTAATTTTGCGTTACATGACCCATTTCTTCTGTAAAGCTGTGCCTGTGTTGGATCTCTCCTCTACTCTTTCTCCTCTTACTCTCCACGTAGCCCCGCCACACAGCGCCCGTCCACACTTCTGACATTTGTCTACAGTTTTAATTGTTATTAACACAGCTGTATATAACAGTTAACAGTTAAATATGAGGGGCAAACCTGTATTTGTACCAGTGTTTCCGCGGGTAACTGCTATTGCGGCCGCCACGGCAAAAAACAAAGAAGAAGTTATTGAATGCAACTAACTCAGTTGGTAGAGTAATAGCGACACGGAGCCTGCTGGACCTGGGCCAGAGATGTGACCCATGGCCAGAATATCATAGTTCATAAAAATGCAGCACAGTGACGATACAGACATTTTGTACACACGACGTGTGTATCCGCCATTCGACCCGTGCTGGACCCGTTCATAATGATCAGCCGTCTCTCTGTGAGTAGCACTCCCCCTCTCTCGCTAGCTCTTTTAATCTGTTATTGTTGAAAACAAGTGAAGGAGCTTTCTCAGAGATGCATTTAAAAAATATATATATATATATATATATATATATATTTCAGATAGCTAATTTTCATTTACGTGTGTTGCAGCTATACGTCTATACAACATACAATTTCAACATAAGAATGTAACATAATATAGAGGTGAAAACAGTTATAAAGCCCTAGCTACAGGCTTGTGATTAAAAATGTCAAACAATTGTCAGTCTCACCTCCAAACAGCCAATTAAAAAGCAGGTCCTGCTGCTGTTCAACTTTCCATTCAACAGTTTCGAAACACCATTGTAGTGAACCAGCAATCATAGTTGAAAGGGTCATACTCCTGGCTTGAACTCAAACAAACTCTTTTACTGCAAATCACACAGTAATAGAACAGATGGCTTGTTCTGAAATCAAACAGCCATTCAATAGTTCAAAAATATAATTAACTAAGGCTGGGGGAATATTTTGCATGAAGTGACCTACTTAGCAGCATAGAAGTCAATATACAGAAGTGGAAAACTATTAGATCAGAAGAGGTGTACAGTATTTCATTAGACTGTGCTGCTTTGAGGAAAAACTTGCATGTATTGGTATGTTGAGCAAGTACGAATGACATCTGGGGCCTGTTGCACAAAACCAGGATAAGGGATTAAGCTGGGACATTCAAGTTATCCTGGATGAATTTAGCTTTGACTCGGTTGCACGAAACCAGGTTGAATTAAACCCAGCCAAGTAACCATGGAGATTTATTCTTTGCAGCTAGCCTGGTCCAGAGCAGGCTAACAGCCAGGCTAAGATTAATCCTGGAGTCTCATGTGTTAAATCAGCTGCAAAATAAACGTGTTTAACAGTTATTCCGTTGTCTTCTGCATGTGTTCTGCTTTATTTTTATTAACATGGATTAGCCTATTTGTTACGAGTTTGATTTAAACCCTACTATAGCAGTTGTTTAGATGGTTAGAAATGGTTGCAGTGGAACCCAGATGTGGAGTGGCAATCGGGAGAGTCTGGACTTTTCCCGGCGGGATGGTAGTGTGTCGAGGCTGCCTGGCGTGCTGATATTAATGGCAGACCGGTCAGAGACCAATACATTCATGATTTCATTTTCTTGTTACTTGACCTTCTCTAATAAAGGACAGTTTGTGTTACTCCGTAATATGTAGGCTGATGTTTTTATATTATAACTTACTTTGGTTTCATAACCTTCTCAATAAGTCTCACATCCCTGGACCAATAACGTGGCCTATATACGTATATAGCGTAGTTTACATTCAGCACACAGGGAACACCACAATGCTTCTTAATATATTTAATTTGATGCTGTTACTTGTTATGTGTCAAAAAACATGTTTTACATAAATGCTCACAGCGTGTATTGAAGTCACATACATCTTTTTCTAGATTTTATCCCTTTCTGATTTTTCTGTATGAACATTAATTTTACAAAGATATTTAGAATTAGACATAGCTTATAGAGATTTGTGCATATGGTTGAAAAACATGTTCTCGCGTTGTGAATAAGGGTTTGAAATTAAGCCTAGAGTCCTTAGGGTACATCTCCCGGGGAACATTATTCCCTCTGCTCACTTTTAAGGCAAAGTAAGCTAAATAATAATACATTTTATTCATATTGTGCTTTACATGGTAGGCTACTCAAAGACACTTTACAGTAAAACCAGCACATTTATCACATAAAAAAGAAACATGAAACTAGCATATTTAAAGCAATTAAAACATAGTGTAGCCTACAACTTTGTAAAATAAAAAGTGGAGTGATAGGCTAAATAGATATTTTTACATCCTTACGTATTCAGTCAATCCGCTATAGTCTGTTGGGCTTTTTCTCTCCGTTTGATAAGAGCCGTATTTCCCTTTCTGCATATTATATCTTCACCTCCTCGTTACTTTCCATTAGAAGCTGCTGCTCAGCAGGTGAAACATATGCCGCATGCGTCTTCTCCATTTCTGCATCAGTAAATCTGTGATCGATACCATGGTCTATTTAAGAAAGCCGTCAATGTGCGCTATCTACCCCTGGCTTGATATAGCTTCACCTGTTCATCCTGGCTCGGCAAACGTGCAACCGATTAAGCCGTGATTAGCGGATCTCACTAAGTCAAGCTGCGCTTTTTCACTTATCCTGGATATCTTTAGTCTACTTTTGTGCAACAGGCCCCTGGGGGTTTAAGCATACTATTATTTTAACTGCAGCACCAATACATTTAATTCTGCATTCTTCCAAAAAAGCGCATCTATTTCAACTAAACTTCTTTTTCTTCACTCCTTCCCGCTTCATCCATTGTCCTGCTTAGGTTACAAAGCCGTTTTGGCACAACTTACCACTGTATTAGAATCCCTGCCAATTTCACTTTTTGTGTGGCTGTTTCTTTGTTCCATTCTGGTTTGGTTATGCCAAGACCAAGACCCCCATGACCTTGCGGTACATGCCCTGTGATATGGCATGTATTCGTGGCAAATGTGCTTGCTGAGTCGCTTCTTATGGGTTCATTTCACACTCTGTTAGAGAATAGCTGCTATTCTTAGTGGCCTTATGCAGAGCATGCAATGCAGAGAAGATATTTCTCTGCAGCTGCACATCTGTTTATAAAAGCAATATGGTTGTCGCTTTGAAATGTCCAATACGTAATATATTTTCTGTAATAAATCCAAAAATTACCCCAATGCATCATCAGATATTAAGGAAACATTCTAAATTGAAAGACTATAGTTTCTGACAACAATGCTAATGCTAGTATTTTCTCCTTTTGAAATTTCTGTGTGTTTTGGCCTGTGTGTGGTTATCAACTGACCAGTTTGACAGCCAGCCGGGTTGCCAGATATACCTGTAAAAACGTAAACCCAGCGTACTACAGCTGTAACGTAAGTACAGTTATGAAAGCAGCAAACAAACGAACAGGATAAACAGAGATAGATTCTACACAACCTTAAAAAAAATAAGCGTGACCAGAGACGTAACAAACCCTGGGTAAATATTGGAGATGTACATTGAGACAGTTTAGAGAACAAAAGTGCGCTGAATTGGCCAATTTCCTCCTGATCAGGTAAGCATTAGCTTCAGACTAATTTATCACGGCTACTATGGACGGGCATTTCACGTCATTTCAACATTTGTATACTCACATTCAATTATACAGCTATAGTCCCTGAGTTGTTTACTTACTCGCAAAAACAATGGCGACCCTGCTAACTGCTAACGTTACCGGAGGACCAGGCCAGTGGGCCACGGCTGTTTACAACGTGGAAGCCTTTTCAGCGGCCGTAGCTGATCTGGGAGGAGGGGGCTCTCGCCAATATTTTGAATTTGTACTGCAGTAACTACTAGTAACTAGCTGCCAGTATTACATATGGCACCTTTAAGTAGAAACTGAAAGTCAACCCAATTAATCCAATGACAATGGCTTAGCTCTCATTCAAGTCTCACTAAAGTCTTGGAAATGAAAAGTAGTTGCCAACATACATGTCAGAAAATATTACCAATCTTTTTTGTCAAAGTAGATTAGTTCCACTTACGTCCCGCGCTATCAAGGGAGACCATCTTTCATTGTCTTTGATTCTGCAATCTGAGCTTTGAAGATAGGCATCAGTAATAGACCAACAGGCAAGAATTTTAAACCACGTTCTTGAACTCTTATCAGCGGAACAGCATACCATAATAAAGCTGAAATTCATTTAAAAGAAATTACATCCTTCTGTATTACCTGAAATTAAGTCACGCTAAGTGAGGGTGGATATTCCCAAAGTGTATCCAACCTTGGTTTAAATTTATCTTGGATTTATAGGGATGAATATTAAGTCTGAGCTGACTTTTGTGTCCAGAGACTGAGGGGCTACATAAAAGGGAGATGAAGCAAAGTAGCTGAAAGGCACAGTGATATATCTGAGATCAATGAAGTAAACTCTAAGGGACTTTAATACTCAGCGTTAAAAAAGGGCGAGGGGTAAAACATTGGTGCCCAGAACAAATACAACACACTGACAACAGTACTTGTGTTTAGCCCAAGTTACTTCTATTACCATTCTCTGCTATTTCTGGTTCTAGTTCTAGGGTGGAGGTGAAGGGCTATAGCAATTAGGGAAAGTTAGTCTGGATCAACAAAATTACATTTCCAGGCTGAAGCATGATATCCGGCGCACATCACGCTGATGTCAGGCTTTGACCCTCACCTTCTGCTATCTGTGTGTGGCCGTTCTCAAAATCCCTTCGCTACAGGAAACATCACACTTCGAGCTAGCAAGCTACACATTGAAAATGGCAAGTTTTGATGAAAATGTGGATTGTCCAACAAGGCAGGCCTGCTTGGTTCTTTCAGTGAATGACTGTTAAGATTTACAAATAATATGTTTACGGCATTAACTATCTTAATGGGATGTTTTGGGACAGATTGTGAGGACTATATGGACGAAGCATACACAGCGATACACCGGTAAAAGCAAATTTTGTTCAACAATGTTTTCAGCTAATTTAAATAGCTCACATTACAGTATTGTGTGAACAGTTAACTTAATTTAATATTTTGTGTGGCGTTGTCTTTTGCAGGGTACAATTGTTCCACCAAAACAAGTTCTTACCTAGACAATTTTGCAGAGCCACCGTCGCTGCGTCCGGAGCTTAGCTTGTGATTGGTTTTAAGAAAAGCAAACTACCCAAAGCATTTTTTTCCCTATCCTAGAATGTATCTGTTGTGTAGCCACAACGCTGTGGAGATAGGTCTGGCAATGCGAGACTAGAGGACAGTCAGATAAATGGTGTTCTGTTGCTTCATCTTGGAAGAGATGGAGACACAGCTCCAGTTCACTGGGAGAGCAGCTCTCCAATGACAGGGCCAATCGGTACACTGTACAGTACCTCCAACAACTGCACCCAAAAAGCACACAAACAACACAAATTCTTCCAACACAAAGCAAGGCCTGCTTATCCGACTAGCCATTGCATGATACATCTACACGTTGTTTACTGGAAGGTAAACCATCCAAAGTTCGTATGGCGTGTTCATGTCTGATCATATTTTTCATGAATATGTACTGCAGACTGCAGTACACAAAGCAGGTAGTTGAAGCAGACAAAGTGGGTGGGCAACACTTAAACCATTCCAACATAAAACGTGATAAAATTTCCATCACATCTATTCAAAGCTGTGGAATGCCAAAGTGACTGCTTCATTGTGTTCAAAGAACAGGCTTTAAATTATTACTTTATGGATCAGTGTCTGAAGACTGCCTCAGCTTCAGTTCGTTTTTTAGAGCATTGCACCTGGCAAACTAGAGCTGCGTTAAAAAAAAACAAACATGAAAATTAGGTACTGAAATTCAGTGGAATTGTCCTTAAAAAATGTTTTCTTGTGGTCTAACAAATGAGTATGTTTCCTTCCACATAAAACATTTGCCAAGTCGATTTTTTATTTCCGTTTGTGTTTAAAATCCAGCATTGTTTACATCCATGTTTATTAGCTTGCCATTTTCGTCTTATCTGCCTTTGTTGGTGCAGTGCAGCATATCTTGGCACGTTACCTTCCCTTGTAGATCGGTGGAATTAGGGCTGCTCCATTATGGAAAAAAATAATCACAATTATTTTGGTCAATATTGAAATCACAATTTATTTATTTATTTTAAATATTTTTTGGGCCTTTCCGCCTCCAATTCTTGACAGGACAGCCAGGTGAGAAAGGGGGGAGAGAGAGCGGGAAGACATGCAGGAAACCGTCACAGGCCGGACTCGAACCCTGGACCCCGCACCGAGGCACAAACATCTCAGCACATGCAACTCAGGGGGGGAGAGCAGAGGGGCCGCAGGGTTAGCGAACGTTAACTGTTCCCAGACAACGGATTTAGTTTTGCCTTTTTTGCTCACCAAACACTGCTGTGGCTGCCCTCCTTCTGTGATCTTTACTCGCGCTGAGTTTTTAAATTTTAGCGGCTGATGTGCCCACGACTTGCCTCCTTGGCTGTATAGGCTGAGAGAGCATGGCTTCTGGAGGGGCAGATGTGTGTGTGCAGATGTGCGCATGTGCGTGTCATTGAGAACACAAGACAAAATAAGAGTGTTCTTGTAAAACAGAATAAAAAATAATAATCTTTTTTTCCTCGATTATACTATTTTGGTGATCGTTGGGAGCTAAAATCTAAATTCAATCAATTGCAATTGCCCTAGTTGGAATAGTGCGACACCATTGGCAGGACTGTGTAGGTGTGTGATGTCACCTACATGCGCACATGTGCATTTGCAATTTGACTTATAGCCATGTCTGCTGTTTATCAAACAGAAAGTATGCTCCATGTTTAAATTTAACTACTAGGTCTTAAATGATAGGTACAGGGGCTGCAGCTAATGGTTATTTTTTTTTGTCAATTCACAACAGAACCACCAGGCACTTTAAGCGTACAATAACCGCAAAACCTAACACCCAAGCTCAGCGTCTAGGCCTCCCAAAATCCGTATTACCGATTTATAATGAATTCCTAAAGCTAGCCTAAATCACATCTTAAAGTTTAATGATTATCCCATGCTCTGGGTTATAGAAAGTGGCTGTTGTGATGAAGAAGCCAAGTCTTTCAAGGAGAACCCATCATTTACAGAACTGCAATTTCTTAAAATAAACCCTCCTAGCCATTCCAGCCAGTCCAGTGAGAAACTTTCATCGGACGACCTTTGTGTTTTTGAGTATTATATTGCACTTCTCTCACCACCTACCCATTGCCACAGATACACACTTTCAATGAGCTTGTAGACTGTTGATTCACAAAAGATATAATGCCATTTCCACCACCATGCCTCAACATTTCTGAGGTACTGCTACAAAACAGGTCTGACCAGCTCTGCAACTTCATGAGCAGTGCCAAAAATCTACAGCACCACTCTGTGCATGCCTGCCCTAGCATGTTAACACTGGAGAATAATCAGAAAAGGCTAACCGCAGTATCAAAAGTCTTAAAATGTACTTTGATTAAATCTGATTTGTAAAGCATTTGCTGTTATGACATGATAGGAAACGATAATACAAAGCAGGGTGGGAAATTAGCACCCGCCACCAGCCAATGGCAGGTACTTTACCTTGTATACCAGCCACAGTGGAGGGTGGAGTGGTTTTCAGCGCTAGTTTGTGACATTGGTTTTAAAAAATGGGGCAACATATTTCCAGTGTTCGGAGGCCTGTCATAGAGTCAGCAGTAACAACTGTTGAGGGCAAAGTAAAGAAAAGGAGAAGGTACTTTTCGAATATGTGGCGCGTTGTGGCGAAGGGAAAACGAGGGAATGGTTAGCCTACTAGGGTTGGGCGATGTCCCCTAAATTGGCAGTTGATCAGACAAACATTTAAATGCTGCCACTGGTAGGGGCAGTACATTACAACTTGATCTAGTATCACTTAACTACGGTGCTGTGAAGTCTAGACTCAATCAGATATCCGTGATCTGTGTAACGACAGTACAGTGGAACATTTGCCTTTAACAGAGCAACAGTAATAATCTAATGTACATCATTGCTGAGATTAAACTACATTCACGGTAATATTTGCACTGAATAACACATTCAAAAATCAGAAACATAACTCTTGCAGCGCACATGAACAGATGCGCAATATCAGCTCACACTAAAATAGCACCCTTCTGAATTAGCCTACTGTTGCTAACATACATTCATAAATCCTACATAACATCGTCATCAGAGTTACTTATTGATGCACGCACACAGTAGTATCCACAAAGCTATCACACTTTCCTTTATCCCTCATTGGAGCGTTCCACATTAACGCCTTTTCTCCCTCCCTTGAGGCTGGTGTGTCCATGCTGAGGCACAGAGCATGACCTTACCGCATGCTGATACGTTACCAGGCCAGGTAGAGCGAGCTACTGTACTGAGAGAGAGAGAGAGAGAGAGAGAGAGAGAGACTATTCACTACAAATAGGTTGCACGTAAGGGGGAACACTTGCGTTGGGCACAGAGCAAAGCCCAACGCAAGTGTCTTTGCTAGTTTAAGACCAACACAGTTGTCAATTTCCCGTGCACTACGATTAGTGTGTGTCTGACAGGGTGGGGGCGTGGAATCACGATGATGGCTCTCCATCGTGATGCCAGTCAATCATCAGGCTATAGGTTTGTGCCACTTACTACGTCATCCAAGTCTCATATCAAGTGCACTGCCAAACAGCTGGCAACACAGAGTGTGGCAATAGAGGCTTTTATTTTTTTTCTTCACATCACTTTTTATTTGCTTATTTTAATAAAATATGTATTGATAATACAAAATAAGGTACTGAAGCAATTGAAAATATGCTAGTGCACTCTTTTACAAATTTGGTTGGTAAAAAAATATTAGTGGCTGGTAAAATTGAGCATCTACCAACCACTGTGGCTGGTGGGAAAAAAAGATAATTTCCAACCCTGATACAAAGGCAAAAAAGTTTCTGCAAGAGGAGCTGATAAATATATGGTCTACACTTTAATGCCTGCTGAGTCCTAAAATTATAATTGACCACTTTTGCTTGGTTTATTTTTGTAAAAAGGAGACATATACCACTGGGCGGCACACAAGGGCTTCCAGCTGAACATTTCCCCCCGACTGCCAGTCCTCCACCCCACTATCGCTTAATACTCATTCTTACAGGAACACTGCGGCGCACCAGCCAGGCCAGGGTGGGGGTGCACTGCAGCACAGAAAGCTCACTTCAACAATAGTGACTCAGATTTCCTTCTATTATCTTTGAGGAAGGACAATGATTTAGTTTCAGATGTATGATGGTATATGAAACTGTGGCATTGAATCAACATGAATAAAATAATAATTTGACAGCTGAATTAAACTCACATGATGTACAGAGATATCTTAGCATATTTTAGATTACAGTTTGGTACAGTATTTATACCCGAAGATGAATGCTGCTATATAGTAGGCTTGGACCTAAATATTTGACTATTTGGACATTCGTTTGTTGGGTAGGTTATCGATTTTAAATTTTGGGATTCAAATATTCATTTTGTTTTGTTTTTCTTTCAGTATAGTAAAAACAGTTGAGACAGATTCATATTTTGGAGAAACGCAAAATCGGGGTTTAGTCTGTTTTGAGGTGGTGTGAGAGTTTCGTACAGTAAACGGGAAACATCTCTGCCTTGATCGCTGCCAAAAAAAGTTTAAAGTCGCTGTTCATTAGTACTGAAGCATTGAAGCACAAAAAAAAAAAAATGGTATTCGAGACAGCCCAATAATATGGTCACCATTTTGTAAATACCAGTGTGTGTGTGCGCTTGTCCATTTGTACACATAGATACAGGTATCTGGATTTACACGTCTGTCTGTCTCTGCTATCAAAAAATCATATTGCCTCTCCCTCGAGACAAAGTTGCCCATGCAGTTTTCTGCTAAAAGAGGTCTTCCAGCTTGGAGGTTAATCTGGGATTTGTGGGGCTGTATGAATCAGCATTAAGCCCCTGACATTGACATAATAGTGAGGTTGCGTGCTCAGACACAGTTTAACAGAGTAATGGAGATCTCATTGCTGATGTCCGTGAAGCTAGTCTGGAGAAGGCCAGATTGCTGCAGTACTCAGTCTGCTGTCCTCATCAGTCTTGCTATCAGTCTGGGCTGTTGGAGCTGACCCCCATCCGATATCACCCGGACCAACATCTGTCCACCTGTTACCATCTCCTCAATTATGCTACTTCTTAAAAGTGAAAATAGAAATATGAGCAATTTTAGGTTTTGACACTAATGCCATATTATTTTGTCAAAGATAGAATTATGAATATAAAAATGTATATTTATAGTAAAGAAATTGCAAAGTGATTTACTTAGACACCAAATAGACATTCTAGCTTTGTAATGTAATACATACAAGTTATTTCATGGTTTTTAATTCATCTCTACCACTCCTACTATAAGCATTCCTGTAGCAAGAGAAAAATGAGTTTGATCATACCACAACATACACCACTGTAAAGATTTGAAAGAAACTCCACTCGAAATGATAAAGAGATGTGACTGGCAAGGTTTTTCTGGGTGGGAGAGCTCAAACTAATGCTAAGGGGTAATGCTATGTGGGAGGTGCAGCGATTTTCATTTTCAGAATCAATTCAGTCAGCACTGTAGAGAGATCATGAACTTGTGGACAATTATCCCACTGATGCCAGAAACAGTCCAATCATGGCTTGGTAATGGTATTCCCTTTTTTATTATCTATGAAAAGCCTCAAAACATAAGCTATAATCACTCACACACAATTGCAGCCTAGCACCTCATTTTCCTGGATGAGTCTCTAAATTTACCAGAGGTTAAACTGGACATTTACCCTCTTATTGTTTTAATAATTCATACCTGTGAAAGGAGCGTGGATAAGTTCTTAATAGGGGATCTAAACCATTAACAGGCATTAATTAAACTCTAGGAAAACACTGCGCAACACAGGTATACACTTTCCTGAAAATAAGACTGAAGTGCAACTACTGAAAAAGATGCTTATGTGTTCAAAATGGTTGGCATCTAACAGTGGGGTGCCCCTCCAACAATCTTTCTCTCTAATTAATAGAACATGTGTACCTAAATGTGTACTTACTGCTGTAATTTATATGTTTAAAACTACATTATAAAATGTGATACAATATGTAATTGCTTAAACATTCTGTGTGTCCAACATTTAGGTTATAATAATGAATGACATAAAGCAGATCACTTGCTGATTGCTTCGCTATGCAGTTATAAAATAGCTTATAAAAATGGGCATCATCACTGGTAGTGTTTGTTTTAAAGTAGGTGTGTGGCCAAACTGGGTCAATTTGCAGCAGATTAATCTGCAGGTTGCGCACATCCTTAAGTCTATATCTATCTATTTTGGCAATTACACACAATAAAAACCCACAGCCCACCCATCAGAATGGTAGTGTCGACCATGAGTCAAACGGAGGATCTCACATTCTGAATTTGAGGTTGAAAAAAAAAAAAAACAATGAGCCAGTGTGATTAAAAGAACACCCAGCATTGACAATATATAGTTGCTTTTTGATGTTGTAATGCATAACCAACTAAAACCGCCCATAAAATTACTGCATTATTCAATTTATATTTGTTGCAATCACCAAACCCTCTTGATCAAGAGATATCCCCAATAGACAGGCAATATGAATAAAATCATACTTTTTAGATAAAGATTTTTAGATTTTAAAAATAGTCACTTTGGAACATTTCGTAAACCATTGGACATCTGCTATGGAGTTTGTGAGCTATGATAGCCAACGCCCCTAGCTTTAATTAGCTCACAACACTGGGCATAACCATTACGCCAATTATCTTTCTTCAGGCATCCACAGGGAGGAAATGTTACCCATGGCATAGTCTCTATAGGGGATGCTTTGGCAGCTGCACATCTAATTACACCTATGGGGAGAATCTCTTGGATATCAGAATGGTCCAATTTATGCTCATACTGGGCAATTAACAGCCCCTCTATGCCCGTGGCAATGACTGAGCATTTAGTGTTATTAAAAATACACAAGGTACATGTGTCATAAATGTATTATGTGTTGAGTTACACCTAGTGTGGTCAAGAGTGACTGAAGCATACAAGGCTTAACTTTATCCTCTCAACCTCGTTCTCCTTGTGTAGTGTTTAATTGTATGAATATTTCAACAGTTACTGCAAGTCCTTTCACATGTTGTATCAGCAAGATCGCAAGTTTTTAGATACCCACTTGAATAATTTATTTGAACACCATTTCATGCAATCCTCTGTGTTTCATGCAGAACTTTGATTATTGAAAGGCCACACATCAGTGGTTTTTTCCTGTATTAATACCTCATGCTAATCAAATTCTACCCAGTGTTTCCCACAGGTTGAGAATTTACTTGAGGTGGTGGGTGGCGCAGGATGTGACACGTGATGGGTTCAGTGATAAACTAGTCAAACGCAAAGTGTAAAAAATGACCTGATAACATTATCAGATAATATAGAAAGAAATACCTATTTACATATTAAACAAATTAGACTAAATGATGATACAGATAAAAATTAAAATCTTGTTGGACTATGCTGCTTCTGACACAATTTCAGGGTATTTATGAGGGCAGAACGATAAGAGGAAAATATGCAATATGCCCTAACGTTGTTGAATAGCGCAAAAATGATAAAAAATGACTTGCGATAAACAGATTAAAAGTAATTTCTGTTTTTCTCTTGCTTTTGTATTCTGCTAAAACACAACAAATTGCTCTTTGAAATGGAAAACAGATGACAGGAAAGTGTAGCCATGATGTGATTTGTGAATTAAATCAGTTTCGGCAGATAAAATACCCATACTACTGTACTATGATCCATACAGAAAGTTACATGTTATTATTAATCTCAACACCATTTCCTCCTAACTCTTGTTAAATGATATATGACAATGGCTAAATCTAAAGTAAACTGTTGTTTATTTAGTTTGTTAGATCATTGTTTTTTGTGTAATATAACGTTACATGTCCTGTTGCACTCATTAATATCTCATCTGAGCAGATTTCTGTCATTCAAACAACTGAGTTGTAATTTAAAACTTTGTATTTAAATTTATTCTAATTACAGGTTTTATTCTGGCTTGAGTCCATAAATACAGTTAATGGATACAGGCACGGAGAACTGAAGGCTTGGTTAGCAACCATTAGCTCTTCGGGGGGGCTTTTACAGCGGTGTGGCTGTGGTCCTTCTACGGTTTTATTAGTACAGTTAATCCCACTGCAAGACCACCAGCAGCATGCTACTATACATGTAACGATAGCCTCTGCCTGAAGTGCAGTGTTGATGCCGTCATGCATGAGGCACGAGACTTGACTGGGGGGAGGGGCTAGAGGCAGAGAGACTGGGGGAGAGCAGGGAAAGAAAATGAAGCTGAACGAATACACTGCATGATATAAATGGTTTAAAAAATAAAAACAAAACGCAATATGTGGTGGCCGGTGTTGATTCTGTGGAGCACTGCCACAAATCAGTCTATGTGTGGGAAACACTGCTACCTATGAAGATTATCTCTTTTCTCTATTTCCCTTTGAGAAACTGAATCCCCACAAACAAAAAACACACACTCATGCATATGCTATAGTGAGTGAGCCACGCATGGATATTCAGTCTTAAAAGGTCAGTAGAAGATCTGTATAAAATACTTGTTTCCAAATTGCCTATTTGGCCCAAACAACAACACGGAAAATGAGAAAAACAGTACTTTTTTGTATCCATACACCACATGTAAAGATGTGAGTGGAAATGTAAACTGCAGATTAGACCTATACACTTATTTCAATATTTTTCCATTCAATGTAATCAGAGATTAACTTTTCAAAAAGGTCAGTTGGAATAACAGCCTACGGCAAACTTGAGGCACACCGTTTCAGGAGGGTAGATGTTCAATAATGTATGAATGCATGCCGTTTCATTAAAATATATCCCAATTCAGTGATGTCTTTGATGAATATACCATTGCTGAGTTAACCCTTTTATGCAAATAAAATGTCAGTGTTTGACAGTTTTTTGGCAAGAATTCACAGTGAGATAATTCAGTGCCCATTTTACAGCTTTTCAGACCAATTGCATCCCAGAGCCAGCCTGCTCCCCGTAAAGCGGGATGGCACTCCTGAGCTGTTTCAGCATTACTGATGATCGCTCTGTGCTTTGTCATGCACTTGCATGCAAGATTGGGACAGTCGCTAATTCATGATAAAGCTTGTACATAATATACTGTATGTCTGTATTCCTTTGATATAATAGTTGACTGTCTAACTGCAGTTACTACGAGTCAGCAAAACTAGATGGTGACAATCTTTGTTGGGTGTTCTTTTTATTTAGTTATTAAGCGTGCTATGTGATATGCCCCTTAACCATTTCTTTATGAAAATATTTTGCAATGCACTTTACTTCAGGTCCACTGCTATGTCAGTTTATCCATATGGATAAGGGTCTCTTTTATTGAGCCTTTGAGCTGCTATGCTAGGATGAATGCAAATAAAAGCCTCTGGAAACTCAGAATACAGATGAGAAAGCTTCAACACATGCAGAAATGATACATTTTAATATTTTCCCTATACAGTTTTCTGGTGCCCTCAGATTACTGACAGGCCACTTCATTTCCACATTTGGAGTGAAAGCAAGGTTGCAGGCCTTACCTACAGGAGGTGACCACAGGTCATCCCTTTGATAGAGAGGGTCATGGTCTCACCTGCTTCACCCTGCCACTTGGCAGCCTGCCTTATTCAGGCGCATGCTGTATAGTTTTTTTACACTCCTGTCTTGTACGCGTGAGAGCTGACACTGAGGCCACTGGCCCTTACTTGTTTGTTTTCAAAGCAGTTGCCAGAATTAAGTAATCTAACCACTAAATAAACACACAAGTAGATGCACATTCTGTAAATATTAGAACATAAAGGTAACATTACTATAAACTCAAACTTACTGTCCCTTTTACATTTTTGATTAAAGTTACTTACTTCTTGTTAATGTTTAAAGTATTTTCAAACAAATCGAGACTAGCTTGCCCCTCCCTCCTCCTCATCCCTTCTGTGCTTGCACGCACTAACCCCCCAACCTTCGGTTATTGGCTGGAATGCTGGAGTATTGTTTGTGTATGCTTTGTGGTGCAGGTGGGCACAGTTTGTTTTTGTTGTTTCATTTTTGTTTTGTTTTATTTTGTTTTGTTTGTAAACCCTGGGCTGTCTACACAGACAAATACCTTGTTTTTTTGTTTTGTTTTTTACAGTGTGTTCTGGGGACAAGCAGCTCACGGATAGCGAGATGTTTTTTTTTTTACAGTGTGTTCTGGGGACAAGCAGCTCACGGATAGTGAGATGTTTTTTTTACAGTGTGTTCTGGGGACAAGCAGCTCACGGATAGCGAGATGTTTTTTTTTTACAGTGTGTTCTGGGGACAAGCAGCTCACGGATAGTGAGAAGATGTTTGCGGTATGTGACAATCACTTAGAGCACCTTTAAATACTGTCTCAACAATAAAATATGATTGGGTGTTTAATACGGAGGCATATGTGAATTGACCTCAAGTTCGTAAGTAACTTTCTTGATTGGTCAACAGGGAAATGAAAATGCAAACTATACAATATACCTGATTGCTTCATGGTCAATTAAGGCTTAGGGGGAAACAGATGAAATCAATGCTGTTCTTCCAGAGGATTTAATGGAGAATTAAGACATGTTAGGAAATGTCCAACAATCGCCCACCATTAAAAACTTTAGGGCTTGTGTGGGAGTCTGTGTAAATAAAAGAGGGCAATAATAAGCTCCCTAGTCCTGATAATTGCAGTCAATTTAGCTATGAGTAGATGTGAGGGTGAATGGAGCTGGTGTTATCTACATGGGACCAGCCTGTGATAGTAACGCCCCAGTCCCAGGCTCCTGGGAGACTAATAACACAGTAGGATTACTGAGCACTCACTCTGCTTGCACCAAGGACATTTGCCAATAACAACTTTATCTGTCTTCTCCACACGCCTTGGGTTTTGGCATTTGTAACTGCTGGAAATTAAGAATCGCTTTGTTTTGTCTCCAAGCTGGGGATTGCTGACTGTGGCTGTAATCAAGACAAAAAAAGATTATTTCAAAAACCTTTTTGATAAAACCTTGAGCAATTTCATCATGTTACTGTCATTTTGCCAAGTCCGTATCAGTTGATTAATCAAGGAAAGTTGTCTGCTGAAGACAACCATTTGAGGTTTCAAAGGATTTTCTGTGACTGCCGTCCTCATCCTTCACAAAGATGTCATTATTACACCACCTACCAGCCTATTATGGGGGCCGACAAAAGGCCTACAAATTTTGATTTGGAGAGATTTAGCAAAGCCATTTCAACCTCCGTCATTTTATTGCTTGTGTCTCTTAACCATTCCAGTCATTTTCCAAGCTAATTCTCAATTTTCTAGATGCGTGATAGTGAAGCTATCATACATACATTATATTTTCGGGTTTGGGACTTTGAAGATGTTAACCTCAGTTTGTAAAAATTATAATTTTTCACTACTTTCTGACACGCTGCAGACCATATAATTATTCTATCGATCAAATTAGTCACGAAAATAATCAGCGGATAAATTCCGACCAAAATTACCCTCTAGTTACAGTCATAGGGTCCATCTGAGAAATTTAGCACCATGAAGATTATTTCCTTCCTTACAAGAGGTGTTATCTCAGGACACTTTACAGATAGAGTAGGTCTAGACCACAGTCTATAATTTACAAAGAAAAATGCAGTCAAGCCCTGTTTCATATTTATTAACAAATTGGACTATGTAAAAGACTGCTTATTGCATTATATTCTCTTATATTTTTGTTACCTGCCACCAACATTTTGTGTTTTCTGTGACATAAATAAAGACTGTTTCACCATAAATTGCTGCCTAAAAATGTATCAGAATGTAGGAAATGAAGTATTTGACTCAATCTTTCCAGGGACAGGACCCATCACATTTCCCTGTAAAATACAAAAACTCTTTGCTGTTGTTGCAAAGCACATCTTCTTTCCACTTCCTGCTTCTCAGAATCTATTGCGTACTGGTGCTAAACAACTAGTGCTAGCCTCTCACACCTGATGTACAAATGCAGATGTTCCACATTTAAATGTGTGCTATTGTGCCACGCTGCATGTTAAGAAAACTGTTGGCCCTCTTCCCTGAAATGAGCCAGATGCTCCTGACATTGCTGCACTATAGGGAACACCTGACATTAACACAGTGTTTTTCAGGGCTCTGTTTAATATGTATAGGAGCCCTTTTCTCTTTTAGCAGACAGAGACTTCAGTGGTGTGCACACCACCGTCTCACTAGCTTGAAGAAATAAATTAAGCACTGACCCCAATCCAATAGCTAGCATGCACAGGCCTGAGGTGATGAAGTAAAGCACATACGGAAACGTTTTGAAATCCTGTCAGATGGATTAAAATCTGTTTAAACATGTTTAAACTCTCACTCGTCAAATGTTGGTGTAGAGTTCAAACCATGTACTCAGCCTTGTTTCTCCCAGGCTAAGCTGAGTTTACAACTTAATTGCTGCCTAGGGCTCATCTTCTCTAGCTAAAAAGATATCAAATGGGATCTCAATAGACAGGTCTCAGATCCTCCGCCCCATCCCCAATTAGTTTCCATAGAAACCATAGCTGCTGGTGCACCCCCTTTTTAGGGAAAATTGTCATGTTGTGTGAATCTATGGTTTAACCTGTCAAACGTTTCAGAAAACACACACCAACACATTTTAGTACAATTACAGTCAAACATGACATACACAACTGCCATAAATGATTGTAAGGCTATCCTAGATGTGAACTTAGTGTGTGGCTAGGCTTCCTTGTTACAGGCTGAATACGTTCCTATCAATTATAGTGGCATTAAATGTCTCAAAGATGATAAGAACCTAAATAAAGTGCTGGAGGTTCAAGCCATGTATTTGTCTCACACTGAACAGGTAGAAAAATGAAAGGTTTAAAGTGGGTTTGCTAGTTTAGTTTAGTTTTTATTTTTTGAAAATGCTTAGTTTTAGTTTGGTTTATATTAGTTTTAGTCTTTGTTGTAGTATGGGTTATTAGTCGGGGGATTCGAGGGACAAAACATACAAAATTAGAAATATGTATTTAGAATGTATTCAACAATAACACCAGTAAAAACCATGTACATATAATGATGAGCACAGATATGTAAACAGTCAACACAAGACGCCGCAGTAAGAATGTGTTTGACGTATCTCAGGAAAAACCTAAACAGCCAACAGACTAAAGAAGATAAACATCAACAGCTGTTATGAACATTGGTTCGAGTAAAGTGACGAACATCTTGAGGTCAATCGACTCACACAGTTGTGTAGACATCCCAGTATTCATCCACATATTAACCCACATTCCCTCCTGCTTTTGGTGTTCCTGTTTATTTACTAACCAGCTACCGGGTCGCCGGTGAAAGCCCGCCTGTAGTGTTCTCTGTCCTGCTGTTGTCTCCGTCATGCTGCTGGCCCTACGTATCCATACATCCATGCCCGTAACGTTAGCGGGGTTAGCTTCTGTTTAGGGGAAACGGGGTTTGGCGTGCTCCTTTAACTCGTTAAGGTAAGCTAGGTTAGCCTCCTTGTGTTTGTTTCTCAAATGTAGGCTACTTTCAAATTCATGGGATGTTTCCCTGTAATAAACTGTCCACATATCTTACCACCTTACACTGCAAGGCACGTTCTTTTATCTGACACAGTCATAATCAAATAGGACTCTGACGCTTTCTTCCGACTTTTTGTACCACCATGAGGCCAGGCGAGGGCCGCAGACTGTTTATTGTGTTCAAATTTACATTTGCTTTATGAAGGGTATTGACAAAGATGAAAACTAAGGACATTTACCAATAAATTTAACCAAACAGATTTTTTTGGCACCTATAGCACATTGGGCATCACCACAAGCCTGTAACCATAGAGGCCTCAATGAAGAGAAGGGGGAGCATTGCAGCGCTTGGGAGCACTTTAAAACCTAATTTTATACAGTCTGTTTAAATCTCACAGAAGAAAGTAGTAGCGTTTGTAATGCATTCGGCTCATAAAATTATATGAGAACAAAAAGCAATATTTTAAAAAATTGAATTTATTTAAAATCGTGAACAGGGTGAATCGAGATCGCGATTTTATAACGATTGATCTTGCACGCCTACTGTAGACCACTTCTGGCAGTGTGTGTGTGTATATATATATATATATATATATATATATATATATCTCAGTACATCAAAGGGTAGAATGTAACAATTGAGAGTGGGCATTTATATACCATGCATAATAATATGAATGTTTGTACCTGCTTCAAACAAAACCTGTCACCTGATGACAGTCTGGGCTACTCAAGAGCCCAGAAGCTATTACTCACTGCAACCTTCCAACCTGCTCAAACATTAGCAATTAAAAACAGAACAGCATGTGGGTTCAGAGCAGCAGAAAAAGTGACAGTGGCTGAATGTTACAGATTGCTGAAAAGTGAATAGCATTGTACAGATGCATTACATAACAAATATAAAAGCATGGCATGAAAGAGACATTGTATGATGGCATTAGGAAACACAGAGATGTTAGTTGCGTCTGACTTGCCCAGTCTCAGAGCTGATGGGGCCCTGAATACTGAAGAGCGATGGTTATTTCAGTGTTGTTCCCATCGGGGATGAGCCTTAGCAACATGCCACAGGACATTTCATGCATCACTGAGCTGCCTTAAAACTAATGCAGCCAGTTCTTGATTTTTTTTTGCTTCTGCAGAGTTGAGTTTTTATAGAATATTTTGATACTTTGTAGTTCAATTTGTGTAACCTCAACAAACCTTATCCCTGTATAAACCTGTTGGCAAATACAAAAAAAAAAGTAAAAAAACTTAAAATGTAGATTTTTGCCATTCATTTGGTATCAAAAAGAAACATGTGGTAATAGCACAGCGCTGGAGACTAAATTCTCCACTTGCTGCACAATGTGGAAACAAAGACGATGTGAATTAGCATTTTCCAAGTCCTGTCTTTAAACCGTGAATGCCATTGCAACTGTGGAAAACAATGGGCTTCTAGGAACAATGGTTTCAGCACAGTAGCTACACATACAACTATGTTGAGACTTGTAATGTGTGCCTGTAATTATATGCTGTCTTGTCCAGTCCCAATTACTCCATGTGAGCCTGCTTAAAACATGATGCCGATCTTTAGCCTTCACCAAAACACTTGAATATTTTTATAGCACAGAATAATTACTAGTGTGGCAATTTGTAGATATAGTTATTTATTCTGTGAACTGTGGTCATTGCGTTGATGTCCCAATGTTCTTTATCTTGACAATACTCATTAGCTCCATCCTAATCCACAAAGAGAGACTTCAAAAAATAAACTTTTTCCACAGTCCCAAAGTTTCCCACACTGGCATCTTTACATTCCGGACCAAATGACCAATTTCCGATAAATTCTTGAGAATAAACAATAGGAGTAATTGTGCGTAATGCAGGCGAGGCACTGGCTGGCTGAGTCCTTCCCGAGTCATGCCGTTTATTTAGGAAGTGCTTTATTTGATATGCAGCTGCGTTTTCTATGAGCGGAGAATGAATTTTAAATGTCAATGTTGCAGTCGATCATGTTCATTTAGTTATGGGAAGCCCAAATCTCGATGTGGATTATTTGATTAATTGTGCAGCTCTACTTGCCTGTACGTTCCTTATGGCTGAACCAGAGTAATTGAAAGAGAGTCCCTTTAAACGACACTGGGCTGGACTAATTAGAAGGTAAATTGTAACAAAACGTAAAAAATTTGTGCAACTGCATTGTGTTTAGTTTACTTGAAATATAGGCCTTACATTTATTGTGCAAGTACTCATTTTATTTATGGTAAAGATAGCTATTTGTTTTCCATAACCATACAAAATAATGTTTTTAAAGTTTAAGTTTTTTTAAGTATTCTACTTTAAAAAGTGATATTGTTGAAATTGTATGGAAATGCAAGTCGTTGATTTTATTTGATAGACGTAGGTAGTGCTGGGCGATATATCGATATTGTGATCTGAGACTAGATATTGTCTTAGATTTATTTATTTGTTAGGACAATGCACATTAATCAACATTTCTGTAAATTTGCCAGTGTTAGCCAACTGTCAACTGTAGTCCTACCTCTTTATGGTGGGAAGAAACCGGAGCACCCAGAGCAAACACAGGGAGAACATACAAACTCGGATCCACACAGACCCGGAACGTCCTGGATTCGAACCAAGAGTCTTGCTGTGAGGCAGAAGTGCTAACCACTTAGTCACCGTGCTGCCCAGATTTTGGATATTGTGATATGACATAAGTGTTATCTTTGACTGGTTTTAAAGGCTGCATTACAGTGAAGAGATTAACTTTTCTGAACTTACCAGACTCTTCTAGCTGTTCTAATATGTGCCTTTTCCCCACTTATACATTATTTTTCCATTACAGATGATTATTTATCTAAAATCTAAGTGTGAAGAACCAACTGTCAACCCTAGAATATCGCCGCAATATCAATATTGAGGCATTTGGTCAAGAATGTTACAACTATACTTAAAATTGTGCATAAACATGAAGCTTACATCACTAACAAAATCAAATATTTACTCAAGTATAGTTTATACAGTATAATACCTTGCGTATTGGGAAACAAACTGTCAGTATTAAAATTACTAGCATGATATGAGCTGTAGTGACAGCTACTTATATTCGTATTGACGTGGTCTAACATGTTGTGATAAAGGTTTACAAAAGTCTGAGTCCAACCTTTCCTGATAAACCTCTTACATTTGCAACACAGAATAACCACTTGACATTGCTGCTTTGTGTATTTTTTCTGTTTAAGAGTTAAAAGTATAAAAAAATTAAAATGTTACAGCTGTAAAGATAAGCCTTTTTTAGAAGTATACATTTCATGCCGTGTTCTTGGAGATGGACCATGGCTAGATTTGCTGCAGGTAATCTAACATTACTTGCATGTACACACACACACACACACACACACACGCACACGCACACGCACACGCACACGCACACGCACACGGCAGCCCTTTATGCTCTATTGTGATGCAACTACTGCCCTGACTGTGGAAGATAGTGTTTCCTTTAAATGTTAATCATTGGGCCAACATAATTAGCCACTGGTCCAGTTTAACACCCCGTGTCAAAGTAAGAGCAAGACTTTCCAGTGGAGAGTGATTGCACTTGAAAGTCTGGAAGATTGCCACACATAAGCATAGCCTCAGACAAAATTTCCCGGTTGGCAAACTTGATATTTTCTATGCAATTGCCTTGAAGGTTTTAAAGATTTAACAGAGAAAGTTGTGATTGTTGGACAGAACAGAGACATTTGTGTGAAACTTCAGTCACATGCTGTAGAATTATTTATATTCATAGTGGGCATTCACAGCCATGCTATATGCCTTACCAAGACTCAGGGAAATAGAGGCTTGAATAGGTTTTAAATCTTGATGTCCTTACTTGTTTTGTTATTTAGTAGGCCTGTCGCGACACGCAATAAATCAATTAATAGCTAACCTTAAAGACTGAAAGCGAAAGTGGGGGCGGCACCGGTAACGCTAATGAAGGGTGTAACGTTACGAATGGCCACTGTTCCGACTCAGGTGCCTGGGTCTGTTTCCTGACGGTTCAGTAAACTGCCGTTAGCGTCCTTAGCACCGAAGTTAAGTGCTGACTGGGATGGCAGCTAGCTGGCTGGGAGCTGACTGTTAAATGGATGTGTCCCCGGGGCTGTAATGATAGTAGACGGTTGCTAGCTGGCTGGGGGCTAACTGTGGATGAGTCCCAGAGGCTGTTGTCGTCTCTCATCCCGACTGAAGCCTTGCAGCTATACTATACAGTTAACTTTACTGATGAATTTGTGGGTTAGCCCAGAGTTGTTAACCGTGGTCAAAACAATCATACTAAAAATAAATGAGTGTGTTAACGGTGTCATAATGTTATGTTACCCACCAAGAATTACATTAGCTAGCTTCTTGTCAACCAGCATCTTTACAGTAATCACCAAAGCAATTTTCCTCTTCGTTCTCCCTACAGGTGGGGAGCGGAATTAACATTAACATTATTCTTATGTCTCATTCCAACGAGTTAATGAACCACTGAAATGATTTTGGAAACACTATTTTAAGGTACAAAAGTATCTTTGGTGTTGGATTGATCAATATTGAAATCAACCAACATCAATAAATAAGGTATCTGCTGTATTACTGTGTTGCAAACTGGGATATAATCAATGACAAAACGATGCCATGTGGCAGAAAAAAAGTTGTATTACGTTTGCTGAGACCCCAAAATAACCGATAAAAAAAAATGCTGTCTGTAAATGTTTGGGCACCCTGCAGAGTTTATGGCATGCACTGCCCCCTTTGGAAAGCTGAGACCTGACAGTTTCATGAATTGTTGTCAATCATCGTCTGGGAAGACCAAGTGATGTCAATCTTAAAGTTTTAAATGCTCAGACTCATCTGATCTTGCCCCAACAATCAGCATCTTCTAAGCAGTTGTCTAGAGAACTGAAACTGAAAATAGTTGACGCTCACAAAGCAGGTGAAGGCTATAAGAAGATAGCAAAGCGTTTTCAGATGCCAATATCCTCTGTTTGGAATGTAATTAAGAAATGGCAGTCATCAGGAACAGTGGAAGTTACAGCAAGATCTGGAGGACCAAGAAAAATATCAGACAGAACCGCACGCAGGAGTGTAAGAAAAACTAGTAAAACCCACGTTTGACTGCACGATCCATCCAGAAAGACCTGGCAGACACTGGAGTTGTGGCACACCATTCCACTATAAAAGATATTTCAGAAGAAAACCTCTTCTACGTCCTCACCTTGAAGTTTGCAAATGAACATATAGACAAGCCTGGTGCGTACAAGTTCTGTGGACCAATGAGGTTAAAATAGAACTTTTTGGCCGGAATGAGAAAAGGTACGTTTGGAGACGAAAGGACACAGAATTTAATGAAAATAACCTCTGTCCAACTGTTAAGCATGGGGGGGGGAATCAATCATGCTTTGGGGTTGTATTTCAGCCAGTGGCACAGGGAACATTTCATGAGTAGAAGGAAAAATGGATTCAATAAAATTTTACCAACTTGATGCTATCTGTGAAAAAGCTGAAGTTAAAGAGAGGAAGGCTTCTAAAAATGGATAATGATCCTAAACACACCTCAAAATCCACGGTGGATTACATCAAGAGGCGTAAACTGAAGGTTTTGCCATGGCCTTCACAATCTCCTGACCTCAACATAATTGAAAATCTATGGATAGACCTTTAAAAGAGCAGTGCGTGAAAGACAGCCAAGAAATCTCAAAGAACTGGAAGACTTTTGAAAGGAAGAATGGGTGAAGATACCTCAAACAAGAAGTGAAAGACTCTTGGCTGGCTACAGGAAGCGTTTCCAAGCTGCGATTCTAGCCAAAGGGGGCAGTACAAGGTATTAACTCTGCAGGGTGCCATTTTTTTGTTTTCTGTGTTTTTGAAAGCAAAAACTATGGAAATAAAATCTAAATTTGTGACATATACGAATGTCTAATCTTTCATTTGATGCCTTTTGGAGATTTTTCCATCTTGGGGTGCCCAAACATTTGAGCCCCGCTGTAGATACTTGATTGATCCCCAAGGGGAAATTCAAGGTCCCAGTAGCTTACAGACATCACACAAAATGTACACATACATTATAAAACAATGTTAAAATAACAAACAAAACCCCATGAACAACATAAACATATATATATATATATATATATATATATATATATATATATATATATATATATATATATATGTGTGCACATTAATACAAATTTGTACCTGGGGTGCACAAACCTTTGAGCCCCACTGTATGTATGCATGTATCTATCTATCTATGCGAGCTGAAGCAATGCCAAAAGGTGACGTGAAAACCTGCAGCCTACTGATTGGTCGGACAGAATAGTCACTAATCACTGCACCATCATTGCTAGCAACAGACGGGGTGTCCTGAACAAACCCACCGTGTTTAAATAGTTTAGCCAGCTGGGGTTTTGTTGCTGCCTCCAGGTTCTCTGGCAACAAAAACAACTCACTTTCGACGTTCTGTGTGTGTTTTGCGTTAGGTCACGACAGTTTCCTGTTATGACAACCAGCCACGCTCCCCTCACGCATGATGTAGTACTAATCTGCAATGGAAAAAGGAGGACGGGGCACCGCGGCCGAGTTGGTAATGGAAAAACGCAATATGTCACATTTTTTGTAAAACAGTTCCACGCCAAGGTGTGTGCGTTGAGCCGG
Source organism: Percina caprodes (assembly GCA_013375575.1). NCBI lineage: Eukaryota > Metazoa > Chordata > Actinopteri > Perciformes > Percidae > Percina > Percina caprodes. The sequence continues at coordinate 1,101,057 of JABXJD010000121.1, read as the reverse complement.
CGTGTGTGTGTGTGTGTGTGTGTGTGTGTGTGTGTGTGTGTGTGTCTGTTTGTGTGGTAAAGCGAGGGCGAAGTGAGAGAGGGACGGCGATTAGCTTTCGGAGTGAGTAGTGACTCTGGAGTCACAGTGAGATAAACAAAGTGTCTCCCCTGTGCTTTTTGACCAAGGTGGGAAATTTGTAGCAGGAAAAAGTAACTCTTTCCTTGACTTCAAGTTTTTTATGGAGAAGAAGAACCAGGAAATGTGTTGGAAGAAATGCAACGCTACAAAGCCACGACTGAACGTGTAGTTACATTTTTCAAGAGGTGATGTCAGGCTACGGCGTAGAGTCTGCCGCAAGTTTGTGGCTTCCCGTACGTACGTACGTTGCAACGGTGTAGATTTTACGCAGAAGTATAAAACAGCTTTCAAAACGCGGCAACACAACAAACATGCATATGCACCTAAAACACAATCATCTGGTGCAGTTTTCCCAGATCGGAAAAAAAACTACAACAGATGGGCCGTCTCCATCATTCCAACAGTACACAATCACTGGGGCGCATTTTGTGTTAGCAGAGACAGAGTCCATTTTATTTGTTGTTTTTGGTTGTCATTTGTGGATACTTAAAATGTCTTCCAGTTCCAGTGTTAAATATTCTTTAGAAATAAAAGTGTATTGATCTTTGAAAAGGTGTTCTTTCATTATTATGCCATTATCATATTAGATGGAAATGGTCTCAGAACGACAACATTATCGTTTATCGCAAAATTTCTGGGACAATTTATTGTCCAGCAATATGTTATCGTGACAGGCCAAACATTTAGTGGAGTGGAAACATCAGCAGATAGATATTTCAATAATAAGACTGTCCCCATTCATGTCCTCGTCATTTCTTCACCACAGACTTTTGTTCTGACCCTTGAGCTTTCAAATCTCTTAAGGCCTTTTTCGTTAAATTAGTTGTTTAGGGTCTGGCCTGCTCTCATAATAAAAGAAAATGACGCGGTCAAATGGCAATATCCATTTGCAGCATCTACAAGTTTTGATTTTTGTATTTTGTTTTGAGACACTGGGACATGTGCTTCTGATTGAGAAAACCAAACTGTCTCGGAGTCATTTCAGGTGTTATCTCTGCACAAAAGGCCTACATTTCTCTCAAGGAGAGGTAGAAATGAATGATTTTTGTTGACTGAAAAAAGGGCATTAAACTAATAAGAGTATTAAGGAACACATCAATGATGTGACCCATGAGTTGCATTTACAGGCAGTTGACTGTACGTAGTGCACAACCTCGTGACCTGGGTCCAAATAGCTGTCTGGCATAAATATTGATAAAAGAAGCAGGCACTTCCACAGGCTGATGATTTTAAAAGGCACACACACACACACACACACACACACACACACACACACACACACACACACACACACACAAGATTCAATTAGTGCAGGAAATATTGATTCTTATGTGCCCATTGAAAAACGGGACACGCAGATCACAAAGTAATATAGGGAAGATGGGTTGGGACCTCCTATGGCATCTAAATGTGTCACTGATACACAGCATGCACCATGTTGGTTTTACTAGAAGCAATAATTCACCAGTTCCACTCTTATAACCCTGAAGCTGCTTTTCATGGGTCCCAGCCTTTTATCGATCAGCACGAGACTGATTACTAGTGACTATTACTGGTTACTTGCAAAAACAATTGAAACACTGCCAGTAAAGTGATCCCTACTGGTCCTGGCTAACCGTGCATAACCCCGCCATGCTAATGGTTAACGTTACCGGAGGACCAGGCAAGCAGCCACGGCTGTTTACAACGTGTACCCTGTTCAGTGGCCATAGCTGACAATGGTGAGTTATGTGAAGCCAAGAGGGGGGGGGCTGTAAATCGGAAAGAGGACCATGAGTTTGCAGTGACCATGGCGTTTTTTTGGTCAGGTACTGTTGACTCTCGTTCATATTTTTCCAAAGATATGAACGCGAAGTAGAAGGCGTGACTTTGGGCACTTGTTTGTGACCTCCTTCTTCTGAATGCATCAACTGAAACACTCTGCAGTGTATACTGCCCCCATCAGGTCCGGAAGCGGCGCAGCACCAATGCTGCTAACACTGACATCGTCACTAACGGTGCTTCAAAAAATGGGCATCGCCTGTGTTTTGTCATTGAAGTATCAGTTCTGGTGATATCCCTACCTCCTACTTCTGAATCGAAGTATTGACTGCAACACTCTGAAGCGTATCAGGAAGAGGCGCAGCACCGATGCCAACACTGGCATCGGCGCTCAAGGTGCTTCAAAAAAAAAAAAATGGGGATCATCTGTGTTTTCTCATTTTAGAATCGAAAGGTATCACAAGTATTGGTTGTTGTGACATCCTATATATACATACAGTACATACTACCAGATTATCCCATTTGTGGGAGACACAGTAAATAAGTAATAGTATCAGTTTTGGCCTGAAAAGTAGTTAGTCAGGCTTTATTTTGCATTTTCAAAATATGATGGATGAAATCTTTAAAGACAGAAAATACTCCGCTTTGAATAATAAGGTTGAGTCTGATAAAACTAAATGAACCAGTTTACTACCAGAACTTCTTAAAAAACATTAACTCTGTCTACCTTTGTTGTAAAATCTAGGATCTATGAATATGCAAATGTTTATTTCAAATTTTTAAACTACAAGACACAAGTCAGTTCTCCTTGGTATGTGAACTGCAGGCTTCAAGTTTCCACATTACCCTTAACTATGCAAGTTTCATACTGGATCACATTGGCTTCCAAACCAGTTGTGATGTCACATAATTACGTTGGTACATGCACATCTTAAACTCAGATTTAAGTTGAACACTCTTCTCCTTCAGCAGATGCATTCTACAGCCTTCTAGCATCAAACTCTGCACAGTGAAGGTCAAAAAGTCCAAGTGAAGTAGCAATAAGAAAATCACATTTTTGAGTGACGGGAGACTTTTGAACCGTCAATGACAAAGCGATAGGATGGTATAAAACTTGAAAGATTCAAGTACATCAACACATGTGGATCGTGAAATTGAACTTGGCTCTTAACTTTTGATTCCAGTTGCATACAAAGAAAAAGATTTAAATTGCTGGTTCTCTCCCTCCTTATTGTTTCTTTTTCCCTAACCCTTTCTGCCTTACATTATTAATGTAATTTACTTGTCTCCTTCTTTCTTGTTCGCTGTGTACTTTTTTCTCCTACTCCCTTCTGTAGCCTTGTTGAGTGGAGTCAGTCAAAGCCTGGGGATCTCAGGAAATCCAAATAGATTAGAGAGTAAGAAGGACCTCAGAGAACCCGACTTTTTATCTTCTCTAAGGTGATAAATGTCAACCTTGGTTTTAGCCGCCACGATGATGTACATTACAAAGGGGTATTCCATCAGCCCTTTTCATCAACTGAGAATCATTTGTCGTGGTGACCATATTTGAGATATATATCACTATTGGTTATCAAAACAGATTGCACCTGACACCGGCATTCCTCCAAAAAATGTTAACAAGCTCTATAATTTTCTCTTGATTACAATTATGGGTCTACTATTGAGGATATATGCTGAATAACTGTCTGCAGTGACAGGCTATGCTGAGGAGCTTCATGTTGTAATGGTTTACCATTGCTCAGTGTCTGTATGAAGGAGAGAACGTGCTATTAGAACCACAGGCTGCTCCATGTTGGTGTCTTCAATAATGGGCCAATCAATGAGAAAACAGGACTCGAGCACAAAAACAAATTATAGTAAGCATTAATGGTGTCCATTCAAGGCTCTCGGACAATAAGTGGGCTGTATGGTTTCACCCTGTGAATATCTAATAGACGCTTGAGTACACAGAATGGTGCACATGAGTGTGATGTTAGTGAAGATGCATATCTGCATCCATAAAAATAAGAGCTTTTTCCTGGTATCACGAGGAGAAATTCTGCATTGCAGCATTAATATTTTTGAACAACCGTGCTGTCATCTATTGAGAGTCCCAAACAGAAGCAGAAATCTAAAAAGATGTGTCCACGTGCTCCTTTCCCATTAGGAAGAGAAAGGGTTTTGGAGGATAGGCGTTTGAAACTCTCCACATCCAAGAACAGATTCCAATTATAGATCAGGGCTATGCCCGTCTCAGTCTTCTTTCTTTCAGATCATACTCTGGAGTGCATGCATTTTCTCCCTTAGCAAAACAAACACAAAATACATTCACATTCTAAACTGCTCTCGGTGAGGACAGCAGCAGACAGAGAAAGCAAGAGAGAAGAACTATTTGAAATCATGTCAGTATGTTCTAGTTGGGAGATTTACTCAGGGGTCCCCAGCATAGGAGGGAGAGGCCCACTGCAAAGATGCAGCTTCAAAGTGAATAACTGTGTGAAACTACCATCTGTTGGCTCCAACGTAGAAATTCTGCACCTTAAAAAAAAAAGGCTTATTTTAAGAGCCTGAATGGTCTATTCTCGGGCGGCGGTTCACTGCAAAATAGCAGAAAAACTTTTTTATTGCTATTATATGGCTTATTTCTGTACTTGCATATTTCTTGTACAAAATCCACAGGCCATTCTTGTTACACAGCTTTGCCACATTAGTGGAGCTTGTTTAATTTGTAATATAGTGTATGCTGTCGAGAATTCTCTGGTGCAATGAATGAATTGGTTTTGTTCTCACTGGAATCCCTCTCCTCCACTTTCCAATTGAACAATCAGGTTGTAAGCATAGCAGATCTGTGTCACCTCCCACTGGTAGGACTGGACACCAAATATCATCGCAGGTATATTAATCCAACAGATGAGAACATTAATCAATAGATTTTTTTAAATTAACGGATTCATTGTTGCATATCAAAATGTGAAAAATCAACATAACCAGTTTCCAAATAGTCACTTTTTTTGTCTGAGATGACTCAATTGACAGTAATGCAAATCAGAGAAAAGCAGGAAATCCTGCAGAAAGAAGCACATAAATTTGATGAATAGAAAATTGTTGGCAATATATTTTCTGACAAACACAGTAGGCTACACGTGTCAGCTTGCTTCAGTGCACCATGCTAACAGGTGATAGGTTAGTGTCAACTTCAGAAGAAATCTGATGAGTCTTCCACTTGAACAACTGCACAGCACCCATAGGGTTTACTGAACTGAGAGCAACAACCAAACCAAGAAGCAATCAAAGGGAATTGAGGTCGAACCGGTCCACAACTGTAACTACTAAATTATCCACATCACACACCACATAAAGCATGACTCGTGTCGCCTGGGTCGTTACAGTACATTAACAGCAACAGCGACGCTATGCTAAGTAGGCTACAAAGAATATAGAGGCATGTGTGCAATGATTTACAGTGCAACATATAGCAGATGTATAATGATAAAGACGTACTCACCATTAAAATAGATGAGTGTTGGGAAATGTCAATGTTGAACCGTTTCAGGATTACATCTTTCCGCTTGCAAACGTTTCCCTCATAGACTGTAAAAATGGTTTCCCTCAAAGGTCAGCTGCACTTCTGGGCCCATTTCCTTTGTGAAGAGCTCCTTGAAGTTCAGTGTCAAAATGTCACCCACATGCCACATCGTCCTCAACGCTGTATTCTTAATCCCAACTCTATTGTCATATGAACTCACAAATACGTGACTTTTACGCTGCTGTAAACAGACTGTTGGTGTCAGTCTGAACATGGGGCCTGCAGCAGACAACCTGGCGTAGAGGAGGGTAGTGTAGCTTAGTGCGTCGTGGTTACCGGTAGTTAGTGTACCTGACCAACGCTAATGTTAGCCGCTAAGCTGTTAGCATCTCTGTCTCTGCACTAGACTTCTTCACTTGTTGCACTCGCCTCGCCAAAATATCGCCTCAAATCCCGTTTCACATATTTCTTTTTTTTTTTATTTTTTATTTTATTTAACCTTTATTTAACCAGGAAAGTCCCAAGTTTCAAGGAAGTCCTGGCCAAGACAGCGGCACAGATCACAACAATTCAGTACATTACAGACAATTTCATAACAATTTCATAAGACTATTTAAAAACATTTACAAACCATAGATTTCATATTTCATATTTACAGCAGTCTATGGTTTAACACCCCGTTCCGAGGAAACATGTCCTTCAACACGGAAACCGTAGACAAACAGATTGAACATGCCCCAGTTTTAAGGCAAAACTAATATTTGATTTTTTCTTTTTAGCTAGCATGAAGTGTTGTGAACGCACTTCCTGTTATTAAGACAACAACCCCACAATCTGAAGTTCGGCTTTGCGCCACGCCCCCAATATTTAGCATAATATTGTTTGCATTTTATTATGTTTTTCTATTGTATCTGAAATGTGCCTTTATTAATTTAACTGTTTTGGAAGTACCTATTTTTATTTTATATGGTAACCTATTTTAGCTACCTTTGGGTGTGTGGATCAGAGATTTGAGGTGACTGTAATTTGAGTGCAGACATGATCATCTAGTCTAGTGTAACTATAGCACGCAGAAAAAAATATTAAAATTAAAAAAATAAAAATGTTTTCTCGGAGCAGGATTAGTTAGTAAAATGAATGTGGTGGACCATGCTGTGCTGGAGCCCTAAATATGTCTAAAAGCTTCACACTGGCTAAATATTGCCTTAAATGGAAAATTTCAGCTATATTGATTACAATTAAAAATCTCAAATGTATTATTCTACACAGCTTTATACTAAAAAAAGTTGTAGTTTCAAAATGTCAGTGTTTTTACTTGGACAATACTGTCACATCACCTGCGATCACATATGCTTAACAGTAGTGGAAAAGCAGGGCTACCAGGGGACACTTCTGTTTGCATTAGGCTACTTGATTATGAAGGTCTTAAGAACTTAGCCTTGCTTCAATTAAACCTCCACCTTTAAGCACATGATGGAGAAAATCTTCCATTGGATCACAAATCAGTATGCACTCAAGCAATTCATTTAGAAAGTAGGAAATAGGATAGGATATCTGTAAGTAAAGCTTGAATTTGAGACTTGAAGGGTTTTATCTGCAAGTTATTTCATAAAGTGTCAAACAAACAATATTACTAAATACAGCACTTCATTTCATGGGGTAAAGAGAAGAACAAATGAAGTGCACAGTCTGTCTCTCTAAATTAATAGGCATTAAATTGTGGATCTCCCCATTGTTGCCAGCAGCTCAGTGCCACTGCAACACCTCGGCTATGACTAATCATTCTTAGGGGCAACCGCCTTAAGGCTTCAAGCATGCATTGGTGATTCATGGCAATATGGAAAATGGCAAGACAAGACCACATGGTAGCCTACGTACTATATAATGTGGTAGTAGCAAAGATATTTGTATCTGGCAAAGCAATGACAAATAAAGCTTTCTGCAAAATCATATAAATACAATAAAGTTTGTTACGATAATATACACGTTTGTCCTTAACATTACAGAGAGTGATTCTACCTCTTAACATTGTGAAGGGAAACAAACACATTTTCATTATTTCGCAGAAGCAGTACACAGTGTGAAATATACAAACAACAATAAATGTAAAATGTGCTGGGAAATGCTCATAACTGCTACATTTATAGATAGTGCAGAAATAGGCCACAGCAGGGGGTGGCTTGCAATAACTGTGGCCACATTGGAAACCTAATGAAAGTGTCAGTCTGCAGTAGAGGATGAATGCTAAGACGCTGAAGTTATTTGAATGACAATGTTTAATTTTCAGAAAAATGGCAGATAACAAAACACATAAATGATGTGTTAAAGCCCATTACTTTCAATTCAGCCTATTTCATTATCTGCACAACCTTCCCATTCTTTTATTGTGGTGGCCACACAGGGGCGCTGTTGCACACTCACGGGCTTAAAGCAAAGTGTCAGATACCAAAGTACAGATGTAGGAACTCTGAATGTTAAAAACAAGCTACTGAATTGATATTTTTACCTAAAGAAGCAAATGAAGAAACAGAAAACTACAACAATAACGCTGAAGAGGAGGGTGAAATGACACTCAGGCTTCAAAACAGCAACTCTGATGCTAGATAGCTAACATTGTTGCTACTGACAGCAGCCCAACATGCTAGCTTAATTACTGCACCATCACAAGCCATGAACGTATTAAGGGAACATCATGAGACCATTTTAGATCCGGACCATGCATTAGCCTCATTTCCCAAGTTGGGATTTATGTAGTCTCGCATTGCCAGAACTTCCTCCACAGCACTGCGGAGGAGGGTCTGGCTAGTCCACACAGCATTCCGGAATGGGAGAAAAACGCTCTGGTTTATTGGCATTTTCTTTAAACCAATCACAATCGTCATAAGTGGCGGTAAACACCGGACAGAGCATCGGTGCCTCTGCAAAATAGCCTCAGGAAGGAACTTGTTTTCCACAGTTGTTTTAGTCGTGCAACAGCAAACTCAGATTGGACGGATGGAGCAGTTAACCATAGTCCTCATAAATCAGCCGGAGTTAAAATTCCAACACAAAGAAAGTGGAAGGTAACGGACATCCGGCCGAAAAGAGTGAAATCCGGTGGAATTTCCTTCAGCAACGGAGCAATCCCGAAAGTGGAACGTCAAGGATATGGACTAGAATTTATGAAACTATGGTTTATGGTGCCCTGTATGGTGGTGGATGCTTCTGCACAGCAAGACAAAGAACAAACACCTGGTTTAAGGTAAGACTTCTCACTCTGTTATTGTACAGTTATTGTATGTGTTCATGTTTATTGTTGGTTAAATGAGGAGTGCAACAGTTCCTGCATCAATGCCTTGCCAATTGTAGTAATGCTCAAGGCCAAAGTGTGACTTGCAGATGCCAGTTAGTGTAATTCAGGGTTGATTGAGGTGGCAGATTAACAGATTTGCATGGCAACTACACTTCTTTCTTTTTTTAGGATTTATCAACGAAAGTCAGGATTTATCAAAGAAAGTACTGATTAAATCCTGTACTAATGCATACTGTTGCTTATAAGTGGTGAATCTTGGCCTACATCCAATGAATGCAGCTATTTAACTCTACCGTACTGTGTTTATGTAGTAGTATTTTGTGTTGTTGTTTTTTGGTAAACCCATAAAAATCATATTGCCTACCAGTCTGATTGTTACCCCAGGACTTTGTGTTTCTAATCTGTAGTTGATGGCAGCTTGAGTAAAATACATTAGAGATACATTTGTTTATCTACATACTTTACGTCTTCCTCTCTTATCTATAGTTGTTTGTCAAGGACATCACTTTATATTTTTTCATGGCTGCAGTAATAAATAATTCCTTTGTGTTGCTATATGGTTGAGCGCCTATGTTTCAAGATTATGCTAGCTATTTAAGTTGTGTGGGCAGACACGGCCATGATCTTTTCAGATCTCACTAATTTGGCTTTGGGGGAAATTATCCTTCATTCAGACCTTTTCTAGCTTTTTGTATTTCTGCTGCAACAATCTTTTCAATGTCAATTATACATTTATTAAAACCACCTTAAAGGTTAAGGCTGACAACTATTGGAAGAACATAGTGTTTTGACTTGTCTGTCTGTGAACAGATGACTCACACTGTATACAGATGGAGGAACAGAGCCTATAGAAAGCCAACAAAACATCAGTGGTGGAGACAAAAGCCTCTTAAGTTAAGTACTGAAAGCAGTGAAACGGATCGTATAATAAAATGAACAATCACATACTTTGGTGGAGTCGGGCTGTTATTATTTGAGGCAGGCATCTCATGTTACATCTCACTCCTGCTATTGTACTTACAGTAGAAGACATTGACGTGTGCCAGACAGTTGAAATGCATTGTTTGGTGCTCTAGCCCCTCATCTCTAATTATAAAATGCCAAACCTCATTCTGTCTGGTTTTCTTTCTCATAGGTCGACAGTTAGGCTGGTCATGCTTCATAGCACTTCCGCCTCTAAAGCTATTCCCTGCTTAGCCTATCCTAATATTGACTGGAATAAGAAATTCAAAGCTGCTGTAAACATTCAAATGTCTGGCAAGCCCACTTCCAATTTCACAGATACAGGCCTAGGAGTTATTATGGAAACACAAACTGCAATCTTGATGTGCGTTAAAGAATAAAAGACAACGCTGTTTTGCTTTCTGTGGAAGGTCATCCAATGTTGTACACCAAAGAGGCAATATTTTTTGGGGAGGTCTAAATAAAAATATGTAGTTTATTTGTGTGTTCACACAGAAACACACCATTTTACAGGTTAAAGCACTACCTCTGCAGAGTTTGTTGAAATGATGGTAATAATTGGCATTTAGGAGCCAGTGTTTACCTCTAAGGCTTATCTCAGCTGGGGTCAACCTCATGCCTCGCTACAACTTGAGTGAGTCTGCCCCTTCTGTACGAGCGGGCCTTGAAGGGGTCAGAAAATCGTGTCAACGTGTCTCTCAGCTTAATTCTATTAAGCACAGGTTCGAGCTCCAAATTAAAATGCAAATTACCTCAGTAATAAAAGCAAGCGAGAGTACAGGCAGAGATAAGGTACATCTTTCCTTTTTATTGCCGGCGCTTATGAAGAACAAACCTCTTTTTAATGTAAAACGTAATTTAATTCTGAAGAACAAAGTGTCTCAAAACACATTGTCTCACAAATTGTGTCATGTTCAAAATAAAAAGGAATGATGGCTTCAAAGCGTGTATTGTGTCTTCTCTTGTTTTTTCCACTGGAGATAGTTTGAACTACAGAATTTTGGACAATTTGTTTTGTTAGTAATATGTTCAACTGCTTCAACTTTTATTCAGATGTCATTAGGATTTGTGTGAAATATAAAACCTCGATCCATCTAAATATCCTAAATAACCAAATTGCTTATGACCTGAAACTAACAAGGGTAATCTGATGAACCTGAGTTTTTGCCCAACACTCTTCAAAATGACAAGTGCTTTGTAGGCTGGCTTTGCCGCTTTCTGTCAAGCCAGCTAATACGTAGTAGAAGAAGCAAATGGTGCTAATATTAAAAATGGATTAGTTGTCAGAATCTTCCTTCACTGTTTATTGCCTCCTTGGTTCCCTGCTACTCTCTCAGTGAGCTCACTGTACATTTTGGACACATGTTACCAAGTATATGAGGTGAATGTCAGCATCAAGGAGATAACAGCTTGATATCTCGCTGGCCTGTTATCACTGTGCAACGCTCCAGAGCCGTTGCAGGAGCAGAAGTCTTATCAATCTCAAAGTTAAGGTGAGAGAGAAGCAGAAAGATGAGACTTTAGGAGCCAGCCAGCATGAGCCCTTCAGGCCGCCCCCAGCAACACCCTCTGACTTCTCACACGTCAGTAGTACGGCAAATATTCCTTTGCATTCCTATAAGGAAAGAAAGGGGAAAAACAGTGCCATAATCCGAGCTCTTTAGTCATCCAAGGGCGATTACCATGGTGTCCTACGACACAGAAGGTGACGCAGACTCTTTGATGGCTCAGTGCATACAAATTAGGGCTTTTACTGTGCTAAGCAGAAAAACGGTACGCCTCAATTATAGGTCACCTCAAATCTCTGGGCTGGAAATAAATAAAGTAATTAAAAACAGCAAAACATGCCCTGAATGAAAAGATAAGAACACAATGAAAGATACAGAAAGAGATTCCCAGACTGTGACGCAGACATGCATCAGTGTGTTCAGTACATGACGTTGATAGCATCACCTTGGTTATCTCGCATCGCATATACAAGACGGCATTGCACATTGTTCACAGTCACAGTGAGTTGTTAAAGGTGCTGTGAAACAAGCGAGGCATTTCAAATAAATATATTTTGTTCTATGAATGGACGTGCCCGAAGGTAATTCTTCACCTTTCCCTTGGATACATTGCTTTAACAATACATAATAGATAACTCTTGTACTGGGTTTTGGCCTGTATCAAGGCCATGTGTACTTGCAGTTGTTGCACGTCACATGCTATGTGAAATGACAGTGATGTATTTATGTATTTACGTACTACAACAATCTTTTTCAGCTAGGGTGGTGTTTGATGTACACCAATGTATTAAAACAAATACCTATAGTGCAGTTATTTTGGGAGGAAAAAATGCTAAGCATTTTGCATAGAAAAAAACCAATTTGCATAGAGTTTATACAGTGCTGGGGTAGCTCTTTAATTTGGGCAAATGTAACTAGATTAGAATTTAATTTTGTTTTGAATGCCAAAGAGCGGAATACATTTTTTATGACAACATATTTCCCTATAATTTCTAAATTATTTTATTCTGTTTATGTTATGCATTAAGAAGTATCAAATGATTAGTTGGATCTAAAATTACCTCAAAGGTTTTGCATATGAGGTCAAGCTCTCTCATGTAGTGTTAACTTTACCACCGCACAACCTTCTGGTCATATTCTAACATTCATTATGAGAGGCTTGGGGAAGTGCTTGCTCATAGGGTTCTGGTATTACATAAGTGACTGTGCAAACATTAAGGGCGAGCCAAAAATTAATTGGCACAATTAATTACAAGAGCCATATGGTCAGAAGTGTCTCAGTGCCATTTCCAGTTAGGCTACTCGGGAGGTGCTGAGAGGCCTGCTGACATTTGCACAAAGTCCCTGAATCTAATATTTGTGTTCGACTACAGTCTCTCTCTCTCTCTCTCTCTCTCTCTCTCTCTCCCTCTCTTTCACACACACACACACACACACACACACACACACACACGCGCACATACAAATGTAGTATTGTACAGGTCAGGATACAGTAGGTCAGATAAACTATATTTTTTACTGCATCACCACTATTACTATATTACATTGTTGCTTATTTTCAGTAAATATTCTCCAGCATGCATTCATCATTCAGCCATGAAAGTGTGTGTTGCTAATGCAATATTTAAAACATCACTGAGTTCCCAGAAAGAGATAAGTCATTAGAGACAAGACTTTAAAAGAGGTCACTTTTTTCCATCTTCTCCATCTACCAACAGGGTTTGAGTATCTGTGGGAAAAAATGGAAATTGAATTTATACCAGAGAAGATTCAAGAGCTTACTTAATCAAAATGACAGGTGATCGTACATTGTTAAAAACGACAAAGCAGCGGATGGCACCAACACACTCCTCAGAAATTAGATGGATATAGTCCCTCCTGCCATGGGCTGTATGAGTCACAGCAGACACTAGTTACATGGTGAGTGTACTTTATGCACGCAAGCCGTATTAATCATGCATACATTGCCATGGGGAGTATATGAGTTTTAAGCTGAACTCTGTATCTTCCTACTGACAAACACTGTGCTTGGCCAGAGGTACAACATGTAGGAAATTCAGAATAAGATACAGAGTTGTTGTTCAAGTAGCATCAAGCATGCATTTGCAAAAACTTGTGAATGTGCTGTGGTGTTGCATGACAAATTTGAGAAATACTAATCAATAAGGGTACTACACTCACCGGCCACTTTATTAGGTACCCCATGCTAGTAACGGGTTGGACCCCCTTTTGCCTTCAGAACTGCCTCAATTCTTCGTGGCATAGATTCAACAAGGTGCTGGAAGCATTCCTCAGGGAGTTTGGTCCATATTGACATGATGGCATCACACAGTTGCCGCAGATTTGTCGGCTGCACATCCATGATACGAATCTCCCGTTCCACCACATCCCAAAGATGCTCTATTGGATTGAGATCTGGTGACTGTGGAGGCCATTTGAGTACAGCGAACTCATTGTCATGTTCAAGAAACCAGTCTGTGATGATTCCAGCTTTATGACATGGCGCATTATCCTGCTGAAAGTAGCCATCAGAAGTTGGGTACATTATGGTCATAAAGGGATGGACATGGTCAGCAACAATACTCAGGTAGGCTGTGGCGTTGCAACGATGCTCAATTGGTACCAAGGGGCCCAAAGAGTGCCAAGAAAATATTCCCCACACCATGACACCACCACCACCAGCCTGAACCGTTGATACAAGGCAGGATGGATCCATGCTTTCATGTTGTAGACGCCAAATTCTGACCCTACCATCCGACTGTCGCAGCAGAAATCGAGACTCATCAGACCAGGCAACGTTTTTCCAATCTTCTATTGTCCAATTTCAATGAGCTTGTGCAAATTGTAGTCTCAGTTTCCTGTTCTTAGCTGAAAGGAGTGGCACCCGATGTGGTCTTCTGCTGCTGTAGCCCATCTGCCTCAAAGTTCGACGTACTGTGCGTTCAGAGATGCTCTTCTGCCCACCTTGGTTGTAACGGGTGGTTATTTGAGTCACTGTTGCCCTTCTATCAGCTCGAACCAGTCTGGCCATTCTCCTCTGACCTCTGGCATCAACAAGGCATTTCCGCCCACAGAACTGCCGCTCACTGGATGTTTTTTCTTTTTCGGACCATTCTCTGTAAACCCTAGAGATGGTTGTGCGTGAAAATCCCAGTAGATTAGCAGTTTCTGAAATACTCAGACCAGCCCTTCTGGCACCAACAATCATGCCACGTTCAAAGTCACTCAAATCACCTTTCTTCCCCATACTGATGCTCGGTTTGAACTGCAGGAGATTCTCTTGACCATGTCTACATGCCTAAATGCACTGAGTTGCCACCATGTGATTGGCTGCTTAGAAATTAAGTGTTAACGAGCAGTTGGACAGGTGTACCTAATAAAGTGGCCGGTGAGTGTATGTCTCCAATGATTAACAACTATGAACATGAAAACAGATGATTTTTGAGCAAGAAAGAAAAACTTTGAATGATTTAAAATAATGATGACAATGTAATTAACCATTTCATGACTTAAGTACAAAAAGTCATATGGTTATAATAAATATGTATATAATAATTTGTGTGATAATTGTTTGAAAGGCCTGCCAAGCTTGAAGTCAATAATACATAACATCCTTGTCTTCAGTGTTGAGTGTTGGCTCTTATTTGTCAGTTAGTTATTGTGGAGCAGTCAACATTGAAATGAATGATGTGGTCAGTTTGTTCTAACTATAAGCGGTAACCTTAAATGTTAACTGATAAAATAATTTTAATTTTCATGCCCATACGTTGTTGTTGTCATTACCTTAGGTTAATGCAGTTTTATAAATAAGCTTCCTAATCAGTATTGCCCATTGTTTACAGTGCCCTAGACAGAGTGATGGAGCTGAGGGAGGACAGCAGCAGCCGGTTAACATGTGAATCAATATATCAAGTTCTGACTCACTTTCTCTTGCTAATCATATTTTGTCTTTACATCTTTTGTAGGCCTGAAACAATTCCTCATGTAACTTGAGTATTTTGATTACTAAAAATGATTGAACCGTCATTTAATCTATATAACTTCCCACTGTGTTTCGCATGGATCATTATTATAGTCACACAACACGCCTACAGACTGTGTACAGGTGACGTGAAGAAGACAAGAAAAAGAGACAAGAAGAGACGAAAAAGAGAAGAAATAGCGGATGTCAAAGAAAGGAGACATGTCAGAGAAAACAACAGCAACTGTCCAAAGATCGGGATCATTTAAAGCTGAAACAAAATGAAAACTCTTTACAGCGTGTCTTTTTTAAAACCCAAATAGCTATAGAGATGAGGGCTCTGCTCGTATACTGGGTGATGCGAAACCCAGGGGACCCCCACTATACAATATATTTCTTAACTGCTAGTAAACTTTCTAGTGCAAACTTTGTTCAAGTAATTATTGCACACATATACAGTATATGTATATTTATCTACTGTGTGGTTAAATAGACATTCAAAGGTGGCCAGTTAGCTCAGTTGGTAGAGCAGGTTCACATACAGTATGTAAAGGTTTATTCCTCAATGCAGAAAGTCAAGGGTTCGAGTAAGACCTGTGATGGTTTCCTGCATGTATTCCCCCATCTCAACTAACATCAATTAAAGCCGTAAATGCCCCCCAAAAAAAACATCTTCAAAAAACATTTAGAGGCTCAAAATGATCAATTTCAGCAATAACAATGTAATATTTTGGAGGGACCTTTCTAGCCCTTGTCCTTTTCTGGCTCACAAGGTTAAACAGAACCTAAAACCATGTTCTAACCAAATCAGTTCTCAGAGGAACTAGTGGCTTAAATCAATTAACAAATGTCATTTAGCAAATTAATTCATCATAATAGAAATGATAGAAATGGCTGCAAATAACCTGGCATTGTCACTCTGATTGCAGCAGTGGTGTGCTGATCTGTAGTTACTACTATCCCTTGTATCTTATTCTAACTAGCTGTAGAAAAAAGCCAAACCAGATGTGGACTTGTCAGACCGCATCCTAATATGTTTGATTTTCTGTGCAGTGATTGACAACAGCTTCTAATGCCCTAGGATATTCTGTCTTCCCACCATTCCAGTAAGATAGGATTGAATGACGGCTTTTCTCTCTCTTCAACAGCATTTTACTTATTAATCACATTGAGAGTATGAACCGTGAAATGAAAGCCATCCTGCTAAACTACTCCGGCCTTGACTAAATAAATGGTTCTTCAAGGGAAATAACTTTCCATTGGATTGGTTTTGGTGGCAATATTCCGAGACTATGCAAAATACCCCAAATATGCTGTAAATCTAACACTGACATAAACCTCGAAGAGAATTAAACAAGTTGCTTCCTTTGCACTGATGAATTTCAGATTGCTGGAGATAATTTTCCAAATAACTTTAAATATTATTCATGCAGTGCACATTTAACTTATAACTTTTTTAAAACTTGTTTTATAGACTACATATAATGTCTGCGGAAAACCTGGCATGCATGTTGTTCTTGGAAAGATCTCACTACTTTTATTGATAAATTTAGGGGAATGTGCTATAGAAAATACTGATGTATTTGTATGTCTTCATTTTGAAGGAATGAATATATATATATATATATATATATATATATATATATATATATATATATTCATTTCTGACTGCAAGTATTTTCTGTTACATTCATGTTACATCATATGAAAACAGTAAAATCAACAGTAACTCACCAAACAGAAGTAACATGCGCAATTTAGAATTTATAATGTACTAATAATGTGTTTCATAGCAGCTAAACACAATGTTTAGCAGTCAGCAGACCAGACCTTAATTATAAGCCGGAGTTTTAACACCGAAGATATCCCAACTTCCTTTGAAACCACATTGATTTTATAAAAATAAAAATACAGTATGGCCTAATACTGAGCAGGGCTTGAGATCAGCTTTGCCATACTATATGAAAAAGAGTTGCATGAGTTGCATCTTTGATTAATTTAAATGAGCTCAATGAACTGTGAAAAATGTTAATTTTCTTCACAGGGGCCTTTTGTGTTCCACATCCCTAAGGAGATGACAAGAATACATTTCAAAAGTTGAACCAGCCTCAAACTTGGTTCAAATTCGAAAGTGCTGTCCCTCTCTAGACACGGTAAAGCATGTCCTTATTATAGATGAGCTTCGCTTCACTGATCTTGCATGGAGCTTTGGGTCCAAC
Organism: Percina caprodes; assembly: GCA_013375575.1. Lineage (NCBI taxonomy): Eukaryota > Metazoa > Chordata > Actinopteri > Perciformes > Percidae > Percina > Percina caprodes. Next base: position 1,083,725 of record JABXJD010000121.1, on the reverse strand, counting down.
ATAAATCCAGTTAACTTTGCCCGTTGAACACATCGTGATACTCAGTGACCAACAATATATAGAAATACAGTCTCTTTCATTTACCAAAGACAGGCACTTGTGCTTTTCAGAGAAAGCACATACACATGTATACTGCCTATAGAGACAAAGCGCATTTAAGTCCCACACACACCTAAGAGGAAAATTCATTGCTCCATTGACTTTGTATTGTGTGAAGGTACCTCCTTGTCCATCCCGTCTGCTAGCAAACAACAGAAAATGCCTAAAAGCTGCTTTGTGGTGGGATGCACTAACAGCAGGGTAAAGAACCATAACTAAGTTTTTATCAGTTGCCAAACTTAAACACTAAAGTTTTATGAATATAAATTACATATACTGTAGGCAATAAGACAAGATGCATCAGCTTTTGTCATCACATATGTCAATTTTAGGGTAACTATATTTATTTATATGCAGTATTATGTTTGCAAGGACCTTAGCTAACATTAGGGTTAGGGTTAGCCTTTATTTATCCAGGTACATCAATTGAGCCTGTCACATTCACAAATTTCCACATTCATACCTGGAACTACCCAGTATAACCACAGCTGTACTGGGTTGATCTGCTGGCCACTGAGCACCTCCAATGGAGCAGTTGGGGATAAGGGCCTTGCTCAAGGGTACCTCAGTGGTGGTGATGAGGGAGGGACAAGCGCTGCTCTTTCACTTTCCCCACCCAGAATTTATCCTGTCGATCCGGGGACTGAACCGGTGAGCTTCTGGTCACAAGCTTGCTTATTTAACGATTATATGAAGGTAAATATGGTGCAAAACGTGAGAGCGCGTAGATGTGATGTGAGCACTTGTGGAATATGATTTGAGAGCTTGTAGAAAACAAAATCTGTACTCGTATCTTTTTTTTTCCACTTCAGTCACTTTTCCAGTACAACCACAACTCAGTGATTACAACCTCTCGAATCTGTCGCTGCAATGTGCTCTCTCACATCACACAGCTGCGAGTCTTTTAAAATGTAATTTTTTTGTAAGTGTGCTGGTTGGTTAGTTCGCTAAGGCTAGCTTGCTATTCCACCAACACTGGCTGTGAGCTCCAGGGGGGTTGTGCCGCTGCTACCGGGTCTGGAACTCTCTGTGTCCCGCTGGAGATCAGATCAGATGAGGTCGAGCTTTCTAGCAATGTTTCTACGCTGGCCGAGCCCCACTAATGGCGGTCCGTCCCCGGCTGCAGGACCTGGAGCTCACCGCCAGTGTTTCAGTTGGACTGTTAAAAGTGTTGAGATCATTAAAAGGTATTTACAGTATTTAGAAGCGGACTGGCTGCTAGTTTGCTATCGCTTGCTTTCACGCTACATAAAGCCGTCGGACAGAGTTGTCCCTCATCTGGCAATAGAAACCCTGCTGTCCCCGGCCGTCCTGTTGGCTCAGAGCTCCACAGACTAAGTCCACAGGTACAAATTAGTTTTGTTCTAAATGTATCGCAAGAACTGTTGCAAAAGTCGAGGGCGCAGACTTGCCGCTGTGTGATGTGAGAGAGCACATTGCAGCGACAGATTCGAGAGGTTAATCACTGAGTTGGGGTTGTACTGGAAAAGTGACTGAAGTGGAAAAAAAAAATACAAGTACAGATTTTTTTTCTGCAAGCTCGCAAATCATATTCTACAAGTGCTCACATCGCATCTACGCGCTCTCACGTTTTGCACCATATTTACCTTCATACCATTAGGCCACCACTGCCCTAATCAGATTGTCGGTTCCAAATTTACCACGTGCAAGTTTTGGTTTCTGTAGAGGCCACCGTACTTCCAGGCGCTTGTTGTGTTGCAGCCATGGAGCACAGTATGCGGCACTCTCACAAAACTGTGGCTGAAAAGGCCAGTAAAACTGTACATCAACATTGAATGAAAATACATTTTTCCTCTTGTGGTGTTGCTGTTGAATGCAGAGCTGATGCTTACAGTGTTATGGAGAAATGTAAAGCCACCCACTGTCCACCATGGGAGGACAAAGTTAATAAGTGATGGAAAGTGTTACAGCCATACTCCAACTAAGGACCGATGTTTTCAACAATAAGTGGACACTGGAATACTAGAGCCACCGACACTGATTAAAGACACAACTTTTTCACCATCTCAATGGAGGGGAGAAGCTCAATTGGTGGTGAACTAATTGAGATTTCCCCTGACATTCTTACAGTTCCTTACAGTCATAAAAAGAAATGTCTGGTTAAACATATGAGAATTACAACATATTGAAACAAGGTCAAATGGGTATGTCATGCCTCTATGAACAGAGCCTGAATAAAATAAGCAGATGTGATCCTTACATTTGTTAGCTTATGTGATTAATGTGCAATGTGTGTATGTTCACTTCTATATGAAAATGCATATGGAAAGAATTGGTTAAGTGCAAAAGAAATTGCCCTGGCAAAACCATAAGGTATCACCATATATTGTGCATGCAAATTCATCTTACTGTACATCAAACTTCATAAACAACACCATCACTACAGAGTAGCATATGTGCAGTGTAGTTGCACCAGTATTTTCTTTAAATTCAGAGTCAACTTTAGTAAAATGATGTAATTGTCGGATAGTATTTTGCTCGGCTTTGCTCATTTTTTTTTCTTACTCTATACTCATATGCAATATGGTGCATAGTTTTACTGAGGATCAAAGACTTATTTTCTTACATAAGATGTAAAGTACCATATACTGTATATCCCCTGGGATTAATGGGCATTGTTATGCACAAAGTGTTTAAACTGTGATTATAAACTATACATGTTCATGATAAACTCTGACATCTATAATTATTATTATATAATCCATCAAAGAAAATGTCACTCTTCTAAGATCTTTCATCATTTAGTTCAAAGAAATCATGTCAGCCCCCATTTGATATGTCTTCCGCTTTATCTGATGGCTCTGTTTGTAAGAGGCTTTAAAGCTATGGGAACTCACTTGAGTGATAATGATTCTGCTTCTAACTTAATTTTTTTCTCTCATCACACTCCCCTGTTAAAACTGTTGTTATAAACAAAAAAAAACACAATCTAGCACTCTGCACCTTTTTTTGTTACAAGGACGGTGAGGTACAAAGCGGCAACAAAGCGTTTACTGTATTTTACTGGTAAATATGGGCAACGGTCTAGTTAGTTAAAGTGATTGATGATCAGAATTGATATAAAAGGCCACCATAAATATGAAACTAATTTCCTTACAGTTTTGTTAGTTTGATTATAGTTAATGGAGACAGTAGTGCAGCCATGTGTTTTGGTCACTGGAGAAACCCTTTCATTCACTGGACAAAGAGAAAGGACCTACAACTTCAGCTATGCGTGTGCAACAAAACTACCCAGACCAGATCCCAAACATAATGCTGTGTTAAGACCATACCCTCATATAAAGACGGATGACACATCTCCACTTCCTCCCACTGTGAAGCCTAAACTAAGTTGTAAAGTAAAGCCAAAATATCCTGATATGGGCGCTGCCATCTTGTAATTTTGGAGCCAGAGTCTGTGCAGTAGTGATCGGGCGGTAGAGCCGCGGTATCGAAATCCCACCCACACACCTGCCTGGACAATGGCGAGTCAGTCACAGCTGTCAATCACATCTGTCAATCATTACGTTTTACCGTGTTTTCATAGCATCAAATAAGAAAAATACTTGAACATACATCAGAGTGATCAGAAGAACCTACAAAGACAAATAATGTATATGACATTTACTTCGATTTTTTAAAATTTGGCTCATGTCCCTTCCCCTAACGTAGAGGAGGCGGCACTTATTCAGTCTATGCACCAACCCCTGGACACATCAGACTTAGGTCCACTAGAAGAAATCTCTTTATTATCAGTGTTGACAATGAAATAAAAGGTCAAAATGTTTGGCTATTTATATGTAAAAGGCCACTGCCAGTTTCCAAGCATGGTTAGAGGTTGTTCTCAAATTCTAGCGCAAGTAGATCAACAGACAAAGGCACCTTAGTTTTTTTGCTTGGAAAGGGAAATAACGCAGAATTTTGAAGTTGTACTCTGACTTCATCTGTACAACTTTTTGAATTATTTAGACACATCACCATAGTGCCTCATTTATTCGAAATTGCAATACATTTCGAAGACGTGTTTGAAATGGTCTTGCAGACTGGACTTTCAAATTCAACCCTAAATTTACAAAAGGAAAAATTACTTTGCATGCTTTTAATGGTTATTAATTTGTAGACCATGCACTGCACGATAAGATTAGGTGATACAGTTAATGTGCTAGTTAACTGATTACTAGAGCTACAGCACACTATACTGTAGCTTTTGTGGCCTCTCATAAATGTAGCTGTAAACAATATCCACTTGAACAACTTTAAGTTATGGCCAATTTTTGTTTTAATTAAGATTATTCTTTGGGCATTTTAGGCCTTTATTTGACAGGACAGCTGAGGACATGAAAGGGGAGAGATGAAGGTGAATGACATGCCGCGAAAGGCCGCAGGTCAGAGTCAAACCCGGGGCTGCTGCGTCGAGGAGCAAACCGCTATATGTGGGCGCCCGCGTTACCAACTGAACTATCTGGGCGCCCGGTTATGGCCAATTTTGTGCTTACCAATTTAATTTCAGAGTTTAAATTATTTGATTCGGAATTATAACAGCTATTAGAGTATAATACTTATATATTTATAATGAGTTTAAATCTTTATGATATGCAGGCGACCCTACAGACTTGAAATCCTACATTACTCATGCAAATCCGTGGCCATAATGAAACTGTACTTTTCACCAAATATGTTCTGAAAACTTAACATCCCATTGCATCAGCTCTTTCATCACACCAAAACAGTTGGAAATAATTGTAAGTCATTCATTTTTTGAGGACAGTTTCCTTTAATGGAAAAAAGACAAATGACCTTTCCCATCTGCGAGATTTTTAATTGAGATTTGTACCTTAAGGTAAGTTTGAGTGCAGCGGTCTTGATGAATGCACATCAGGAAGAAATTCAGGGGGCCGTTATCAAAGTCTCAGGTTTGTACTCTTTCAGACTCGCTGAACATGAGCGTGGGTTCATGTGGAGCGGTCTGTGTCAGTGCAGGGCATTGATGAAGGAAACAGCAGGGGCCACACACTCTACGTCCCATCTCCGTGGTTCAACATATTAAACTCTCATTTACTGACAAAAGACATTCAGTCCTGCTGTTAGTCACACTAGTGCTACAGCAAGCAGTGGCAGAATGAGAAATGGCCTCTGTTTGTCTTAATCACCGTTCAACATATCTGCTCTCTACTTTAAGCTTTGTAGTGGCTTGAAACGTAAACTGTTGAATGCAGAAAGGAAACAACATATCACACAATTATCACTTAACACTTGCAATAACCAGCAGGAAGGTTCAGTATGCTGCTGAGCACTGTGATCGTTTTATTTTATTTTTCATGGTTCACATCCAGGAAATGTATCTTTGCTCCCCACATTTTGGTTCCTATGTTGATAGAGTTGCTGTTTTCCCTTTCAAACAGGAATTACAGAGAGAATCCTTTTAACAGAGCAGTCTAAATTCTTACAGCCACGGTAAGTGGTTTAAAAGCTGTGAACAGGAATAAAAAAAGTGACTGCCTGTTTAATGGCTGGATTTTGACATAGAAACACCCTAATCTGCTGTAAACACAAGTGTTCAAGACAGCTTTGTCAAAGGAGGCACTATCATGTTATGCTGCGGCTTCTATGACTGATCATCTGGTATTTTCCTAAATACATTTTTTTCTCAATGTGGAAATATTTTTAATGGCATAGGTTGTTTATATATTGTAGCACATTCAGAGCTCAGATTTTGTTTTCTGCCATGAAACGCTCATGTTATGCTTTCTTTTGAAAAACACATATGCCACAAACCTTTTTACTTCCACATTTTACCAGATGCAAAACACATACTGTGGATGGTGCGCCTGCCAAAAACCTTTGCTTACAGAGGAGAGTTTGTGTTGTATTCTGCCATATGCGAACACAGGGTGGATGTGCATGTAAGAACAAGAAGAAGAAAAAACTGGAACACTTTCAAGGGAGCTCTGATTCTTTCATCTTTAGAAATACATTTGCCATTATTTTACAATGAATGGATTTTTACAAGATAACATAAATGCAGGTTTTCTGGTTTGTGTTTTTCTGAATTTAATAATTCTCTGTTCATTGATTTAGCAATACAAGTAAGTAAGCATAATTAATACTATAAATCACACAATGCACTATAATTGGTTTTCCAACTATTTTCCAACTGGAGTATCACTCACAAGAGACACTGTTATGTTGTGCAGTGGAGGAAAAGTAAAGATACTCATTATGCATCAGAATGGACCGTGTTCATGTTCTAACATATAATACTGGACTGTTGTTACGAATGCATTGCCATGCAAGCAGCATTGCAGTATATGATTTTATTGCAGTTGTTGGAAGACATATAGTCCCTCTACGTTTAATCAAGATTGCTGTTGCTGTGTTAAAATTGTCCTGAGGTCCATAAACTCCAGGAAACTTTTTTTATCTTTTTTATAATTTATCTTTTAGCTTACTATGTAAAAAAACACAGAGGGACGTTTTAACACAGACAAGCAAATGCTAATAGGAAGTAGATTATAAAGAAAGTCTTTGGTTACATGGACTCTGAGATTACAACTGCTGCATAAATGTGCACATTTTAAAAAGAGAAAAACCATAACAAAAAAAAAAGCAACGACAAAATTCTTCTTGGACTTTGTATATAGACCACTAAGGAGACTCTGATCATTCAATCTTATCTCTCCACATGCAGGCTTAAGTCTGCGAGGTGAAGAATGGTGCAAAACCAGTATTTTCAGACTGCCTTGATTCAATTGAGTGCAATGTTTTCCACAACATTACCAGAAACCTTCACAAAAACCTTTGCAGAAGCAAGATAAACAAACACAATAGTCAAGTTTAACAATAAGCGGCATGAGTTTTCTCACTATGCCAAAATGACTACTTCTGCCTAATCAGAAAGGAAGGAGTCATCATAAAAAAGTCCAAGTGGCAAAAGCCAGACGTAGAAGGACAAAGCTGCCAGAAAGACAGAGAGAGAGAAGAGAATTTTAACACACATTTCCAAGCTAATGAAAATGTAAAAGTTTGCCCTCAGGTCCTTCAAACATCACAAATCATTGATGAAACAAAAGCTCTTTCCTCACTAAGTCACACTATGTTTATGTAACAGAGCATACTACAATAGGAGAGCAGTAGGAATAGTGATGAGGCTCTCTTTATTGCAAAAAAATTAAATGTGATTTCAACATTTCCTTGACTCAAAGCCCAGTGTAATCTGTATTCCAGGCTGGAATGGCTCTCTGCTATTGCCTTGTCTTTACTCATTCACCTTGTTCACAGCAGCTTTGGGTGACAAACCCAAACAGAGCATAACACACAGAGGAGTGTTGCAGGAAGTGGAATCAGTGCCCAGGGAATGAATGCTGTTTGCTTCAGACATGCTCAGTCTATGGACTATGATATCTATAAGATGCCGAGGCCCAGCTGGACACAGTTTAAACAGTGTGAAACCTCAGTGGGAAGCCAGGCCTGATGGTGAGTGTGCTACACTGCCAATAGACATTCAAAGGTCCATGTAAAATTTATATGATATGAATCTTCTTCTTCATGGAAAGAGCACAAACTTAGATTAGTCTGTTTATTATATCAACGAGCTTGCCCAATATTGATTGAATAGTGCCCGGACAAAGACATTTTCACCTGTTTGCCACATGTGACCGAATATCTTTCAAGTACTAAACATATTCATTGGTGGCAAAAGTGTGCCTGACATTTTTCCAGGTCTTTCCCTGTATGTATGTGTGAAGCATTCTCTTTTTCCCCCACCCACATTCTGTTAAGATTATAGCCTGTATACTAGAGATGGGCATTGTGACTCCACTTCCTCCCATCTCATGGCCATTTGTGAAATGGTCACGTTATTTAATCTATTGATTTGTGTACAGGTCATGTTAATGGCTTTATTTTTGTTTCTTGATTAAGAATTTTGAAGTAATGTATTTCAATGGGAAGCCTATTTTGTTATCACAGAAAAGCCGAAAATCCGCACAGGTAGGGTGGTTGCGGTGGTGGATGGGTCAACCCCGTTGCTGGGTCCCCCAGAGCAACCCAGTATCATGGCAGTTTGTGAAATGGTCATGTTTGAAAATCGTGACCTGTACACGTAATAAACAAGAAACGATAAATCAATTAATCAAAATAACGTGAGACCGGATGTTCCTTCCACTGCACAAAAGTGAAGCCATTATGGTAGCTAACATCTTGTAATTTGGGAGCCAGAGTCTGTGGAGTAGGTATCAGGCGGTAGAACCCACAAACCCGTCTGACCAATCACAAGTCAATCACAGCTGTCAATCATAAACTTTTTACCCCATTTTATAGCATCAAATAACTAATAAAAACAAACTTATTAGTGAAATGAACTCTTGCACAAACATCAGTGTGATAACAGCTACTAAAAATGACCGATACCATCTTTGGGAAAAAATTATTTTGACGTGTACTTTTGATTTTTTACTTTGGCCAATGTCCCATCTGCTAACATGGAGGGGGTGGGATTTATGACCTATACTGCAGCCAGCCACCAGGGGCTGATGGAGATGTTTTGACTTCACAGTCTATGCATCAACCCCTGGTGAAGACCCACCCCTACTCCCCTGATCGGCTCTGACCCTGATGTTCCTCTTTGCTGAATGCGTGTGTGGAAAAAAGGCATATGTGTATGTGTGAAATCACGCCCTGTACTCCTCGAGTGGGAACCTTACTGGTAATTAAAAATGAAGAAAACTATTGATTGTCTTTTCGTCAAGACAAATGCTGCAGTGCCCGTTACACCTGCCCGGGCCCTAAAGGCCTAGCCTAGACTCAATAACGGCTCCACAACCTGTCTCCTCTGTCCCCAATGAGATGTCTATTCCTGACCCATCATTTTTGGTGGAGTCGCCTGATCTGACTAGCCAGAGCCAAGGTCTACCACATACTGTACAAAAAGGCCAGAATATCTGCCTTTTGCAAAGAATGGCTTGTCCAATTTCCTTGGCTCAGATATGATAAAACAAAGAACTGTATGCATTGCATTTATTGCAAAGAGTGCAGCCAAAGCATGGCTGAGAACAATGCTTTTGCTGTCAAAACATCAACATACCAAGAGTACCATGTCTCCAACAAACATGTCCTGTGCCATGACGGACGGGTGCGTGGCGTTTCCATGCTGGTGCAGCAAAATAAAATAAAAAAGTTTGCAGCACCAGTGTAACCAATGTAAAAAGTTTCATTGCCATGTCATCCCACTGTGTGCATATTATGGTATTTATGTGGGATAACAACATATTTCTAAGATTTGGATGACGAAATGTATTTCTTTTTTAAATAAAGACAAAGCTCCACAGTAGTTATTTAAAACATGACTTATGGGTCCATTTCATAAGAAAACAATTTGTCTTTTTTCCTCTCTTAATCAGAAAAAGTAACTTAGCACCTACTGATTTAATGGGCTTAAAATTAATTGAATTTGAGTGATTTATTCAACTAATGTTTACGGTCAAAAATGACCGCCTTAGGACATGAACGGGTATCATTTTCACACACACACACACACACACACACACACACACACACACACACACACACACACACACACACACACACACACACACACACACACAAACACACACACAAATATGTACACCCACTCACACACATTGGGTTAGGGTTATTGGTATTTATGTTAAAATAAGAGCAATAAAAACTGTCCGGTTAAATTGGCAAACAGTAAATTAAGAAGGGTGGCAATGGACAGTGTTTAAAGGTTAAGTTAATTCTGTGGAGCAATTGGGGCCCATGTAGAAATAAATCATTTCCTAGCACATTGGTGTTTTGACTCTGCCTTTGGAGGTCAGTGAAAATCCCATTGCCAATTATTGTAGCTGCCTGACGAGTTACCACAAGCGAGTAAAAGACTTATGATAATGTAAGTTTGTCCAACATTCTGGAGCAACAACTAGGCAGGACCAACTATTTATACAAATGATATTCCTTATTAGCTTTGTAGCAGCAAGAACCACATGAACAGCTAATAGAGAACATATTTGTGATTTAACTTTTTGTTTGGGAGTACTGGCTGCTGAGCTGAGGGAATCAGATAGTCTCATGCAGCCCCTCAACCACTGACTGCTCTGAAGTAGCTCTTTGTGTAAAGGGTACTCTAGTACATTTTTTAAGTACTTTACCTGACTATTTGTTTCTACTTTAAACTTCTACTCTAATACAATTGAAAGGAAAAATATGTACTTTTTACTCCACTACATAGCTTTAAGACTTTACATACAAAGCATATTGTCAGCTTACAATAGGTGATGCATTAATGTAAACTACTTAATAAATGTACATACTGTGTATGTACATATAACAAGGACAAGCTGTGACACGGGTTGATATATGTAGATTTGTACAGCCATAAAAGTCTGAGTATACACCATAGGGATAGGTGTTTTCCTTTCTTACCTGCTTTTGCCAAGTCTCATATATAGACTCTCATACACTCACTCACTCACTCACTCACTCACTCACTCACTCACTCACTCACTCACTCACTCACTCACTCACTCACTCTCCTACAAACACACACACACACTCACAAACACACACACACACACACACACACACACACACACACACACACACACACACACACACAACTAACACTTAAAGCTATTTGCATCACTATTCAAGAAATCTAGGAAAAAATGTACTGTTGTGTAGTGTAGTTTTATTTTTAAATTTGCTGTGTAATCATATTGCAAGTTACATAACTGTCTGAAAGCGACATTTGTGAAAGAGGCGTCCTGTCATATCTCAGTCTGTTTTCTTTTATGTCAGCAGTGATGTGCTGGAGTGTTTTACTGCAGAGTGGGAATACACAGAAAACACATTTCCTGATGAAGTGGAAAACCTATTGTCTAAAGTAAGATAAATATTGAAACGAAGAGGAAAAACTACACACTCTGAGAAAATCCTTGTTTATAGCTCAAGAAAAGTTACTAAATCTCGTAAACATGAATGTTTTTTACTGAGTACAGCTCCATTCACTCAGCCCGCAGCCTTCCCAGTGTCTCTCGACAACATCAGAAGGATAAGCTGAGCAAAAACTGTGTGCTTTCAGTTTCGGGACATTTTCTGCAGGCAGTTACCCACTCTGAAGTTGCAAAAGCAGCCTGGATGGTGCTCAGAGCTACTGCATGGGCAGATTATATAATGTCTTGAGACTGCACAGCGAGGCAGATGAAGTCTCTCACTGATGGTGTCAGTTTAGATACAGCATGACAACTAATAAAGCCAGACAAACCAAAACAACAAGTTCAAAAGAAGCATAATGCATACAGTGCATGCAGTAATGTTATGTTAACCATGAGATTCTTGTCATTCAGCGACTAAATTTAATGAATTGTAATGTAATGACAGACCAATCTTACATTCTCTTAAGATGGCTGCAGGTCAGGGCCACTACTGCTGCTGCAGAATCATGTTTCTGTTCATAGCATCTCTGCCACCAGCACTTTTCCCTGGAAAAACACACAAAACACACAAGCAACCACACATAACCTTTCTACTCCTGTGCTCCAAATAGTCAACCACCAGCAGTCTGCAGGGTGACAAATGAATACTGTCACTTGGCTAAACACCTACTTGCACTTTTATTACAGTTATGTACTGTTGTTCACTGTTTTGTTTTGTTGTGCATTTTGTTTTGTGTGTTTGAAATGCTCAAAATATCACACTGAGATTTTTCTTTCTCATACTTCCCTAACCTTCTTCCAAACTCTCACACACCAAACAAGAAAGATATAACTACAAACTTCACCCTAAGCTTCATAAAGAATGGGTTTATTTCAAATGCTAAAATGTTCTTGTATCACTGGTTATCTAAACGTGAGCACTACAATAACAGAATACATTTGACTGGAGAAAAAAGTGGTTAAATAAACCTGTAACCTTGTGTCCTTCACGCCAACCAGATTTGCACGTCTATCTGAGGGCCATTAGGGGAGTCGCTGAGAGAGGGAGTGTCACTCTGCATTAGTCCACCAGTCTCATCCATCTATTTCATCCTGTCTGATCGGATACAGGCTTTACCCGCTGTGTCAAAAGAAGAATCACATAGGCTGCACCAAGCATTATTGCCCCTGCACTGATCCTAATCACGCTAATGCATTCTTTTATGCAAAGGCTATGACATGATGTCTTGGTGAAAATATCAAGATGATGGTTAAACATGGGCATCCTGGTAAATCGCTATCTATCTGTAGCTGGTCAGTGTTGCTCATGTCCAGACAACAACAGCAACATTAAGCAGAAAATGCACAGGCACAAGAGGTCTGGGTCTTCTCCTGAGACATGAGAATATACAAAATTGCTGTAATAAGTCTGCAATCTATGAAAGGTGCTGAAGTTTATTATTATTATAATATATGGCAGTTGCAGGGGACGTTTCATTGTGGCCTGGGGCTCGCAGGCCATGATTAGTAGGGTTTGTTTGTGTCTGTGTAGAGGACACAAGGGCAAATTGTTACATGTGATGAGATTTTTTCATTTTGTCAAGAACTAATATCTAATATCTGAGCAATCAGCTGAACAAACCTCTTGAACCCATCACTTCACTGCATTGTGGGGGTGTTTTATCAGTGATGTGATTATTATGTAAGATCTTACCGCTCCAATTAGATGCTCTGGAGCTGTGGGAGTGATATCTTGAATCCAGGGACTTGAAGCCAGGGACTTTGTGCTGCTGGTGTTTAAAAAGACCATCCATACGACCATACCTGTACTAAATGCAGTTTACAATTATAACTGTTTTTGGATAATTTTCAAAAAAATGGGACCTTGATTGCAGATAGGAACAGTAATTAAAACTCACCTGTTTGAATTATATTTAGGCTTAGTGTTCTGTATAATTAAGGGTGTTCCACATTGAGTGAAAGGTGGCTGCCGTCCTCAGCCACCCCTCTCAGCTCCATCCTTGCTCCACGTCTTTGCCCATTTTTGGATTAGCCGACGTCAGGCACTGCCAAGATGGCGCCAGCCGGCGCCACTGGGATCTGCCCACTTTAAGCTTCAATTTGCCTCTTCAGAGACTCGGTCCATATTTTACACAGTTTATGGTTGAAATCCAAAACTTGAAAGGCCTGCTGTTTCCATGTATGGTTACTAAACTTTGATTGGACAATTTCTCTTTCAGGGAGGGCTTCAGTAAGTTATGGATTTTTCAATTTGAGTCATTATCATATGTTGAGTTATAGAAAAATGGTTTCAGCAAATTGGATTTCTAATAATGATAGTTAAACTCTAAAAATGTGGCTAATATCACAGTATTTCCTCCCTCTTCTCCACGTCTCCACAGTAATCAGCTGATATTATTTCCCTATAAGAAGAATTATTTTTTTAATTAGCCTGACCTTTTTAGGGAACTCAAGCTTTTAAAATGTCAGGTGAAAAGGTTTTAAAATTAGTGTGGCATAGTCTTAGAAAAGTCCTGTTTTAAGGAGCTAATGGTGACCTATAGATGTGTGGCAAAAAGAAGGTCTAACAGTGGTGAATCTTTTTTGTTATGGTTCAGATATTCTTGGAAACCCCTTTTAAAGCAGACCTCCCGCTGAGCTGGGCTGACCTGTCCAGACCAACTTAGGGTATTTGTCATATTAGGTTTATGCTCAATAGGGTCTTTTATTTCTACGTTAAACTACAATCTGAGTTTACAAGATGGGCAATAGAGAATAAAGTATAACTATTCCTCTCTGTGACAGGGCCATAAGTTTACTCTGAGGCAGATCAATCCAACTCTATCGTCTTTGGATTTCCTCTGCCTCTGTTGTTACCGCTCTAGCTGTCTTTAGTAATCATCAGCTTTCATGTCAAATAAATGAGCTGTTTTATTGCCAGTGTTGCCACAGCTCCACTGCTGGTCCAAATAAATGGGAATGAATAAGGGTTATTTTCCAAGGACATACGTTCATGCAGAGTAAACGTGGCCGAGCAATAAAGGCTCCCGTCAGAGTGAATTGGATCACACGGGTGACACATCTAGTGCACTTTACCTTTAAAAAAAAAAAAAAATGTAAAAAATGAATGACTCTAAGAGGAATATGGTGTTCAGAAAAAGTCAAGTGAGAAATGTGATAAACTGCAGGATGTCATAAAAATGTCCCAGACACAGGATGTTAAAAATAAAGATCTTTTTTTAATTTTTAATTTTCATAAAAAACACAAACCACCGCATGCATAGGCTGTGGCAGCTCTGTGGCCATCAGTTAAACTGCGGTAGTATCCTTAACCTTTCTGAACACTTGAAGTGACTAAAGTGCTTAAAGGATAACCCCTCCAGCTGTCAGGTGTATACTGTATATACTAGACATCTGCGACTCCTCTGCTGGCATCAGTAAATAATGCACTCCTCTGCATCTGCAGCGCTACTTAATATATGAATCACTCAACGTATGTAATGATGCAACCCTTATGCCATTGCACTAGACTGCTTAAACCTACCACAATATGTTACTACTGACTTTTATTTGCTCCTGAAAACACTTTGTGACCAGTTTGTTTTGTGTTTTGTCAATAGGACCGTTAGCATCAGCTCTACCACTCACCTATATTACCAGTGGCTGAATTATCTTTACATAATCAAAGAATAAGTGACTTGTACTGTAAAACATTTGTTAAGAGGAACCTTGATAGAGAGAATAATGCACGTTTTATGGCAATGTTTGCTGTTTTTGTTTTTCTTTCACACTATTACATATCCTATGAGTCACCGCTGCTGGAAAGCTCTCTGAGATAGCGCCAACTTTGCTACAGTATTTCACAGAGTCATGCAAGCATGTAGGGATGGTTTTGCAGGTCTGCAGGTGATGTTTATTGGCCAGCGGTGGCCTTGCAGCTTTAATTATAGCAATAGTTGTCTGCTGAACTGAACAAACACTAAAGCGTCTCTGCTCTCCAGCACCACCCGCTGCTGCCACTGACAGCACACTACATGAGAGTATGCAAATATGCATCAAACGGGGGGGGGAAATTTCCATTAAACTTCAAATTCCAAGGTGGTGTTTCCAGGGTGATTTGTATTTGAAAAAGGCTTCATTCTCATTGGCGTGCAGACAAGACGCCTGGCCTTGGCCTTGTCAAGCATTCATCAGTATCATATATGAGAAATGTTCTCGTTCTTTAGTTCAGTCGGGCAATAAGAAAAAAAAGTGGCTTTGTTTCAACTTGCACTGCTAAACTGTTCGGTTGAGAGCATTGCATTAGCTAGATTACAGTTTTATCTGTCAAATGAATGCACAGAAATAGCTGACCCAACATTATGTTGCAAATCCAATTTCGCATTGATTGACAGTGCGAGATCCACCAAGCCAATGTAATGGCTTCCTGCACTATTATAGCGTATTATGGTGTTATTTGCATTGGAAAGAGGCGGCATTTGCTGGGAGTAATTAGTTAAGCTCCTCTGACTTTGGAAATTTAATTGTAGGTACAGTCAAACCGGCTAACAATGCACTAACTGAAGCATTACAGTCTGTGAGGGACTAACAAACAGAGGGGAGCCTCCCTCCTGACAAACTGGAGCACACATTTATACAGACATACACACAAGGTATACGCTGGCACACACATACAATTAAAAAAAAACATACTGTACATCGCCAACTGACCTCTTGACTCTTTGATCTGTTAATGACATACAATATTCATACTCCCAGCTCCTGAACGTTTCATTATAACTGCAGAGATGTGGCGCATGGCATGGACTATCTAAAGAATGTTTATCATTTATCATGTGCTGTTGGCTTACTTAGTGTGTTGCCCTAAAGAAATGCTTGACCATGAATGCCTCGTTTTTACAGCCCTGTAAGTTACAAATCAAAGCATAAGGGACTAAAATTAGGTTACTGCTGTGACCTCAATGTGCCGGAAACCTGTATGCCCGTTATATAAAGATAAATATTTCCCTTGCTTTTCTAATATGCCTGTGGTTCTCATAATTAGCCAGACTTTATTAACATGTACGTTTAGTGCTGCTCATCATGTTTGTTCAGCCTACAAAAAAACCTTGTATAACATGTAGTTAAATCACCAAAGACTGTAGTTTTTTTTTTAATATCTACCATGCATTATGATATGCAGGATTAATTTCTGTTGACATTAGCAGGTTTCTTAAAACCTACAATAGCTGCAACATCAATCAGAGGAACAGTGCTGTTAACGTGACACAGTGGATACTGTTAATTATTTAAAAGGATCACAGACTATTAATGGCATTTTGGCTCACCTTTCCCATTATCTGCAACAACCAGTTTGTTTTCCTCTCAATTAGGCACGCAGGCAGTGAGCAACACCCATCTCCTATTACTGGGATATGGCAACAGAGGCCATGGGGGAAGGGAAAATAACTGGCTGCTGTTGTTATCACTGCTGCTGCTGCTGCTGCTGCTGCTAAGGGATTGTTTTTAGCATTTTGTTGTCTGCATTTATTCTTTCGACCACAGCTTTTCTCTGCTATTAAACCTTTGTCACTGCCTTTTGGAGACCTAACATGACTGGGTCACTGACACCTAACCTGAGTTAGAGCCATGATGGTGGTTGATGTTTTTGGTCTTATACTTCAGTGCTGTGCAGAGGATATTAAGCTGGAAAAACAATCCTGGGATGTAATGAAGGCATCCAAAATTCAGCCAGTAGTAGGCACGTGGGATTTGACATGTTCCTCTATACCATTATACTCTAGGCAGCTGTGTTTGTACTTTGGAAAATGGTCAGACATGTATGTTGTTATACAGGTCTTTAATAACACATAGGATCTGAGATTCAGTTTTTATCCTGTTAGCTGTTAGACTAATATGTTGCTTGGCCCGCTACAGTGACCACATTGTCAAATAATAGATTTTTGATTGATTAATCAGCTGATTGTTGTTTTTAGTAATAAATAATCAGTTCATCTGCATATCATCAACAGTCAGAAATGCTCTCAGACATCTTTTCAGACACATAATGTTTGCCCATTATGACTGCCCATTTCTTTTGCATCTGTGCATCTTAAATTACTTCAATGTTTAATCAATTATCAGATTAGTGTCTCAAATGTTTCCGTTGATGCACTAATTGTGCAATAAACTAAACATTTAAGCACTAGACCATATATAAGCATCTAACTGCCCACACAAATACACTTAACTAATCTGTGATTTACCCTGTGCACATATGCATAAACATGTTTGTCCAGTATCTACTATATATGTGTGTAAAGTGCAAGGAACCCTTCTGCATGCAGACGGCCTGTTCCATGTTGCTCGAACCTCATGTGGTGAAGACATCTTCCTGCCACGCTGCACAGAGTTCTGACTGTGCGAAGCCAGAGGCAAGAGAGGGAAGTGTGTCAGCCTGTGCAGCTGATAACAGCGCCTCTGTCACACTCAGGCCAAAGACTGTTTGCTGAGGAGCTAAAGCGCGTGATGAGTTTGTAACGCAGTGCGCAGTGGCATTCAAATAGCGAAATTGTGATAGGCACCTTTTCCTCATTCCTTAAAATATGTCATGTCACTTATCTTGTACTACTGGGAGTTAACAGCCAACGTCTTTTCCATCAGAATGTTCTGCCACTTGACGTACGCCATGTTTTATCCCACTGGAGTTTTTTTGTTTTCACGCTTTGTTGACCAAATGTGATTTCCACATTGTGCAGTGTTTGCGCAGAATGTTTTATTCAACTAGCCTTGTTGTTTCTTTACATCTGCGTGACACTGTAGCACATTGGCAAGTGCTTCTCTAACTCCTAGTGTCTCTTTCATGGGAAGATGCCCTGACAGAATAAAGAAGAGCTCCTTGAGAGCAGAGTCTGTTATCAGCCTCCAACATCTGGTCAAGACTGATGGGCTCTTGGAATAGCTTTCCAAATATCATTGAGTTTGAGCTGCATAATGCTTGTTTGACTACATCCTTCCTACAATACTAATTCACTCCCCTATCATCATGTGTCTTTCACCAGAGGAACCCATTTCTATGATGACTGAATTTAGTTTCTCAGCAGGGTAGAACGGATGTGAGGCAGCGCACTAAATGGTAGGAAAAAGAGAGATTTTTAAGGTTGAGTCAAGTCATATGCGAGCAATGGAACCAAAATCTGATGTGACCAGTCCTGCTCATACCAAAGAAAAAAAATTGAATTTTCAAGCTGGTAAGTGTTTAAATCTTTGACATGAAAAGCAATTCTCTCAGGCGTGAAAACATTTGTTTGCAGAAAATGAGTTTTGCTAAATTGAAGTCATCATCGTAGATTAGAAACGTATGGCCTTGATGCATTGCAACCCATTAGATTAAAGCTCTGAGGTAATCTGCAGCTAATTTAGGAATTTATCCGAAACACCTGGTTCTGTATCTACAAGCCACTGCATGCCAAGCGTCTGATCACACGCGAGGAGTTTTGGAGCAGATGTGTCATACAGAGCCCGTTATGTTCTCGTTTTCCCACGGAATGACATCGGCAGGATGGACCAATCAGTTATGTTCATCTTTTCTCTTGATCACGGAAAAATGATTTCCTTACCTTTACACAACACTCTTTGTTTTATTTTGATGTTAAAATAATCATTTCATAAACTAACATCCTCTTTAGATAAAAAGGTGATGATTCTTATGTGGTTAACAACCTCTATGTCTAATTTTTGGTCACTTTGAGACTGCGGCAGAAACTTTCTGGTCCGTTGCAGCTGCTGTCTCCCTAATATCTGCTGATGTTTTATTTATTGTATTTGTTTTCTTTTTTGGCATTGTTCCTCATTTTAAAGGCCAAATCCCCATGCACCACGGAACCTGCTGCTGAAGCACCCACTGTTCTCCTAGGGAGGGTGTAGATGGCCATGTGCTTCCTCCTATACACATGGAGTCACCAGATGCTTCTTTTTCATCAGTGAGGAACTTCACCCAGGAGGGTGCAGCACATGCAGAGGTTCAAAGATCTTTTTTGTTTTTTACAATTATGTTTTGGGGATTTTTATGGCTTTTAATTAACAGGTTGAAGACAGGAAAGGCGAGAGAGAGGGGGGACGACTTGCAGCAAAGAGCTGCCAAGGACTCAGCCCATATGGGGTGCACACACTGCTGGGTGAGCAAGAGGTTGCCCACTCTTGCAGATTTTAATGCAACTCTGCCCAGACGCCACGACCAACCAGCAGGAGTCAATACTGTGGCTACAATGAACGCTGCCAGTTGGGTTTTATGGAGATGGAAACATTGGAGCAATGGATTAAAGCTAAACGATGCAGTGGTGGACAAGTGTTTTCAATCTGCACCACCCGGGTGCCCACCTATGTTACATTTAAGCAGTAACATGGGCTTTGGACTCTCAACACTGATTGAACGAAATGTATTTTTTCTGAATGTAATGGAATCAAAGATTTTAAAGGAAGCATTCTACAGTGCTAGTTTTTGAACTCAAAATAACTGTATAGATGTTTTGCACCTGGACAAGACCGAAAAACATGAGCTCCCAGGATGAATCTGAGAGGTCAAAAGATTAATCAAATAATGAATAAAAAAAAGTCTGTTTATTTTGTACTACAATTCAATGTTTGCTTTACTCATTTTTGAAAAATAGTACATACTTTCACTTTCTTAGGCCATGAAGGATTATTTACTTTTTTATGTATTTACCATTATTTGACAGTCACAGTGTAGAAAACATGTAATCATTGCAGTTATGTACTACTGTAACCATTAGGCAACTAAGGGCGTGCTCAAGCTCACGTTCAAACACACATTCACATTAACGGTAATAACTTTAATGTCAGGTCAAATTTTCAAGAGTCACCACCACACCATTACTTGATTTGTCCACCAGAAAAGACTGACCAGGTTACTGTAAAATGTCCATCCACTTACTGAGAATAGATAATTACATGTTTTTTTTGTCGTATAACCACAAGAAGACTGTTTGTCTTACATCATTTTTTCATGAGAAAACACAAGCTTGTTATGTCAAGGGAACAGCATAATTATAAAGTTATCATGAGCAAATCAAACCTAAAAATAATAACACATATGACCCCTTGACTCCCATAAAGACAGACTGCTATTTCAATGTTATGGTTACTAAGTTATGGCTCATGTATCCTCAAAGAAGCAAAGATGAAGATGTAATCCTGTTGTGTTAGGAAGAGAAGTCAGGGAGCAAATGAATAATTCTTGCTGGTGAGTCTTGCTGTGCTCAGAGCTATAGCCTGTGAATCATTATCATCATCATCATCATGAGATAAAAGGCAACATCTTTTCATCTATTTTTCAGTCTTTTTCACATTGCCTGCTCCTGTAACACTCCTGTGAGTGTTTTCAAATCCAGGAAGGCATATCATATAATTATTTGTTTTCATGTAGATCATATCTGTGAATTTCTACACTTGTGACAAAATTGAATTTGCAGAGATTGAGCTTAGAGGATAACTCAGCATGGCCAAAATGTCCTAATTGAAAATAATGCAGCACAATCATCACCATTTATAATCAATTATAATGAGGGTTTATCTCAAATACTTGGGCTCCCCTTGAAGCGAGTAATGTTTTTTGCATGATTAGCTCAATTCACACTGAGTACCCACATGCACTGTAAATGACCAATTAAATTGCTTCTTTAGTATTCTGCCAATTAATTGTTCTATACAACGTTTTAGCAAACCAACATCACAAGGAGGCCTCTTATTCTCCACTAAAACAACCATCAGTGTTTCAGATGCAGGTATGATGTGATGAGAGCTGGTGGAAATGGCAGTGAGTCACAGCTTGACATGGCCCTTATGATTTCAGTCATTAGGGTCAAGCGACCCACATCCTATACGACTTTGACAGGGAGGTGGTGGAGACCAGAGAATCAATGTGATGCCATCCCAGATTCATCCCCAGAGAGTGAGTCAACAATCTACTTTGACCCTGTTTGGAAAGGCAATCCCCCCTGTGATGGCTAGGTCATTCCATAGCATTACTTGATTGGCATGAATGATTAATACCACTCTTTCAAACACACAATCCCAGTTACACTTTATTGATAAATATGTGTATGTATTGATCTTCCACTCATCATCCTAATCTCTCAGATGGTAAACATTAAGTATTTTTCTGGACTCTTAGACACAACACCATGGATGTATAATAGGAACTGGACACAGGAGCCCTGTTAATTTCTATTAGAGTTGCTTACTGGTGCATGAAGCCTTCATGGAGCCATTGTGCGGCACATAGAGCAGGCGCATTAGAGACCTCAGCCGGCTGAGCTGGCTACTTTTACACCAGTTTAGTGCTCCACTAACTTGAACAGGGATTAAATGATTTGATGTGCTGTTCTGGACTTTCCAAATGTTATTGGATCAAATGGATCAGTCATTTTGTGGGGATTGTAATGCTAAAAACAATGTATATATAGATTTACAGATGTCATTTTTACCATGTAAGTCTATGTACAAATGTATTTTTGGGCCAGAGGGCATCATGTGACGGGCCCGGGAGTTGCAATTGCACTGTTTGGCCGCTAATGCTTCAAAGCCTGGCGCAGTTCCTGGGGGCCTGTACAACACGGTTGGATATACATCACTGTGTTTGACATTGATGCTTGATCAGACATGTCATTGTAGCAGAGCCCTAAGTACTGGATCTCACCCTTACCATTCATTTTTCTTTTCTTTCAGGTTACACATGTTACTGCACACATCTTTAAGATTAAAACATGACACAGTCTGTCACATGTTAAAGAGAACTTGGTGCATGGCAGTATCAGTAGCTAAAGCCTTAGACATTTGCAATGCAATTAAAAACTAAATTTTCATTTTGCTGAGGGTGATGAATAGGCCAGTAATCCCTTAATAGCTCTCTTTTAGGCAGAATCACAAGAATAGTAGACATTTCATTAGAGACAGAGTAAAACTTAAAGTAAAAACAAAAAAAACCTCAATGAGCCAAAACCCTTTTTTCAGTCACTTTCAGCCTTTTCATAATCATTTTCAGGACCATGGACAGTTCTATTGCCTCTGTGTTCCCATATCCCTCCGTCCTGTGTGTGTGTGTGTGTGTGTGTGTGTGTGTGTGTGTGTGTGTGTGTGTGTGTGTGTGTGTGTGTGTGTGTGTGTGTGTGTGTGTGTGTGTGTGTGTGTGTGTGTGTGTGTGTGTGTGTGTGTGTGTGTGTGTGTGTGTGTGTGAGGCATTATGTGGTTTCAACTTTTCTTCTAATAATCCCTTCTTTACTACTCTCTAACCTTAAAAATGTCATTGCTACATTGAAGATCAACACAGATAGAGTAAGATTGCAGAATGAATGAAACAAAAATACAAAAAATACAACTTCCCCACTGTTGGAAACCGCAGCTCTTCATGTTCGCCTCTCCGCGGTTCCTCGAGATATATGCAGCAGCGGGACGTGGCCAGGCCATTCGGAATCATTGTCCACCTGAGATTGCAGTGTTTCTGTTGATTCGGACAACAGAAGGCTAATATTGACAAGTGCAACGCGTATTCCAAGCTGTTGTAATCTAGCGGTTTGACGCTTTTTAATTTAGCGTCAGATCAAGTTTGACCAACATTGGCCCGCCGCGACGGGTCCAATCGGAGTTCAGATCAGCTCCTTCACCCCCCACCCCCAAAAGCCCACCCCTCCTCTCCTTCTCTTTTTCTCTCTCTTTCCCTCTCTCTCTTCCTCTCTTAGTTGCAAAAAAAATGCTCTGCAGCTGGGCTGCACCTCAATGAACCTAATTGGTGCACTGTGAGCGACCATCATCTATCCACTGGATTTCCATCGCGGCCGGCTTCCATCTAGAACATATGAATTTGCTTAGACAGACCCTTTTAAGGAGTTGAACAGATAGGTCGGAGAAAATGGCACAACGCGTGGTTTTGTTTCTACTGTGGCTCTTTGACAGATCATTCGCAGGATTTCCCAATCAGATCAATATCGGTAAGTGTCTTTGCTGTGTTAAAAAAGACTGCAGATTGTGGTTTGTAGCCTATGAACAAAGATTGCAATTTCTTATGCCGGAGAGATGTGAACGGAGCGCGGAGCTCTGCGCAATGACAGAGACTAACTTGATTTTATGTAGCTTATGCTGCGATCTTAAAGCAGCTGATTGGGTTTAAACTGTAGATTAAAGCTTCTTCTAATATTGTCTGTGTCAGTGTAATAATTTGCGAAAAACATCTAAGTGTTTGATAAGGAGTAAGACGGGAGACGGTCAGTTCCCCCGCACGATCTGAAGAGTTACAGGCTGGTCAAAAATGCATTATATTCTTTCAAATACCAATACCAAACCTCCTTTCTATTGCAGTCGGACATAGCCTATAGAGTTCTTCCTCACTGAATGAAATGGTCCACCACTGACACTAGACTAAGAAAGGCACAGATGCGATTGTCTGATCTTGCTTTTCCTCTCTTTAAGGGGGGCTGTTCATGCGTTCCACGGTGCAGGAGCACAGTGCGTTCAGGTTCGCAGTCCAACTCTACAACACCAACCAAAACACCACTGAAAAGCCTTTCCACCTCAACTACAATGTCGACAACCTCGAGTCGTCCAACAGCTTTTCAGTCACCCATGCGTGTAAGTGTGCTTCTATTTCAGTCATGTCCAGATTCTCCCCCACTTCTGTCCACAGCACACAGCGAGCAGAATTATTTATGTCTAAATCATCCAGTATGGAGCTTATATAGAGGCCACATCTCAATCTAGGGGAAGCAGTCAAGTCCATCTCACTTCACTCTGGGTCATAAAGTCTCAGTGGGAATTTACAAATACAGATTTTTCTAATGCACACAGTCTTCTTCTAATATTTATCCTACATCATTTTCTTGTCTTTTCCCACAAATCCATCCTTTCCTTCCTTCCTTTTTTTCTTTCTTTCTTGTTTTTTTCATAGAAATGTATATTCATTTTGACAATAACATTTGACGGACAGTCGCTGTGGCTGGAAACCACATTTTCACAATGTGTGTCTGTCTTGAGTTTTACAGAGGTTTTATTTCATAAACACAGGAATTTCACATAAAATAAGTTCCTTTGGCAACATGTTGTATACATGCTGGCCTTGGGAATGCAGCCAATAACACAGACCCTGTATCAAGGACTCAGCGCTGGAGGAGCTCATGTGTTATGGATCAGAATTGGATGTGTATTTTTTTACTTGTGTTTCATACATTTATTTTTCATCACATAAATGATTCACTATTGAAGAAGAAATTGATCTACATACTGTATATATGGTGTATACTATATACACCATTTGATTTTTTTTCCTCCCCATGGGTGCTGATATGTGGTTATGGTTATGTTCCATCCCACGCTGCAACTGGTGCAGTGGCTGATCCAACAAATTACCTTTTTTTTCCCTACACCCCCACTGGCTGCAGTTTCTTGAAATCAACAAAAATGTAATGGACAAAAGAGGAAGAAATTGAGATGAGAATGCCATTTAGTGATGTCATCTTAAAGGATGAGTTCAGTTTGGCTGAATGGCTGACTTTGGAGACACACGGATGTGTCTGACTGGCGCGGTTGAATCCCTCTAACCCCATGTGTGGCACAGTCATAATGGCCCCTCTGACTCTCCAGAGCGTCTCCCCTGCACCCTCCTCTGACTCCCCCTGTGTTACAAAGCATCTCCCCCAGCATTGCAGAGTCAGCTCATTAGCACCCAGCCCTCATAGCACCTCACTGTGCTGTCATTGGGTGAAAGAAGGAAAAAAATCCATAGCTCCCCATCCAACGCCAGCAAATGAGTTGGGCTTCGACCTGCAGGGGAGGTGGATCTGAGCAGTGAGGGAGATAAAGCAGAACGTCATATCACACGCAGCAGAGCTGCAAGTGCCCCAACCCAGGCATCCATAAGAAACAATAAGCAAATGACAGTGAATAAATAATAGATAGTGCCGTGCAATTTCACGCATGTTGAAGAGGAAGGGAAGCATAGGAGAAAAAAGCTTGATATCAAAATCTAATTAAATTCAGGGGCAAATAGAGCTTTAGTGAGAGGAAGGGGTTCCTGTGGGAGCCGTGGCCCCGTTTCTTGTTTCTCGCTGCCATGTCTTAGCATCTCCATCAAGAGCACTGTCTCAGGACTGCCTTCAACTTCAAATACAAGAAAACAAGGAGCTTTAAATGATGCAAAGAAACCAATGCTTAAAAGAAATGTATTGCTCAGTGATGCAAAAATAGGAGAGCGATTGTCAAATGTCATTATAATGTTTGGTAAGAGCATCTCTCTTGCTTTGATGTGCATGTTAATAATCTGCTCTGCTTGAAACTTGTCTTTAGTTCTGAATGTTTAGCCTGTTACATTAAACAGGAAGGAGCTTTATACTTAACACACTAAAATAAGCCCTCTTCCTACTTTTAAAATAATCAACGACCCCCCCTGTTTGTTTTTTTTTTTTTTCAATCTGATTTGTGTAATGTATGATCTGAGACTTTTTTCAAGGTAGTGCCCTGAGACTCTTGTCAAGCTGAGCTCGCAAACCGCAGACAGCACATGCTGAGCTCACAACAGTCCATAAGCACCTCAGACTGTCTCTACCAATGTAGTTAACAAAATAGAGATGACAGTTATTAGATATCACTTATCTGCTGACTTCCAAGCCTTTGAGGCTTCACCTCTGGTGAGCGAAGGCCTCCTGTGTTCTGAGTTTCAGATTTGTCAGCAGCACGGTTGTTTGTTTTGCAAGCTGTCACAATTATTTAGTGGACATTTAAATTTACTTTGTCATCAGTAGCACGGTGTGGGTGATTCAGACCTTTGTCAGCACATCTATTTTATGATTGGGCAATCTGAACTAAGATTCAAAAGTAGCGTTTATGCAGGTTTTGGGGAGGCAAGCTTTATTGCTTTTATCAAGATGAGTTCTGGCTGCCTTGCAGAGTGGTTGAAATGATAGAATTTGTTTTGTCTTCTTCAGACTCCTGTTTTTTTTTTTTTTTTTTTTAAAGCTGATGGTCTGCTTTTGTGTGCATTCTCTCTTTACTCTGGGATGGATACTGCCAAAGCCCTTTACTCTGACTCATCATGTAGATCACTCCCCCTCCTTCACTGTACATCCTTTAAAAAGTAATATAATAAAGGCAGAGGAACAAAAGGACGTGCATACAGTAATTCAAATTAAACTAGCTGGAGTTTATTTTGCTTTTCAGAAACAAAATGTATAAATCCCTAGGTGTGATGAAGGCACAGTCTTGTGTCAGAACAATTTCTTTCAAGTCTGTTTCAAACCATATGCTATTAATTGAATTAGTGGCCGGCAGCAAAACAATGTGTGGCTTCAGTAATCCTCAAGGCTTGGCTTTGTACTGCAGAGGCATGGTGTGTGCTTTGGTGACAAGACTGTTGTGTGCTTTGAAGTGACATCAGAAATTGTGAAATGTGTAATTAGCAGTGTGGGGTCCATAATAGCTGTGGAAACCAGGAGTCAGGTGTGCTCACAGAGAAGTCGGGAGTAGTTAAAAGCAAAGGGTACCAGTTTGAAGAAAGCATAGTCGACAACATTAATGTTCCTGATGGTCACGGCTAGCCAACTTAATGACACCGCCATCCTTTCTCTCCTGTGTACCCTTCTTCTTCCTTTACCTGAGGCGAAGAAAACATCAAGCTCCCCCCCACTCTCCTTGCCACGCTATTTATTAGATTACTCGCCTTGATTCCTGTTAAACGAAAATTTTGCAATGCTTGGCTTTTGAATCTCATCTCCATATTTCACATTCCTCATTCTGTCATTACGCTAATGGTCTGTGTCCCCTCTGCCACCCTCTTTACATGTGCCTACCCCTCTTTATCGAATCCTCCAGGTCCTTAAACCCTGGCAGTAGCAGATGCTTCTTTGGCTGCACAGTTCAGCCACAGTATTAGCATCAGCTACTGTAGGCAAATCTGCTTTGCTCCAAGATTGTGGAGAAAAAAGAGTCACTGAGATTAACGTTTGTCTTTTCCCAAGGCAAGAAAGAGGAGGGACAAGAGAAAAGCAGAGTGACTGTTAGGTGTGATGAATCTGATTGTGAATAGAGAAAAGATGAGGTTAAAGGAATAGTTTGACAAGTTAGATGAGATGATTGATACCACTCTCTTGTCTATTTGGTACTGTATATGAAGCTACAGCCAGCAGAAGGTTAGCTTAGCTTTGCTTAGCTTAGCATAAACACTGGGCATTTTTACACTTCCAGGTTTTGAATGGATTAAAGAGATAACATAAATGTTAATAAACAAGCTTCAGAGGTGCTGGTAGGCATATTTTCTTGCCGCGTTGCTACCAGGGTAGCTGTTTCCCCCTGTTCCCAGTCTTTATGCTAAGCTAAGCTAACTGGATGCTGGCTCCAGCTTCACATTTACCACACAGACAATAAAGTGGTATCAATCTTTTCTTCTAACTCGCAACTAGCAAGAAAGTGGACAAGTGTGTTTACCAAAATGTCAAACTAACACTGCTTCAGGTGAATAGCAGTTGACTTATGTGATGCCTTATTGTCAGTGTGAATCAGTTTACTGAAAAATAAATAATGACACATATTTTGCGTACTGCAAACTGATGATCAGTGGTGATAATGTGTGAGCTATATCAGCATCACGAGGTGTGTGGAGCCCAACAAGACTTTTGGCATATCATTAACTGGTCAGGAAGTGTGTTGGGATGTGAGACATCAACATCATTCATTAGGCTTATCATAACCCCTCAGTAACATAATGCACAAGCTTACTTTTTGGTCTAGACACAACACATTCTTAGAAACATCTTCTTCACTGACCTTTACGCCCACCCAGAGAGTGCTAGCACTGCACATGTTGCCCAGAAACACCAACAGTTTCTTTACACCGGCGGCCCATGCAATGACAGAGCACATGTGGCAAATGGCATATGCTGTGAAGCACAGACGAAAGGGCCCTTACCAAATCTTCACATGTATTGTTTTGCATAGCTTTTGGGGCTGTTGTTGTTGTTGGTGGTGGTGTGTGAATGGATGGTAAACAAAGCGACAGGCAGGCTGCAAGTTTTTGCAGAGCATGGCCTGACAGATACAGGCTATGGTCGAGAGGAGATCCTCAGGTGATTGCAGTAGTGCCACACTTCTTGTCCTTGCAGGCTGTAATTCAGCTTGAAAGGTGTGACCAGGAAAACATGGCAAGGAAAGCTGGGTAAAAAAGAGTGGTGGGAGGACAGAGACAAGAGGAAAAGGAATTTGATTAAAGGATGTTTTAGATGTTGCTTTTATAGAGTATGTCTGTGTGTGTGTGTGTGTGTGTGTGTGTGTGTGTCTGTGAGTGTGTGTGTGAGTGAGTGAGTGAGTGAGTGAGTGAGTGAGTGAGTGAGTGAGTGAGTGAGTGAGTGAGTGAGTGAGTGAGTGAGTGAGAATTCTCCAGGCTATGGGGGTTGTGCTGGGACATGCCATCACAGTCCAGCTGTGTAAGAAGCACAGATGGAGGTTTGTTTGTTGACACACAGGCATGTGCATGCGTGTGTGTGTGCGCACATATGCACAGAGCCACGCACATAGACCCTGTAAGCGTATACACAAGCTTAGATAGACACATCCAATCCTCCCTCTTACTGACTAAATTTCAGTGTTTTGTACCAAAGCTACTGTGACACACTTCATCATTCATCCAAAGTAAAGGTCACTGTAAAAAATAATACCACGTGTCTCTTTGTGCAAACACAGTTTTATTTTTGAAATGTATGCAGGCTCAGATTTATGTGAAATGTGAGGAAAAAACAGGCAAATTTGATAGGCACCATGACTGTGCAAAATCCTCTGAGAGAAACACGAGCCACCGTAGAGTAATGTGATGGTGTGATTTTAGAGGCCAGCAGGCCAGGCAGTCTCTGAGGGCTGTCGAGCTGGCTGGATCTGGGGCCTCAGTCAGATAAGTGGTACAGTAACAGCCACGGGTGAGGTTACATGCTTTGGGAATGGCAAGGCCTCTAAGAGGAGAGCGGGATGTCAGTAGAAGGAGTGACTGACAGCATAGCTCAGATAAAAAAATAGGATGAGGCAGGGAAAGGGTGGAGTTTCTGTCAGATAGATGTGACTCAAGCTTAAAAATGTCTAACAGAGTTATTGTCATTATTATTTCAGGAACATTATGACTAAAAAGTCCACATTTCCAAAAACTAATGTTACTTGTTACTACAGTAATTGCTACTACATTACAGCAAAACCCTGCATGTCTTGTTGATATTTAGTACTGATGAAATAATAACACATAATCCTACTTATTTTTATCCTTTTTCTTGAAGTCTTTCTGGTTTGACTACACTCACTGGTACTGTTAGTTATGGCCAGATGAGGTTAAAGCTTTTTCATTCAGCAAACACATAAAAGGCTGTACAATTTCCAAAGGCGAAACATTCAAATGGAACATTATTTTGACCTAATTTTCTGGCCATGAGATGCCCTCTGCTGTATTTTTATTTATGTATTCTAAAGTCAGGCACACCGCTAAAGCTGTAATGAGATTCAGACTAGAAAACAAAGTACACACTTCAAGGCAGATTCCACACAATGAATTTTTAATCAGAATATCAGAAGATCCTCTTAAACCCAACCTGAGGAGGTGTTGCTGTCGGAGTATTATTTGTCTTGGAATCAATGACGCTGGCAGATGTTGTTTGATAAAACAACAGCTTCCCTCCTATGGCTTCAAATCTCCATATATTTTTTCACAAACACTGGGCATTTGGCCACTTTAGCAGCTATGGAAAATATAAAAACAAACAAATCGAGTGTAGGGACAGATTGTCTGATTTGGAAGATCAGTATCTCACATCACAAATTTACATTGGCACTTTTAAAGATTTCTCTCGCCCTGACAGTTAACAATCTTTTATGGTGTGTTCAGACTTATTGTGGGGATGTTGAGGTCTTTGGATCTCTTATTGATTTCCTTTATCTATCTGCTCAATTGTCATTGGCATTTGTGATAATTTGCAAGCAAGAGGGATTAAGGGAAAAGTACTATGAATGGACCATCATGACTACAGCCCACAATCATTTCAAGCAAACAGCCAACATAGAATTCCTGTATGTGTTGTATTAACATGATGTTAATACATGTTCAGTGCATACTACAGTAGTTCTAATACTACCAGAAATGATTTACCTGTATCAGTGACATTACATGATTGCTTTTTAAGCCTTACAATTTAAATAGATTTGTATGAAAACAATTTACGCCACAGCTGAGCAATAAAATCCCAGATGTTACTATTAACCAACCAACCAAGAATCGGTTTAAGTATAATTTGTGCACTACTGACGCATATGTGAGCTTAATGGAAAACGAATGAATGCAAACCGTATATCAAGCCTCCTTTTCGTCACCAAACCTGATGCAACGTGACAGCCCATCTCTGCTCCGCACATCTGTTCACCACAATTCAAATAATAGGGTGGTCTCTGAACTATAAGTCAACAATGACAGGCCAAGTCTGTCTTCCCTTATTGAAGATGATATCAGTGCTGCATTGTGATGAACATGAATAGCTGACTGACCATATAAAAAGCAAGCGATAAAGACTATGAGGGACAAGAGGAGACACACCAAAACTATGTGGTGCATTAGACACATTCGCTGCAATGCTCTGTGTGAGATAAAAGGGTTCATGATAAAAAAAGCCTGCATATGTTGTGCATTTTAAGTCAAATCAACAGGAGGGAAGCTGCCATTGTGAACTATTCATCTCAGGTGCATCAGGGGTTTGTCTGCCTGCTGCTTTCCATGTGGTTTTTCTCAATGAGCAAAACATCTCAAGGAGTAGAATATGCCATTTGTGGCAGAGATTATTTTTTATTTGGAAATGCCATTTACCCTTATGTACCAGTTGAAAAGGCAGGCATGGTGTAGGTAAAGAGAATAAAAGGATGAGCATTTCATAAAAATTATCTCCTGCAAAGAACTTTCACATTGCAGCCCCCCCGTCTGTCTCATTTCTATATCGCTCCTTTTACATATATTTAATCTCTCCCACAAAGCCCATTACAGCTATGTTCCCACAGCCATTGCAGTCACACTCAGCTAGCTATTGGCCATTCACTTGGCTCCCCTACAATACCCGTAATCACTGAATCAGTAATCCCCTACTTGAGCTGGAATAGCACATCCGCACCGTGCCTCATTGGAAGTTGCTGCATTGGCCTGGCTTCACTGGGTGCAAAAGAAAGAGAACTCTGAAGTCCTCAACAAGAGCTGCTGACTGCACTGTCCTATCCAAGGTCAGACAGCTTATGAAAGAAAACACTTTTCAGCCTTTTATTATTTGTGAAATGCCCACAAAGAAAAGCATTAATTGGCACCTATGTGCTGTCTAATCTTGTGAGTCCACTTGGACTGCGTTATCAGCTGTTTATTGTTTGGGTTCCCCTATGTGTGTGTGGCGGAGCTTGATTTTTGCGCTAAAGACAGTCAAAAATGTCAGGACATCAGGGTCGGTGTGGTGATGAATACAAAACATCAACAGGGAGTGTCACAATGTACTCTCCCAACTAGTAAATATTGGATCACAGTGCAACGGGGCTTCTAGCTTTCTGTCTGCCGACTGAGCAGATTGATCCTCACGTTTCTGGCCTGTTTCAAAAGAGGCAGTCGCTAGCAGAGCTCTGCCAAAGCTGGATGTCTGTGCCCAAACAAGGGCTCAATCATAACTGATTGCTTGTGACAGTTCACAGTCGCCGGGCCACTGGAGCATCATAACCTTGTGAAACTAGTGTATGGGCACTCTAGCATACAGGCTGAAGAAGATGAGGTAGAAAAGGAAGATATTAGCATATTCCTTGCAGTGACACAGAAGTGCAAATAAGAAATGCCGTGCCATGAATAGCCTGTGTGGTTAATATGAAACACATCTTATGCAATGAAAGACATAATGCAGACCAACACGTCTGGAAACATTGGATTTATGGACAATTACTTCAACTGTGATTGCACTTGCAGATTGAAGACCCACGCAATGTCAGAGCACGATCTGTTGACTTGTTGGAATAAACTGCTGATGACACTGAAGCAGAAATATCTTGCAGCAAGCCTGAGGAGCAAACCGAAGCCACTCAAATCACTTTATCTGTGTTGTCACCATAACAAGCGCCAATGTATTTCTGGTTGTTCACTGATTCACATTGAATGCACAATTTTAATTGAATCTGCATGAATGCAGTAAAGAGCAGGATGAGAATCTAGTGGCACCAAGGTGCTTTGACTGATCTGCTGTTCGGTCATCAAGGAGTTGGTCGCCATTGCTCTCCGTCAGTTTTTCCAACTTAGATGTATTAATAGGTGTGAATGATAAAAAAGATTTAGTTGTTATGCAGCGGTGTGATCTTTTACATGCGTCGTACCACAGCTTCTCCTGTCTTTAGTGCTCACAATCCCCATGAGTGAGAATTAAGTGAACATGATGTGCTTGCTCAACCATAACCCTCTTCTGTTTTTCCCTCCAATGGTTAATTCTAGGAGTGTGCTGTTGTGTGGCTCTTGCCATTTCACACATGGCTACATAAAACCTGTGGGCGTTTGCTCCCAGGCCACTATCTGTGTTTTTGTGTCCATGCATGACCGTGTGATGAAATATTGAATTGTTCTATCATCGGCCATTGAAATGCCGCCAGAGCGATTCCTGTCCCTTAATTTTATTTTTCCTGCAATTCTTTATCTCGGTGGCTTGGCGTGCAGATCAGGAAGGCAAACCTCATCTGGACCCATGACAGAGCTAATCCATCGCAGCTGCAGTTTGGAGTGAATCCATTCCAAAAGCCTCAATGGGAAGCTTCTCTCAGATGCCGGTGCCCTTTGCAGCCCTGACAGTGCTAGAACATGATGAAAAAGGACTCGGGGGTTCAGTGGCTTAGCTATGTTCATGAGAGAAGGGAATAGTGGAGGAGAGAGGCAGAGTGGTGAAGATGGAGAGATGAAGTGACCAAACGCTGTGTTTGTGTGTGCCTGTGTGTGATGTGCATTGTGCATGCATAGCACAGTAGCTCTTCTTTCATCTCTCCACCAACCTGTGAGCTGAAGCAAGCTGGATGTCCAGAATATGTATCTATACAGTATAGACCTTTGTAGATGATCTGTACACATTAAATAGCAGACCCAAAATGGCTTGTGAAGTGGACAGTGGACAAAAGTAGCATGATGTCCAGTTTGAAATGAACTAACCATAAAGGAATGCACATTATGTGTGAATGGTGGAAGCGAAAAAGCACCTTGGGAAAATGGGCAGGGAGACTGAGCAACATACCTCTCTTAAGTATGCAAAGGGCACAGAGAACTCTCACAAGTTCTCTTGCTTTCTTTGTGCAATGTATTTTTCCTCTTGCCCATTGCAGTGCTGCTGTTGCTGCTACTGTGGCACCAAGTCCCATCCCTGAGCTGTAAGGGAATAGACTTTGGGTCTTTTATACATAAAGTAGCTTTAATTTGGAAATTTCTCTCAAGTGGCTGAAAAGTCAGTGAACAAACTCCCAATTTCAGAGGTTTCTCTCAGAGAAAAGCTTTTCAGCCTTAAGATTCCCCCCTGTAACTGAATTCAATATTTAGGTGTAGAAATTGTGCAGCAGCCATGTTATTTTCACAATCCACCAAAAGATGGGATAAGCACAAAAGCAGATACAATTTTAAAAACTTGTATACTCCACCTACCTCTATTCCAAACTTTCAGTTTTCCTCCTTTGACTTGCATTGAACAACTTTTGTTTTCTTGTCATCTTTTTTGGATTGAAACACAAGCATTCAGTCCATCATGAAAGAAAATAGGATTAGTCAATTTCATTTGGAAAAGGGAATGAAGTTGAATGGTAAAAGTACAATCCAAACTGTTTGTTGTAAAGTTCCACCACACTTAACAACCTAACTTTCTGGTTCAACTGTATCTCACTGTACTTGCACACTCAGTTTTTTTCTGTGTAATGATGGCTTATTAGTGTCACTTTCTCTGGAGTTAAAACTCCAAACTCCAAAGAAAGTTGTTGCTAATCTTGCAAAACTGTTAGCTTGTCACCTCTCTGTATGATTGTCTGCTGTTGTGCTTGCCCCTTTAGACGTATTTTTAACACCGTGTTCCCGAGATCTTAGCAATTACTTTAGAGAGTTTAATCCTCATCGCCAAAAAAGATGTTATATCTTCTGAGGAAGAACTTAATGTCCACAACCTCCCAATACCTTTGGATGTTTAATATAAATGGACAGGCATGACATCTTTACAAGTTACGTAGCTACTTTCACATGTCTCTTGCTAGCAGCAACTTCTTCGGCTTTTAAAGACAACATCCTGTCATCATAACATACTCTGATGCGGAACTCAATGTAATAGTGCCTCCTTCTGGAACAGCCCTTATTGGCAGCTAACTTCAGAAACAGGATAAGGAAATTAACTATTATTCTTATAGGTAAGTAAATGATATAGCATACAGATAAGCATTCTTGTTACTGAATATTATAGTTAGGATATTACAGTTGGGATACCACAGAACCAATGGCCCACAGTTACGAACCTGAATTGTGATAAGTTATAGTTTCTTCTTAACCATTTTTAATGAGACTTTTTCTTTTTGGCTGAAAGAAGTTTCAGTTAAGAAAGTAAAAGTGAAGCCGGTGGATTTTCCTGAGTAATCAACACATTGATATGATTATGGTGTGACCCGTAAATGGAAAATCCTTATTTTATGGCAACTTTATCACTCTGACTTTAAAGGTAATTCACTTTGTAGTATTTGCATTTGATCAGCCTGCCATGATTCCATGTAACTGAATAGGTTAAACCTGGGGCTCATTCTGACTTGACAACATTGCAGCACAGTGACCATATATCAGACAAGATATCTAACAGGCACCAAATTAGACTGAATTTCTTTTTGTGTCATTAGTTCCCTGCACATATCCAGACAATGAAAGGTCCACTGAGAATCCATCTTTTCATCTAATACGAGAAAACCCCTTGTTCTTCTCTCTTCAAGTGACTACATGAAATGGTTCTAAAGTGAAGCCCTTTGCTGAGAATCTTTATTGGTTTTTGTGGGGAAATTGCTTTAGACAAGTAAAGTGAGTAAGGCATATATAGGATTACAGCTCACTCACTGTCATAGAGCTCTGTTTTCCATCTCTCTCTCTCTCTCTCTGTACTACCTCCAGCATTATCATTCAGAGATTGAGCACCATCTCAGCAAGGGCACTAATAAGATGAAAGGTGGTGCTGGATTCTCCATACTTAACCAGACCTGGATTGAGGCAGAGAAGGAGAGAGAATTCTTTAGATGATATCTTCAAGGTTAAACAACTGGTCCCATCTCCCGTCCTCATTGACTTAGTCTATTTTTCGGCGGAGAAAGGCAAAGAGCTGGGAGAAACTGGTCCTGGGGAGGTGCTGTTATGAAACACAGTCCTAAAATCAAGCTTCACAATGCTAATACGTCAATGGCTCGGCTTGGTTTGTTTCATCAGCATAGAATATGAAATGTGACATGTAATTTGATTCGCAACACCGGGGGCAAAGGCTTAGTTTACATGCGAAGGAAGTGGACCTCGTGAGAGTGGCAGATAGTCATCCCCTCTTGGTGCCCCTGTGCAACACATTCTTGGCTTTGCTTGTGCATATAAGCCGTACACAAGACACAGAGATCAGAATTCTCCCTAAAGGACAGAAGCAACCAGTCAGTAAGAATTAAACTCAGGCGGTTTGCACTCTAACTGGAATATAGACATTTCTAGATTCCTTGTGCCCTGTCTTGCAGATTAGGAAAAAAGAAAATGACAAACAGAAACTAGTTAAGCAAGCAAAACTAAAGATTAGATAGACTTGTAGGGCAGAAAAAACAATCCAACTTCTTGACAGTGATTGAAAAATATACGTGCCTGCCAGACATCCACAAAGTTAACTCTGCTTGTTTTTTTCTCAATCATCCAAATAAGCAGAGAGGTTTTCAGCTGTCAGGTATGTCCTTGCTGTGTACAATTAGATTAAAAACAAGTCAGTCGGGTGCGGCGCTCAATACCTGAAATATCACCACAAATGTTTGCCCAGCTCTGCTGTAGTCAAGTCGAATCATTTTAAGGCATCTCCTTAAACTATTCCTTTAATCTCTTTGATATGGCTGAGAGTTTTCTCCTTGTGTCCTAATTTGTTGTGAAGGCAGTGCACTTCTTACAGCAACAGTTTGATTGTTTGCTGTGTTGGTCCGACATGTTGAACTCTCTCTTATGCCTCTCTCCCTTTTTGCAGCCTTCCCAGGCTCCCTGCCTCCTCTAACTCATCTCACTCCCAGCACGGATGCTGATTAGACCGCGTGTGTTGGCACGACTCAACACGCCTGTCCTGGCTGTCCGTCCTCATGAAGTTGTTGCAGTAATCTGCACTCCTCTTCATCTGTGATCCCCATGTTCCTCCTCGCTTCATGCTCCATTCTCTTTCCTTCCCTTCCTTTCCTCCACATTCATCTGTACGCTTTAGGTCCGCAGTGCTGATTGGGAGGATTAGTGGTGTGTGAGGGACTTTGTCACTAGCTTTCTTGGAAATCCAATTACGAAATATCATAAGCCTTACATGTTTCATACTCGGCTGAGTCCTCCTTAAAATGCACACAGACACACTCAAAGGGTCAGTGTTTAGTCGCTGTCCTGGCTGCATATGGTAGTGACATTTTCCTGAAGGTGAGAGGAGTGATCATCTTTGAAAGGATAAGACAAGTCCTGTCGCACTCCTCTCGCCTCTGCATTGCAGCAAATGGTGGACTGCAAGATCCTGTCTGAGAAAGGGATTGTTATTTGCTCAACGTGATGGGGCAGGGAGCACAGAGCATGGCTCTTGAAATGAAGTGAGGGCCAAGGGTTTAGGTCTGTTATCTGCTCGCATAGATAGTCCCTAATTACATGTGTCAAGGAAATGACATGCAGCGGATGAGGGCAAAGTGAGATTCCTTCATGCATCTGTTGAGTCCTCGTTATTCAGTAAACTATCCAAGATAATGCCTTTATCTTAACTTTGAAAATGGCCAATGCATTGGACACTTGAACAGCACTGAAACAGACCAACACAGCTGCGTCTGGGTCTGTTTGACCCACAGAGTGCTCTCAGCCCTGAGTGTTGCTCTGTGTTCAAACAAAATCACTATGGTAAGACCTTGAACGGGAAAATATCTGTCAGACGGAGATAGAGTTGAGAGTCATTGACTCCCTTGGGGATTGCTCACTGGCCACAAGTACAGGACTATATCATTGAGGTGGCAGGTGAAGAGGAGAAGGAAGGGCTGCAGAGAAAAACAAGGGAGGAAAGGGAATAGTTAATGAAGTGATGGGGAAGGACGTGCTTGTGAGCCACATCTGACCTCAGTGACTCTGGTCTCCGGATCAGTTTCTCATCTTCAGGGCACTACATACATAGTAATTTTGCAGCAGTGAAACCTCCGATGTGTCAGGCATTATTAATGATGAAACAAAGGTTTTGAAAGCAGACCAGGGATAATCCTGTGAATTTCTAACTGTGACTATAGAAAGAAAATATGTGCCTTTAAAGGGGCTGTACCTAAAATTCAGAACATTAATATAGCAGCAAATAACCATTTGCTATGCAAAGATATAATGGAGTAATGGTATCCTGATGAGAGAATGAAGTCACACTCCCACTGTGTGTGTTGTAATCTCAGTTTGTAACATCTTAGTTCTGATGGTTAGTTAGTTAGTTGAAAACACTTTAATATTGGCGTAGGAAAAACCAATTGCAGATTGTCCCTTGAATTGTAGATTTGCGATTTGATTGCAAATCGGCAGAGGGCTAATTAAAACACTATAGATAGAGATACCAGTAGATAGTAGATCTCTCCATTAATTCTTCAGTTCAGTACAGTCTTTACTTGCACTAGTTTTTATTAGCAATTATATTTTAGCCATACTATTAAGTCACATCATACGTCATTTGTAGTTATATAAATAGCATACGTAATCTCACCTGGTCTTTCTTGCTAACAGAGAAGAGGTCCACTCACATCTCATTAGGTCTGATTGGGTTTGTAGATTTTATATGAACCTTCCAGACACAGCATGGTATGGGATGATGCTTTTTTTCCTATGCCTTTTAGGCTAAATTCTTGAAGCTTCAAAGAGAATGTAAATTACTGTACGCCAACCCAAGTTTGAATTTTACGCTTACACACAATTTCCATAATGTCCTTCTCAGTTGGATGCACCACTCTGCATCAAGTTCAGAGGAAATTTTAATTTGATCCTTTTACACAAATAGGATATTTGGCAAGCCATACAGCTAACTATACAGCTCTGCGGACAGTTTTTCTATTGGAATATGGTGTCATATGTTGCTTGTGTATCAGTTTTACACAAGCCAAAATAAATAGTCCAACTTCAGTTTAGGTCAAACTTAATTATTAATTAATAATAAAACTTATTCATGATCCTCATTAGCTCCTGCATTGCATTCTTGAAAATGTGGTAATGCAAAAATAAATATACATAACAACATCATAAGCAATAAAAAAAATAAAAGTCATACATTCCATGACACAACCTGTATAAAAGAACAAAATACACACGTAAGCCAAGGACAGACATTCAATTCAATTCAATTTTATTTATAGTAGCCTATCAATTCATAACAAGAGTTATCTCAAGACACTTTACAGATAGAGTAGGTCAAGACCATACTCCAGAATTTACAAGGACCCAATAGTTTTAGTAGTTCCCTCCAGAGCAAGCAACAGTGCGACATATAGACAGCTCCACCAGTGAAGTTATCGGCATGCTTTACATTTAAGTTGAACATATTTTTTTGAGACAGGTACAGTACATCAACATAGTATCGTCACACACCATCTCTTTCATCCTCTCTGGACACATCTCACAATTGAACACACATACATACTGTGCCATGCTAATAAATGCCTAACCCATGTTGTATTGCTATATAATAACATGTCTATTAGCTTG
Source organism: Percina caprodes (assembly GCA_013375575.1). Classification (NCBI taxonomy): domain Eukaryota; kingdom Metazoa; phylum Chordata; class Actinopteri; order Perciformes; family Percidae; genus Percina; species Percina caprodes. Next base: position 1,044,719 of record JABXJD010000121.1, on the reverse strand, counting down.
TTTTCAAAAATGAATTGTGTCATATTTTAAAGTCCTCTGCTCTGTAGTGGGCTTCATGTGTTTTAAGAAATTTGAGCAGCAGGGGTGTCAACATTTTTTCAATATTAAAACATTTCCTTATATTTTTAGTAAAATAGGCTTGTGTTATTTCTCACTTTACATGTTGGAATAAAATCATGTTTCTACTAATAGTTGACCTCTTCTCCATGTGTCCAGGTGGTGGAGAAACAGAACATATTTATAGGCTTTTCCCTTGTATAGAGCCAGCCATTGTTGCAGTCAGCCATTCAGCCCCCTCTTTCATAGAGACACACTAATTTGAGCCGTTAACGTTACTGGCCAGTAACCTTTTTTGTGACTTTTACTAACGTACATATCTAGCAGAGAAGGAAATGTCACACTGCAGTTGTATATGCTAGACAAGTAAAACACACACATCCGTTATTAAATCTATCCATGCTCAATTGCGCCTTTTCATTGCTACAGCATAATATATGAATTTATTCAGTTATTAAAACAAAATGTTTAAAATAATACATAAAAAATACGATTGGAGGAAAATTGACCACAGGAGCAGAGGAAGTTCTAACCCTGTCCCCAGTACATGGAGATGCTTATCTCTTTGGTGGATGAGCTCCAAGCAAACCAGCCCAAGTGACAGAGCATCCCCAGGCCAGGCTCCTTACCCCCTATCATCCATCATCCATTATACACTTACATAAACACACAAGTACATGCATGAAGAGACACATACAGAGACGCACGTCTGACCTCACCACTGATACGATTGTACTTTGCGTTTTTCAAACCCAAACAGCAGATGAGGTCATTAGCAGCAGGGAATTCCCAAATTAACATGAACATTTTGTTTACGTCCTTGTTTAGTTGATTTGCTTTCTTGTTTACTTGCTAACAGTATTCTTCCCTGCATTTTGCTTGCGTGCATTGCTGTGTTTCTTGGCCCACTACTGCCACCAGTAATCAACGTGAAACCTTTGGTAGGGCTGTGTACTCGGATGCATAGCGTTACCAGTGGACAAAAACTGGTGACTTTTTTTTGTGCAAATTTGATGAAATTGTCCTGTCACTGAGGAAAACCTTTTGTGTCATGGCCTACAACAGTTAGGGCTGGCTGATAGTGGTTAAGTAGCTTAGTGGTTAAGTAGCTGACCATGCATGGCCGCGGGAACTCAGGGTGTGGAGCATACTGCAGTACCCTCTTAGTGAAAGGTAGACAAACTACAACCATAATTAAAAAATGACATACATTTATTTTAATTAATTGATTATTGATATTAATACCTACTCCCTTTCCTTACAATTAAATGTAATTTGATTTTAAAATTTGGTTGGTAAGAGATAAACACATAATTTGATCAGAATGAATCTGCCAATTGCGTCGCTTGATGCTCATTCATGAATAAAGATAGTTGTGTAAACTTTCCCGGCGGGTCAACAGTACAGAAGTTACCTAGCCTGTAACATGGCATGAAAGCGCATTTTGGATTTCTTCATAAATCAGTTGAAGCCTAATAGAGCCTGAGTCAGAAAACCTAGAAACTGTAACTGAAAGAAGTAGCAGCAGCACCTCTCCACCTGTCACTCCCCCAGCGACCTGTTAGCAACAGACAACGAGGCAGCTATCTTTTTATTTGATTTACTCTAATTCAGTGATGTGTTTTATACCCTTGTATTTTGTGGCTCAGTGTTTGAGCTTGTAGTAGGCCTGTTCTGTATCATTGGCGTAGCTTTGTGCCTATATCCTGCATTACCCGTGCCTAGTTTTGCCCTGTCTTGGATTTAGGATTTCATTCTTGTTTAGTTTTTCCGCTTGTGGAGTGTTGTGATGGATGTAGTGTGGTGTATGGTGGTTGACTTTGGCTGAAAATGTCACTCTTGAAAATTTGTCAGCATCCCCAACTCAAAATATGTTCCCTGAACATGAACTACCCTGTCCGCAGGGGATCGTTGAAGAGCTCTCTATTTGTCATACTATCTCTACCTAATAAGGGCATATAATGCAGAGTAAACAATGAAATGTAATATCCAATATCAATTTCCAATATCACTATTGGAATATGGCAAATGTAGCCAAAAATCACAAACAAAATTATTAAATTGGTATATTGCAATTACCTACGTTCCATTGTTATTTTGTTCATGTACAGTTTGCATGGAAACAGATTTTTTGTTAAATACCATCATGATTCCATTGAACAATTAATAATAATATGAGAGTATACAGTAAATTTGAATTTATTGACAGGATAGCCCCTTGAGATGTAGCATCTCATTTTTGAGGGGGTCCTCAGGAGTAGCCCTGCTTTAATGTAAACCAATAGATTAGATTGACATTTCTGTCAGTAGCGAATGCCGGTTTTGTTTCCATTTCCATTTAACCCAGCAGGTAATTTAAAGTGTAAATACTTGCTGGATGTTGATGGAGCAGGACAAGTAACAGCTTCCTTTTAATGTTTCATGGCACCATTGCAGTTGAGTCGTTCTTGAATCTAGGTCTGCCATTTGAGTGAACAATTTGAAGCACTTCACATCTCTATATGACAAGAGCTCATGCAATCCCCCAGGGCACTTACGAGCTATCTCCCAGTGACAGCATCCCTTCTTCAGAGCAGGACAGGCTGGTCCGGATGTAGGCTGGTGAAAACTGGAAGCAAGGAGGGAGCGTGAGGTATAGGGAAGGGGAGACTAGAAAGACAAGCTACAAGGACCAGGGGGAGAAGGAAACTGAGACACAGGCAGGGAATGGACGACATGTGGCTGAGGGGAGAAAAAACTGAGCCAAAGAGAAAGAATGTGGATTTGGAAATAAACAAGGAAAACAGCTAAATACATATAATCATCATTGACATTTACTGTCCCCAGCCCCCTTCCCAAGGCTGTGCAAAGCTCTGGCTCATGGGGCCCTTAAAAGAGCATGGGATCCCAAAAACTTTGAGTGCATGAAAAGGTCTTTTTATGATGTTGTTTTTTGTTTTTTTTGTTTTTTTAAATTAGCTCAGCATGCCTGCAGCATACCACATATCCCTCTGAACTAGCAGTCCAGGCCAGCCATCTCAAGTGATGCATCAGAAATGTAACATCCCCGTAGCACTGCCGAGTGTCCTGATTATAGAAGGGAATGAGGGCGGCACACAGTGTGTGTTTGACCAGTGAACTGGAGATGGGATGCATGGTTCCCTGCAGCAGAAAGGGGGAGAAGGAGGAGGTGGAGACATGGTTTAGCTGCAGAGGAAGGAAAAAAGGGAAAAATGAGATTGGAGAAGGAAAAGAGAAGGAGCAGATGAGAGAGAATTATCTTTGTGTTGTTTATCACTCAGTCGCTCATGCAAGCTCTTCTAATGGCTCTGTGTACATGCACATGACTCGCTGAGCACTTGGGAGTAAATTAGCATTATTGAAATCCAAGGTGACACTCACAGAATCAGTGAATTATATTAACTGATGTGTTATTTCTTTAGAGTCGGAGACAGGTCAGGCTGCCTTATTTCCACCTACATGACGACATTCCAGTTGTATTTAATAACTGCGCAGGATGAGGCCAAGGCATTTCTCAACAGCAGCTCTCTCTCCAGACTGTACCATGCACTTTTTTCTTTTTTAACCAAAGTCTTACACCAATCTCTGCTCCACCGATGGTGTGAGGCGATATTATGGGGAAACAATGTGAGAGAGGAACGAGCGAGGCACTCAGGTGGAGAGAGATACCGCCACGCTTGAAGAGGATGGATGCTTTGGGGATGACCAGATGGCAAGCAACAAAAGGAGAGGTCAAATAGAGTGGTGAGGATAGAGGAGGTGTGGAGAGACAGTGAGGAAAAAAGAGGGGTGGATGATCAGTACTGCATGGACAGACATCTCTGGGAGAGGAATACTTACATATACAGAGTTTGGCTCTTTTGGGCTGCAGAGGATAGGAAAGAGGATAATCCAGAACTTTCCATACTGTGGGTGGAACCTTTCAAAAACCGTTGATGTTCTAAGTTTGGCTCTTAAGAATCGCAAATAATAGTGAACTCAACATGTAAAGGTTCAGAAATGAAGGTGAAATTAGCCCTGTGTTTAAAGTATAAGCATTTCTTCTTTTAAACTTAATTCAACGTATTAAGCTGGAATCTTGGTGCAATTGACTTTCCTCTTTAACAGCAAAAAAAACTTTAAATTACGCAGTTTGCCTTGGTCAATATGTTTCTACTGATTGCTTTTTTGTTTTCCATTTCCTACTAATAAACCTCTCAGTGTATATGGTGTGCTCATTTGCTCTGCTATCTTGGTATTCACCCTTGACTGACAGAATTAGAGTTTATTGAAATTTAAAAGGGTAAGAAATTTACATATGCTGGAAATTAGCTGGGTAGCAAATTGGTGCAGCTTGTCACAAAAATTTAAATTAATTAGAAAGTTGCAATGTGATGCAAACAAATGTGTGATTTAAAAGGAGTTCCAAAACAACTTGTTACTTCCTCACAGGTGATCCCGGCTATTGGTGATAAGAGCCAACACTTCTTTTGTTTTTATCCACCACTGGGTGAAACAGCTAATTGGTTTCCACTATTTTCTCACAGCATTTAAAAAAAAATTATGGTTGTAGTCTGTTAGAGGAAGGGTCATTTTTACTGATGTGGGGATGCATTTGCTTAATAAATCTTTATCCACAGTGCTAGCTCTACCCAAAGGTTCCTGGAGCTCATGCTACAACATATAAACACATTATGAACCCACAAAGCCTCTACATGTGGTGTGGCTTGTTATTGGACATGTGCCACAAAAGTTTAAGAGTGAGAAAACAAGCACAGCTTTTGGCTCTCCATTGAAAATAAATTACGCTGCTTCTATTGATTGTATGAAACACTTGGTGTTTGGTGTTTTTAGGCCTCCAATGTTGCTTTTTTAGATTAAGCATGGCCTACAGGCACTAGGATTAGGCAATGGTTAGGGATAAGGTTAGGGATAGGTGTCAACTGTTGCAGCGCTGCCTGGAAGTCAACGTTGGGGGCTTAAAACACCATTGAGCGACACACTTACTGTTATTGGGTCTATTTACAGCAATGCGTGTGGCTGTGAATGCCAGTCCTTTAGCTAGACTATATGGAGAAGGCGGAGGTGCAGGAGTAAAATGATTTCATTGTGAGGAAAGGCGTGTGGAGGATGCCTTATGTCTGAGGGGCAGAGTTGCAGGATGTTGGCAGATCTGGTGCAGTGAGACTGGCCCCCAAAACACAACAGGTCATTCTTTGTTGAAAACATCCTTGTAAACCCTGAACGCCATGGGAGAACATACCCAGAGCTCAGATCATTGTTGATGGCATAGCTCATGGGATCCCTGCAACACGCAGAGCTTTCCACTACAATAAGGTGGCGACCCTGAAAAGGGTGCCGCATAAAGACACTGTGTATCTAACAGGGGCAAGAAGGAGGTTACAGGGAGCGAGATGAGGGTGGTTGAGGACATATCTGTTACTGAAGCTTGGGTTTGCTTTAAGCTCAACCTAATAAGCAGAGGACAGCTGAGCCGAAAGAAAGAGGCTGCCAGATCTGGTCCCCTAAGAGAGGTTCTGTGTCAGTACTGGCCCAAATTAAGAGAGAGTGCAGAGAAAACTGGGCTTCGACGAGGGCTGCAACTCCTACTGGCTCCCATTCAGTGTGGGAGATTGCACCACTCACCCTGCAGCACTTACCCACAATACCACTGTCCATCTGTTGATTCACTTATCAATAAGTAGTGTTGTGTGTGTATGTGTGTGTGTGTGTGTGTGTGTGTGTGTGTGTGTGTGTGTGTGTGTGTGTGTGTGTGTGTGTGCGTGCGTATGTACGTGTGTATGTGTGGTTTGTATGCAGTTTGTCTGCATCCAAGCTGTGTGTGACTGTCTGTCTCTGTCTCTGTCACTGTCACTGTCTCTGTCTCTGTCTGTGTGTGTGTGTGTGTGTGTGTGTGTGTGTGTGTGTGTGTGTGTGTGTGTGTGTGTGTGTGTGTGTGTGTTGCTGAGAATGGATGCTTATACCTTGGGAGAGGTGCCTGTACCAGGACTGATAGGGAGGGAATAGAATTAAAAAGGATGAGGCAAATCCCACCAGTGACTAGATCTCTCATTCACACAGCAATTGTGCTTTAAGAGCCGAATATGTGAGCACAGTCATGTTGTCCTCTTAATGGTCTGAAAGGTTTGCACATGCTGGAGCACCGTTCTTCACAAAGACAGACACATTTTCATGGGCAGAAAAAGAAGAAAAAATAAATGGTTGTTATGTGTGCCTACGGTTGTGATCTCATCTTGATTAGGATGAAGGCACAAAACACACACTTTCATATTTGTTGATAAATTGCTTGCAGTTCAGCCTCAACAGCCTCAGAGAATGCTAAGAACTCCTTATTTAGAGTAGTATTTGAGCGAGACCATTTAAGCTACAGTATGTCTGGTGTATCCCCCCAATTGAATGAATACCGTCAGCAAATTGGAAACAAATATTTAACATAGCCATGACATAAGATTGGATAGTGCCTTCCCTCCTGTCATCCACCATTTGTACTGGAATATTTAAAGTGTTTACGGGTGTTAAGAATGCTTGATTACCCAGCGGGAGTACTTGAGAGTCAATCAGAATAAGCGAGCAGCCATACACGATAGGTTGTGAAAGCAAAACACACCTGTAGCTCTGAATGTTAGTTTACACATTAATGCCTTCCAACTGAATGGAAGTTGCTCCTGACTGACAATTTTTGCTGTCCCAGTAGAGCGCATGATGAAAACACAAACAAATGGAAACGCCTTTTGCCTCTCAAGAAATGTCTTTAGATGCACATGCTGATCGAAACAAAAAATGCTTGTATTACTGAGATGTTCATTCCCCAAAGTGGTTGTTTCAGATTTGTTCAAGTGAAAAAAATTCAAATGATGGTGTAACTGTTTATTTTCTTTTACCTATTCGTCTAAGATAGTAATTTCACTGAACAGAGTGTAGCTTTTGTGCAGCATGTCAAAGGGTTGTTTTCTTTCCCCAAAAGTGGGGTCAAAAGTGTGTATACCTTGCAACTATGCAAAGATACCAAGTGTGTGGCTATTACTTTTGTAAAGTTTTTATTAAAGTTTTTACAAATACAAGTTATAAAAAGTAGGCATACATTATTAGAGGGCAAAACAGAAAAGAAAAAACACAAAAAACAAAGCAAACATAACATTAACATAACGTTAACATTTGAGCTTACTATAAATTGTATCAGTGTCAAAAGGGCTAGTAAAGTGCATATGTTAAACTGAATAGAGGCTCTTTAAGTGCAAAACATCACAAGTTCAGAATGTTCCAAGGAAGGAGCTGTTTTTTTGTCCAGAGTTCTTCTTCTTCTTAGTTCATTGAGCACTTGTTTGCATACTCCATTGCTCTCTATAACAGTCTGTTGTAAGTCATACATCATCTGGTCTTCCATAATTTGAAGCACACCACACACTTGATTATTTGTATCAGCTCCTTATTTTTCTCTAATACACTATTATCAACATTACACATTTATATGACATATCAAACATTACACCATACACTGGATTTGTCCCAGACTTCTTTAGCTCTATCTCAGTCCATCAAGAGATGCTGGTGTGACTGACATCGTGGTATCAACACAACGCAAACGTTGTGGGCTTAAAGTCATCGAAAGGGAAACTGCATTCACTCTTCAATCAAGGCAGAACGAGTTGTCTTTTTCAGCCTTATCGTAGAAAGAAACAGAAGCGGTGACAGGCAGCAGTGGTGCTCACAGCTGCTGCGAATGCTGCAGTGGGTCGTTCACTCTGGCTGAGGGAGCACAGCGATAACTGGTGCGAGCTACTGGTGCGAGCTGGAGATCTTCGGTGAATAGCTTGATGTTTCTATCCTTTGGCTGCCACTTACCCACCACAACAAACACACCTCTTGCATTTACAGTATGGATTTGGGACTTTTAGCTAAACTCCTATCACAATGCTGTCCACTAATACCATATCTGTTCACTAATGCGATACTTGCTGTCTTGTGCATTGTGAATTAACAGGTTTATCTCTTATACATTACATTACATTACATGTCATTTAGCTGGCGCTTTTATCCAAAGCAAACTTCCAATTAAGTGCTTTCAGCCCTGAAGATGCGAACTCCACACAACAAGTAGCAAGTGCAAGTACATTAGCAAGTACATAGTACATAGTACGTACTTTGTACATGAGCAAGACTACAAAGAGCCATATGAAAGTGCAGCTTCAAGAAATATATATATATATATATATATATATATATATATATATATATATATATATATATATGCAGATGATGCAGAGCGGAGAGGGCGGGTTAGGGTATGGGCTGATCCGTTCGTGGCCCTGTATGCAAGTACTATTCAGCCTTATTCAGATTGGTTATCCATATGCATAATGAATGTTGGTACTGTAATTATAATCATGTAAAGTTGGTAAATTGTAATCATTAAGGAGGGGTATCATTTTGGACTCCAACTAAAATTCTTTTCTTTGTTGAATACTTCACCTTTATTTTCTCAATTAAACATGTACTTCTACAATGTAGAGGGACTCGATATAGATGGATGAAAATAAGGATAAGGATCTAAGCAGAGGCTCCTGACTTTGAGTCCTTGGTGTTGGTCTAAACTCTAAAAACCCTGGATCCTTCCCTTCTCATAATACAACTTGATTGTGTTTTTCATTGGACTGTTCCTGCCTGGTAAATGTCCACATCTCTCAAACTCCTGACCCTAAATATGTAACACAGGGTTTCTGTTAAAATTTTGTAGTCTCCAAAAATGTCTATTACTGTAATCAGTCAGAAAATGAATCGAGAACTATTTTGTTTAAAAAAAAGATTAAAATACAAATGGATTAATGGACCAAGAAAATGAACTCATTTGAATCTATCACCTTAGGCTGTGGGTAATTATTATGGTCATATTTCAATAATGAAAACAATTGTTGAATAAATAAACAGGTACATATTTTTATTATTATATATTATGTATGTGTATTATTATTCATATTTTTTACGTGATAGTACTGTAAATGCTAATTATGGTGGACAACCCAATCAATCTATAACTGCCTGAAGTGACGAGGCGCACATTTGTGAATGTGCATACACATATTTTGCCGAATAATGTCTTAACACTTGTGTCCTCTTGCCCTCTGCTGTCCCTACAGTTTGCTCCCAGTTCTCCCGCGGAGTGTACGCCATCTTTGGATTCTACGACAAGAAGTCCATGAACACCTTGACCTCGTTCTGTGGCGCCCTGCACACCTCCTTTGTCACACCCAGTTACCCCACCGATAATGAGGTGCAGTTTGTCATCCAGATGCGCCCCGCCCTCCGGGGTGCTGTCCTCAGCCTGCTCTCTCACTACAAGTGGCAGAAGTTTGTCTACCTCTACGACACTGACCGAGGTAGGTGACGGCGTGGGCCTTAAGTTAGAACTTAAAGCTTGAATTACAGTGTGGAACCACAGGAAATACTACAGTGGCTCAGCATAGCAGCTGCACACCGGGGGTTAGCAGAGGATAGATTTACCCTGTAATACTTCATAAAAGCCCTGTAAATGCTTTAACTGTTAACACTGCACTATTTTATACAGTAGTTTGGTGTTATGTTAATGTGGATTTATATTCACAAGCAGCTCGTAACACTTATAATAACACATTACACGTCACGAAAGGGTGTATCTTATGAGTTATAACCTTTGGATTATTCTAACAGTTGGCTGGTTGGTGTCAGTTAATCTTCTGTTTAATCATGTTGTTGATATTCGCTCGTCTTTCATCTGAAATGAGGTATGTCACTGCTGCAAGTGAAATGTTTTCTGCAGAAATCCGAGTCTCTGCCTGCCTGTGGGGTCTGCTTATTGTGTTGCGTCAATGAGGTTTTTTGTGTAGTTCCCAGATTGCATTGCCTCGTTGACAATAGACGCTGGTTTAATGCAGCAGGGCGCCGTGTGTATGACGACCTGTCAACATTGCGGAGTGTACATTTCTGGGTGTTCTAATGTCAAACTAGAAAATGAGCTCATTATCTCTCAGTAGAATAATGATCCCCTCCTCCTACAGAAACCTCAATTTGTTCAAACAGCACCTGAGCAAGAGGGATGGATATGTTGAGGACATGACAGACAAAGACACAATATGGCTTCCTCTTTGTGAGGGTGCCAAAAAAGGTGGCAATATTTCTCCTGCACTGTACATAGCAATCTGGAGTAGCTATGTTTATTGCTCATTATAGAAATGTCCAAATATGATTCAAGTAATCACTTTTCTCTGCAGCGTGCTATCTGCTCTCTGTATGGTTCTTTTTTCTGGCCCAGACTCACGCCCCCACCTCTTTGTGTTTTGCTTTGAGGCAGAATATGAAGTGTGCTTTTGCACAGAGTTCTCTGTCTTTGGGTCTCCAGGCCTGTAGGGTCCGGAGCTGAGGGCCTTAATCCTCCACACAGCCTGCAGATAATATGTGGTTAATTAGGGTCACTCTGACTGGAACACTCATTGGATCTTCCCTACGGATGCTAACAACCCACACGTCCTTCAGCACAACCAATACTCCCCAGCTACGGGTCCCCATCCCTATGCTTCTATTCTTCTGTCTGGAAAGTGAGACTGTCTGGGGCAGAGTTGGATACATAGCGGAGGTGGGCAAAAGAGGCTGAAATACCAAAACAGAAGAGGTGTTAGAGAGAGAAAGAGTGATGACGAATAGACATATACTTTAAAGCAAAGTGAGAGGGACAGAGTGCAGAAGAGGGAGGGAAAGTGAGAAGGAGGAGGAAACAAAACACCTATTCAATCCAGCAATTAAGTCAACAGCAGGTGCGTGTGATTTACAGCCTGTTACCTGTTTACAGACAATTCCCTGCATACTGTACAGTACATCCCCGTGCTGAGGCCCATGCCAAGCCACTTTTACCTCTCTCCCCACTGCCAATGGTGTAAGACGATCCCTTATTAGTGGGAGGACATTGGCCCCAGGAGGGGATTAAAGTCGTTTATTGATGCACTTCATCCAGCACTTTGGGGGCTTTGACACTTGGCTCATCAAGCAGACAGATGTGTCAGAGAGCCTCTACCTCTGCTTATCAGGTAGTGCAGCTCCCCAGGCAATATGGACACTGACTGCTGGCCAAACCAGGAGGAGTGACAAGGGAAAATAGTCTTCAAGGGTGTATTTATTTTTTTTTTTTTTTACCCTCTGGCTCTGAGGAAAAAAGGAAGATTGATGGACAACTTTCATTGTCTGTAATATTTTGAGTACTTTATTTGCTTTACTGTTTTTTTGTCTGACACACCTATTGTTGTAGGACACCGACCCAGATAAACTCAGGTACCCCGTCATTGAACCTAACCGTCACTTGCCAAATGTGTGCATTAAAGTGTATGAAAAGTAACACCACATGCATTCCTTTAAGCAAATTATTTCAACGTTTTTATCCATTAATTAAATCTAATATGCTTATAACATAATAACTGTTTTCCTTTACTATTACCTTCAGCCAAGAAATATCAACTGTTTATTCATTACTTTTAGCAAATGTTTTTGAACTTCTCTGCTTGCTCCCATTGCACTCTTAACATATAAGGTGTCATTACTGACTCCTCATATTGGTGGGTGCAGTAAGCAAATAGTAGCTGGTAAGTTACTGTTTATTTAGACATTTACTGTAATGTTCTGAAGATCAGCATCACACCAATTCATAATTCTTTTTGGGATTTTTACTTTACAGAAATATGTATAGGCTATTTATCATCAACTAATTTTTTAGGCACTCCCCAATCTTTCCATGTACTCTCTTACGGCTACAAAAGTTTACCCTAGGGTACAAGTACCTGGTTGGGCATCACTGATCTCTTTAATGCTTTGTTCACCCTCAGTCACCAAATTGGGAGTCAATGAAAGATCATTGTCTTGCAATTCATTATGTTATTTATCTTCGGTGATCTTATTGTCTGAAAAAGATGCCTGACATTTTGAGAAAAGTCGCCAAGTGATTTCTGACATTAAATGTAAATAATCTTTACACAAGTGAAAAGAAGCAAAAGCATATAACAAAACATCCCCAAAAGCAGCTTGTTCTAACAGTGACTCAAAGCACCTGCTGCAATGTATTATTGTCTTGAGTGGCTTTTTTCCTTTTAATGTAATTAGTGTTTGATAAAAGCATTGATCATCCACAATACTGAAAGAAACTTTGCAATTATTCTCCGAACTCTCCTATTAGGGAGGGAAAGCAGTACATTAACTATCTGAGTTCCACCAAGAGGTTTTATTCAGTCAATAGAAAATATTAATTACAGTCACACTATTCATTTGGCTCTTATATTGGGCTGGCAAAAATGCTTTTAGGTTTTAGTGTAGTGCTTTCAGTCAGAGGGTGATGGTCCATATGCTTCAGCCTCAGAAGTATTGGAGGGAAATGAAGGTAGATTGTACCCTAATATGAGAAAGCTGTATGAAAGCAGACGTTATAATAAAGGAACTGCACTGGAAGCAAATGGAGCTTCCCTTGGCAGAGATATAGCAGTGTGTGTGTGTGTGTGTGTGTGTGTGTGTGTGTGTGTGTGTGTGTGTGTGTGTGTGTGTATGTATTAATACATGTGTGGGTAGAGAGAGATGAAAGATCCAAACAGATATCACCACTCGTTCTTTTGAATCACTCCCAAAACATCACATATGGCTCACCGGGAAAAACTGACAATCCCTGCAACCCTCCTTCAACCAAATCTTCTGTTTTCCCCCAGTCTTTAGCTCTCCAAGAGTGAATATTGCTTTTTCTGTCCATTCAGTTTGCATCAGCAGAACAATTTCCCCTTAAAAATCTTGAGCTATATAGGGTGAAGGTAGATGGACCTTGCCCTTTCTGGTCTGCCGGTCAGGTATGGGCAGATAATTGCCGGGTCTGTGCAGCAGAGACAGATGATTACAGGCTTTATTGTCTCTCCCAGGCACGATCAACCCTGATTCAGCAATCTCACCTCTACTTGATTTATGAGTCACTCTCTCTCCCCCTCTCTTCCTCATACCCATCCATAGTGCGTCCTTATGCTTTTAGCTTTTTCATGTCCCTTCGGTGTCCAACTTAAATGTGACTGTGCAGAAATCACAACCTTACCTTCCTTTAAATTCTGCGGCGTGGTCAAGAAAAGACGAATTATAAAACACAAACCACAAGTGTAGACTGTGCAGTTTACAATTAAAATAGTGGCAGTGTGCTTATTTTGAAACAGTTCAGACAAAGGTAGAAAAAAGACCCTATAGGCCTAGCACCGGACAATAGTTCTCTCACCGCCTAGCTAATTGCTGCCGCTCGGCACTGGGCAATACCCGGGTTTAGCTTCCGTGGGAGATCGGGGCTCATATGTAGCTCATATCGCTGATCACAAAGAGAGAGAGAGGGTGGAGGAAACAATAAGCACTACGGCTACAGTGCATTAGTTATTTAGAAATGCTAATAAAGGACACAACTGTCCAAACACTTAACATGCCTAGTATGGCTCTAAATTTAAACCTTGACAAGCCTGCTGCCTGCCATGAGTGGTCCAACACTGGATGGGGGAGGGGTTTAGCAAAGAGTCAATTTAATGCCTGCCCTTCAATCATCACTGCTGTTTCACTGCTGCTGCTCCATCAGTGTCTACACACCTCTCCCTGCATTATTTTTATTCAGTATTTAGTCAGTCTTGAGAAAACCCAGTTTACCTTGAACTAAGCAGCAGGACAAAAAAAATTAAACAATGCGAAGATGTAAACATGATTGATGGAGTCCTCTGATTGTGGGAAAAACCTTATATTTTCCACTGACATTTAGTGAATGACGATTTGCAGAGCGCAATGCCAGTGATATTTTGTGGTAAGCCATAGAGCTGCCACATCTTTATATCCATGATGACGTTGTGAGACATAGGATTTTAGCCCGTCTCACAATACCCATCGCCACACCAAGGCGTTGATGACATATGAATAACAATGCCGGGTCTCATGTCGTCCCTTTCCATCATTCTCTCTACGATCAATATTCTGGATGTGATGTAGTTAGGAGGAAAGTGATCCAACACATAAATGCTGTACTGAAATCACAGAGCCATTTACTTTTATCATTTAACTGATGACAGAAATAGTATTGGATGTCGTAGTCTCATTACAGCACCAGGAAGTCAAATGTTATTTGAACAAAAAAACCTGCCAGGTGGAAGCTGCATTCCAGCATTCTGTTCAAAATATCTCCAGGGCATTTCTTTTACTTACTATGTCAATATTTCCAAAGCCCCTAACTGCTGCGGAATCAACTCAGCAAACTTATCTGGAAAAATAAGGTGCATGGTCAATATTGATCATTAGAGGTGGCTGTATTATTTGTAACCACAAAGGGAACAACCTATTATAAAACATGCAAAAATGTGCAAATTCTGACCTACCAGATGGCCTCCAAAGTGTATGCAGGCATTTATTCAGTATTATTGCTGTCACTTTTTGGTCACATGAATTGTTAAAGGTCTTTAAAACATTGATATTGAAATAAAATGTTGTATGTAATTATAGAGAAATAAAAAAGCATCTCATGAGCATATCTTTATAGTGCTACTGGTGGAACTACACCACATATACTGCATATACAAAGTTACTTGCTGCTTCATTATCACTCAGCTGTCTCCCAGACAACAGTCTGAACCTAAAACCAAAATCAAACAAGCGGAACAAACAATTTTTCAAATAATTTGTCTTCTATGAACAAAATACAATTCACTACAATCCAATCCTCTGATTTTAAAGTCAAATATATGGTTGCAGTGCGTAAAGATCTTCTGTTTGAAATGCTCCAAAGCAACTCAACGGCAACTCAAAATCACCAATCAAGTAATCAAGAACAAAAATCAAGACACAAATGTAAGTAATATCCCCAGCCCAAGCACATACACATTGTAGAGTAAGAGAATGGATTCAATTTTAAATAAAAGTCTAAATAAATAGGTAGCCAGTTTTAGTATTGGCAGGCAGGTTTCCCTCCACACTGCAACCTTTTACACTGAACGTTTTTATGCCTCCGCACCGGCAACAGCCGTGGCCAGAGGCATTATGTTTTTGGGTCCCATTCTCTCCCAATCGGGTCCCTGTCCCATTCTCGTAAATGTGAAATCTCAGGAACGTCTTGAGGGATTGCCTTTAAACTTCGGCACAAACGTCCAGATTTTGTTCGTCAAAGGTCATGTGTGATCTCATGCGTTTTGGGCCATTACTCAAGAATACATATGCTAATTATGACAACATTTCACACAAGTGTCTAATGCAATAACATGATGAAGTGATGACATTTTATATCCAAAAAGCCAAAGGTCAACTTCACTGTGACATCATTATGTTCTGCAAAACTGCTTTTCTGGCCATTATTCAACGCCATAACTCAGGAACAGAAGGGGAGACATTTGCTCTGACACTGAATTGGTGACTCTAATCTTGAAACTGGTAATTTTAGAGATCTTCTGTGCTGCCAGGTTGATTTTGCAAAAATAAAATACACTCTTACATTTTATTAAATTACTTAAAAGTCTTTACTACATATGTTATATGAGTCTGGACAGACATTGATGTAATATCGTACTATCAGCACTGGCGCCCCCCAGGGGTATGTGCACTCCCCACTGCTTTTCTCCCTCTACACCAATGACTGCACCTCAGGAGACCCATGTTAAACTCCTGAAGTTCGCTGACGACACAACGGTCATCGGCCTCATCCGGGACGGTGATGAGTCGATCTACAGACGGGAGGTGGATCAGCTGGATCCGCTATATCCCAGGACCTGAAGTGGGAGCCCAACACAGACACCATCATCAAAAAGGCCCAGCAGAGGATGTTATTTTTCTGCGCCAGCTCAGGAAGCTCAACCTGCCTAAGGAGCTGCTGATCCACTTCTACACAGCCATCGTCCAGTTTGTCCTCTGCATGTCCATCTCTGTCTGGTTTGGATCTGCCACCAAAAAGGACAGGAGCAGACTACAATGGACAGTTAGGACAGCAGAAAAGATCATCGGCGCCAACCTGCCCTCCATTCATGACTTATACTCCTCCACAGTCAGGAAACGGGCAGGAACCATCACTGCAGACCCATCTCACCCCGGACACAACCTGTTCCAGCTTCTTCCCTCTGGTAGGCGCTACAGAGCACTGTACGCCAAAACCAACAGATTCAGGAACAGTTTCTACCCACAAGCCATCTCTCTGATGAACAGCTGACTTCTTACCCACAGTGTCAGGTTCAATTCAATTCTGGTCAATAACCCAGTAATCACTGTCTCTACAGCACCTGTTTACTGGTTCCACTATTATTCCACTTATTTAGTATTATTCATCATTCCCATTCTCACTTATTATTATTTTTTTTAATTTATTCATCATTCTCATTTCCTATTTCAGAACTGTTCATATGTTCATACTGTTCATATTGTAATATAATAACATAATACTATTTATCCCAGTATCCTTTGCACTATGCTCCACGTTTAAATAATTTTATTGAACTCTTCATTGCACTCATGCCTCTATATTGTTTCTGTTTATAGTATGTATATATTGTGTGTATATTAGTGTGTATATTTTGTTTTGGTTGTTTTGTATGTGTAAGCACAGTGTGAGTAACGATGCTCCAAAGAAAAATTCCTCGTATGTGTCCTCATACCTGCCAAATAAAGCTGATTCTGATTCTGATATGCAACTTAGAATACTAGACTAGAATTACTGCTTTGCAGTTGTAGGTCAGACATTTTTTTCTCTCAAAATTTACAGTATTCAACTTAGGATCATTTTTAAGTTCATACTGTGTATCAAGGGTCAGAAGGTGACGAAAATGACTAAGTGGAAGCAGTGTGACACTGACAGAGGACAAGCACACACTGCTGACGTGCTGCTTGTGTGATGTGGCTTGTGTAGCATTCAGGTTGCATGTGGTAAGAATGTAGTCAATGTATCACACACTACAATTTAGCTTTTCAGCATGGTCAGAGCATACAGTCCTAAACCACTCCCACCCAGAACTAAAAGATCTTGAGTGTTTAAAAGGCCAGATTTTCCTCCTTAAAATGGTTATTTCAATTTCAATTTATTAGTTAAACCCTTTCAATAGCAGCGCTAATGATGTGCATCTTGTCTAGACAGAGTTGTAATTTTCATCAATACACAGTGCAGTCCAGATTAAAGTCTTTGTTAAACAAGTTTACAGACAGTATACAGAGTTTGTACATGTCCTTGAAGTTTTAATCAAATGTCTTAAATCATATGGAAGTGGATGAGAATTCTGCCTGTGTAATGGCTGCTAATGTCAGCGGATGGGTGATTATTATGTGATAATTATTTGCAAGCATGCTAAAACATAAAACAGTAAATAAAAAAAGAACTATCTGATTGATTATGTTCGAGTTGCATCAATCAAGACCACTTGGCTTTGAATGAAACCCCCATAACTCACCACAGACCCTGTGGATCAGCTGTTAGACAGCAAGACAAGATAACACCAGCCTGGCACAATTGGCAGAGTGAAGTGCCAACAGGGCCAAGAGGCTTGTGGATGGGAGGATTGGATGGCCGCACATTGTTAGCCTCATCTCTTTTAGCTCCTGCCAAGCTACTGTAGATAGCAAGATAGAAGGACAGATATGGGGGTGGGGGGGACTGAGGGGCAATCAGTCAGATACACTGTAACTAAAGCGAACCTTGCTCCCTATTCTTCAGCAATCCTTCTAATTGGCTATCCAGAGACAGTTGCCTTTGTTCCCTAAAAGATTCAAATAATGAATGCCTCCCGCTGTGCTCCTGGATGCCTTTGATGGCAAACCAAATCAAGTCTGTCTTTTAATTTGATTGTAGTCGTTTGGCATTGCTCTTACCGTTGTAAACAACATAACAAATCAAGCAATGTCATACACTACCAAAAGCAAAGTCCAAGCTCCAGTGATTAAACATGTGAAGACAGGCATGAAATGGCTATCCCTTTCTTCTTCTACAGTACATAACCAGTTAAGAAGGTATGGTTTTAATGTGCATTGTCATTATTGTGCAGATGTCTGGCAAAACAAAGTCATGTTTTCCTGTGTTATCCCACAAACTGTCAGCTGCTTTCCACCCTTTTAATTTGTAATACAAGTTATTTTATGCCATTTGGACACATTTCACACAAATAATGTTTAGTGAAGTGCAATATTGTCACCCACAACTGTTGATTTATAGTCTCTGCTCACAATGTGAGATAATGAGTGTGAATGCCAGCTCCACACTGCAATCATGTCTATATCATAGACTGCAGCTTGTTTCCTTGGCTTTGTGGTCTCATCACAGCCACTATAATGGCACATCAGCTGCACCCAGCTGAGACTTTACACATGTACACACACACACACACACACACACACACACACACACACACACACACACACACACACACACACACACACACACACACACACACACACACACACACACACACACACACCTCTTATGCTTTAGTGGCCCTCTCCTTCAAGCCGGCTTCATAACAACTAAATTATGCATGCATAAGGAGAATAAATCAGCTTGGACATGCTGACAAGAAAGGGCACATCAGAGGAGACATTAAATGCACAAGAAAAATAATATTAAAGAAACATGGATAAAGCTATGCATCATGGCATTTTCTCGCCGTTTTTCTTTTGCACACATAAACCGGTATCACTGCCAAAGTGACATCCAAATGTACAGATAGTCCATCCTGCGCTAGCAACCTCTGTAATTCAGCTGCCCCTTGAAAAAACTACAAGTCAATCAGCTGTGTCTTTAAAAGAAGTGACACCAAGGCCCTTGTCTGTCACACAATAAACCTAAGCACACAATAAACCTCTATGCTCTCTCAGTGTCCTCTTTTAACTGAACCTGGAATAAAGCCATTTTACCACCTACCCACTGCTAGCTTCAGCAGCCATGAAATTACTGCTGGGAGCTTCTTCTTCTTTTTTCATTATAACAAAATGTCCTGGCCTTTGCTTCATGCTCCCATAGTGGAGGTTGATTGCTTTGATGTTACACTGTGTCACAGGGCCAATTTGTTTGTTTGTAGAAACAACACATGAAATATATATGTCATTCTAAAGAGTAAGCACAAGGGTAAAATAACATTTGGATTTGTTTTCATTAAAGTTAAGCCTCTCTCTTTTTTTTTGCCATTTTCATTTTCAGCTGATCAGCCACAGCTGCCCAGAGAGTTTTGTGCAGCACTTGATCAATCCATTTAGACACACACATACAGACACTATTGGATGTGTGTGTTAGCTGTCCATTCGTGTATATGTGCTGATACGTCACAGTATGCGTTGTGAGTGAGAGACAAGGGTACAAAGACTGACAGGCAGAGATGGAGAAGCTCTGAAATGTCTGTGGGTGGATTTTTACAGTGGAAAAAGCGCAACTCTCCTCCCTCCTGCGTGTATGCACTTCTAAAGATACAGACAGCATGCTGCTTCTGTTTGATTTGACATGCACTGTCTTTTTGATTAGGACTACATTTGGCAGTGAAACATTTTTTGGTTATATGCCTACTATAAACACCACATCAAAGCCTTGGCTACACAGTTTTGGGCTACTTTGTCATTTGTGCCATGGCGATTGATACGTTTCTACCACGGAGGTAAAGCTTCCTTCTCCCGTGGGCAGTGAGAAGTGGAAGAGCTTATACTGTAGCTGCGGCTCTACCGTTCCTTTCCTCCTCTGAATTACATAAATTGAATGGACCTGCTTTCAAGTCTATCTTCCTCTTTGCATTTCCAGTAGTTAAACACGTTCCTCAAAGGCACCTTAATTACCATGTCTTTACAGCTGCTTAGAGATTCTCATCTCATTCTTCCTCAAATCACTGATTGCCTGTTTGTTTCTTCTGTATGGTTTGCTGAAGAAGTCAAGAGCACGGGTCATATAATCCCAGCAAACCATTTTCCACAATTTTCTATCAATTGTGGGCCTGTGCTAGATGACTAATGAGAGGAAATATAAAGCTGTACTTTCTCTCTCAGCCCAATATTTTGATCTCCACTGCACAAACACTGCAGGGATTCTCAGAGCCCTGTGAGCATACTTCGCCCAGAGGCAAACACTCACCCGGCCCTAAGTAGGCTACTCTAAGTATTTATTTTGGCGTCCTCAAAAGACAATGGAGAGAAAGCAACTCAGGGAATATTTATAAATTAAAACATACATGGAGATGTAATTAATGAGCGAGAGAGTGAGAGTTTGACAGCTGGAGCATTTTAAGTAGACATTTTTTTGTGTGCTCACTGCACACAAAAAAAAACATCTTTCATCCAGTTTAATCCAAGATTCTTGCGAATTTTTCCAGTGTCAGGAAAGATGAATTTTCTCCAAAAGTTACAGCTCAGACCAGTCCATTACCGACTTGATGTCATATTCCATATTACACACAATTTCTATGATAGAACACAATCAAAGGTTTATTCTTATCCAAGTTTGTAGACTAACTAGTGCCTAATTTTCCCAAAACCTTTGTACACATGTGCACCACAACTGCATCACAGCAGCACTATCATTACTGTAATGAAAAAAAAAACATCTAACACTATTTCTGGGACAAAAATAAATAATAATATACACATGACTTTACATATTTAACTGATATATAGTATATAGTATATTTAACAATATACTATTTATACTATTTATTTAAATGTACATGGACATCAATTTAACAAACTAAACATGCTATTTACTGGCTCTTACACCAGTCATATTTTACATACATCAGAAATGTAATCTTTAAAAACATTGTCTCTTTCTGCAGTGGTATCTGTCATATTAATATTTTCACACCTTGCTATAGTGGAATCTAGCCATAAAGAAAGTGTAAATTTGCCAATATTTCGAGATATTTGTCTTTGTCTATATTTGGCCTTCACCCTAGTACAGTGGAGTAGAATTCAATTTCTTCAGTAAAGTTTCTGAGACGGATATAAAAAATAACTTGGCTCAGTACCACTAGATGAGTTATGTACAGTGCATGTATTAAAAATGCTGTATATTAATATGTTTTTTTAGTGCTTTGGTGAACTGGCACTTTAAATAAATATTGTATATACTCTAGCAATACATGGCAGCAAGGAAATTGCTGTGGTATCTGGAAAGTTCACTTTCTGTCTTTCTCTACAGGTGTTCAGTCCTAAACAAGCCAAACCACACAATTATGAGTGGAAGCTTTTGTCTTGGGTGTTTCAATTCAGTTGTTTCTGATTCCCTCTGAGACCCTGGACGGTGCTCAGCAGGGCGTTTCTCCCAGCCAAAGACCCTCATTTACCAGAGGATTGGCAAGTTGGAGGGGAGAGCAGCAACATTTACTGTTTTACTGTTTTCATGTGCAGAAATGAGTTCAGATCTGTGTTTTTGTGCCCTTCATTCCTCAGTTTTGCCAGTGGAGTCAGTTGCTGGTGGTTCCCTTTACTTATTGCATGCTGTAGTGTAGTTTGTGGCGACTTATTTACTTACATTTCATTATTTGATTAGATTAGTAGATTAGATTTTGGATTGATGGATTAGTGTAATACCAACGATGAAACAGTGTGATGATGCAGTGTTATGTAAGCAAGTGTTATAGTTGTGGCTCATGCCAAGCTGGATGTTTAGCTGGATGCTTGGAGGAATTTTCAATATGGTTTCTCTGATTTGCCTAGTTAGGCCGGATCAGCTGTGAGATATGAGAGGGGGTTGTGAGTGAGTGAGAGAGAGAGCGAGAGATGAGGTCTGTGACACTGCACCGTACCCTAATGAGAGGCAGAAAACCAAAGGAGCTGGGCAATGAGATTAGATGCAACTCAATTCAATTACAGCTGAGCCGCCACGGGTGACGCTTCAAAACTCATCCTGTTAAGATCCGGTTCACAGACGCAGAAGAGGACTGCAGCTCTTACTCAGCCGCTGTATGCTACACTGCCACAACATGTAATTCGCAACAGCTCTGACTTATAAGCACACGGGACGTCATTAGGCTCCGTCGAGATTTGCTAGCAGACTCTGCAATATTCTGATATAGATTTAAAGAGGAATGCAGAAATAATTGAGTTTTTACCCATCACAGCCGTTTATACACTGCTCCACAAACTACACAGTTGTTTCAAGTGTGTGTTTGAGATTAAAGAGAAATGCAATATCCCATTTTAGCTTGAACACTCCACATATTCAACAAGGAACTCAGACCCGGACACAAATCCCCCCCCTTTGGCATGCCCTCGCTATTACCCCACAGCCACTTGTACTCCCACTCTCCACACTTTCTGTTATTATTAACTCTGCCTCCTATTCACTTCAATGAAGCGTGTAAAGACTGAGGCTGGAATTATGCTTCTGTGAAGATACATGTAATCATCTCTTCGGACAGAAGGCAGAAAAAGGGGTTATAGGCAACCATAGGTTACAACACATACATGTGATACTCATAGTCTGCACAAGTATCAAAAAAACTCTCACACTAACTTCAAATTCAAATTAACTCCAGGTGACCTCCATGCAGGTTTGCCTACAGTACATGCAGCCCCTCCATACGACAAATTAAAGCATGTTTTCTGTCTCGGTGGCGGTGCAATCTTCAGTCTGACAGGCTCAAATTTGGAGTCTGAGTTCACCTTTGTTCAACCTACCTTCCATTAATGTTGGCCAAAAAAACACTGATGCATGGTGTCTGGAAATGGAGAAGTCCTTATTTTCTTGTGCATTGTACATAAAACCAGACTCAAAACTGCAGTATTGTTCTCATGCATCGTTTGCAGTCTGTGAGGTTGGTGAATGTTGACTTGTACTTTAGGAGTGTGGAGTACAAAGCAACGTCATCAATTTCTCACAAAATAGTTTTGGGCTACAGGGCAGCATTACTTGGTTTTCTCTGGAAAAAGGCAAGAGAATCAATTGACGGTATTATTAAGTAACTGTACTTTTAGTTTCTCTATAATCATTATGCATCCCACTGCAGTCACCTGTGGCAGTACAGTACATATGTCACAATAAGTCAGAGTATTTAGTAACTACTCGGTTCTGCTAGATACAAATACACACATTGTGCTGTGCCACACTATCACTATGTGTTTACAGTAAATAATGTGACTGGCGTCAGCGAGCATTACAGCATGTTAAAACTCTCCCTGTCTCGATGGCATGATTAGCTCTGAGGAGCAAGATCAGCAAAAGCCGCTGCATGCTGCTGCGACTTCTTTACAGCAGGGGATTTATAGCTGGTGATAAGGAAATATTGTTGTTGTCTTCCATAATTTATGGAGTTGACGGTATTACATTTTTGGATGCCACACAGCTGTGGGGCTCCTAAAGGCGAAGGGGTGAAAGGGATTTATAGCTGTTCTCCATGTTAGAAATAAATATTACCAGCACATACATTTATGAGGGTTCTCCAATGCTTTTTAGGAGGTTGATTCCATTGAAAGGCTGAAGCTGAAATGGACTCTGGTCTGAGAAAGGTGACTGGCATTTATGCAGAGAACCATGGAATAACAAAATTATGTTTTATTTTTTACTTGCTGGTGGAGATGAAAATGGAGCTGCCAATCTTGTTGCTGCTGCCAGATTAAGTTTCGCTCAAAGGATTTTGTTCATTTTTTATATTTGAAGTGTACATCACTAAACATAAAGTTTTCTGCTGACTGTGGAAAAACAGGAGCAAAAGTTATCCATTTCTGGACGGACTATTTACCACCACGAGATTCCATCTCTTAATTTCCATACAAATGTAAAACTAGGCAGGCATGGAATCTTTACTGAATCTAAAATGAATCCAATTGTTCCCATCCAGTTCAGGGCTTGCTGGAGGCAGGAGGAGATGAGCGGCGCACAAATCAGCAATTTCAAAATAAAAGCCCTCTGTGATTCTAATCTGATTGACAGAACATTGTTTCCTTTGTTCACATAAGAGTATAATTCATGTTTTTCTTGCACCTCAAACCTTGGAAATAAAAACTGCCATCTAAAGTCTTCTGAGATATGTTAATGTGTATTTCAAGCAGCACAGGAATCAACGATTGCACTGATACTTGCAACCCTCAAACAAATGTCCGCCCTATTACGTGGCATACATACAGTATTTTGAGTTGGGGGTGCTGACAAATTTTCAAGAGTGACATTTACAGCCAAAGTCAACCACCACAAACCACACTGCATCCATCACAACACTCGATGAGTGTCATTGGTGTGCAGTGCACCTCGCTCTTGACAAAATTGGCAGATTAATTCTGATCAAATTATATGTTTATCTCTTACCAACCAAATATTAAAATATAATGTAAAATTGTAATGAAAGGGAGTAGGTTAATATCAATAATCAATTAATTAAAATAAATGTATGCACTTCTTTAATGATGGTTGTGGTTTGTCTACCTTTCGCTAAGAGGGTGCTGCAGCACCCTACACACCCCTAGGCCATGCCTTATCATTATTTAACCCTTAATATGCATGGCATGTCTTACACCCAACGTGATTACCGTGGGTTTCATTAGCATTTGTACCTTTACCAGCCGCATTCTCGACAGTTTCCAAACCAACAGAGAGCATTTTGACCCAGTTCATCTGCATGACATCTCTTAATGTGAGAGGCTTTTATTGCTGGGAAGACAGCCATGCTATCCAGCTGGCTTGTGGTTGGTGAGGTTGTGAGCACATGCCTGAGGAAAATGAATAATGCATCCATGTTATTCAAACCTTCATTCTGTAACTTTTGCTTTAAGTAGGGGAGATGCGAGGAGGTAAGCAACATGAGAGACTGTCGCTGCTGTGCTCATGTAAAAATGATGATACTTCAGAAAGGCTTCAGATGGTCTTTTCACTCTTGGATTCCTTTCTTTTTCTGAGGAAAGTGTGACTTTTGTCCAGTTAAAAAAAAGAAGAAAATAGCACATTTGACGATGTTATGCCTTCATACTACACTACCTTCATATTCTTCTTGCCCAAGTACAAGTGTTGCTACTTTTAACCACCTCAAGACCCTAAATCCACAAAGGGACTATAAGTGTGCCTCGACATGCCCTTAACATATAATCTGAACACAGTGTTGTGCTACAGGTTACATTCATGGACTATATGCTGAACCCCTTGGAGATGTGACTTGATAACCAGGTTACAAGATAACCTTGAGGTCTGATAGGCTGATGTCTGCAGGCAGTATGCCATTGCTCCAATGTACAGAAAGTGACACACTGTGCGTCGGGCTCCGCTGCTTGCTGTGTCGCTTCGCCAAAAGATCACTTGGTGGAGATGTGGCTGTGTGCTGCAGAGGCGGCGTCACCCCGGGAGTGCAAAGCCATGTGGCGCAGCAGTCTCAGAGCATTTACCAGTCAAGAAAAAGAAGGCTGCTTGACCATTCAGATGGAATGGAAAAGAAGAGAAATGCAAAAGCAGTGAAATGAAGAGAGTTACAAAGTGGTTTTCTTGTTATAGCTGTTGTTGTGTCTTTGGTCTCTATGGTGGCTTTGTTGGCTGTCTGCAGCCGGTTGATAGAGATAAGGTTGTACAGAGAAATGGCTCCCAGTAAGAAAATATATGACAACATTTACTGAGCACACTGCTGTTCAGACTGGTGTGTCCGACAATTTGCACAACACCCAATCACATTTGATATTACATATATAAATATTAGAAATATATAAATAAATAAATCAGGTCTGTATATGTCTGAATGTGTGCCAGAATTTGCTGTTGCTGCAAGTTTTATTTTCTCCCTTTTCAGTTCACCATACGGACAATGAAAAATGAATAGAGAGATGGGAGAGAAGCTTATTTTACATACAGTTTGCAATTGCATAGTCCATGGCTCAATGAAATACCAGCAGTGTGCCCGGATTTCATTAATAAGCTTCATGTTCATTCTCGGCTGTTGTACAGTGGAAAAGAGTTGAGCCATTTTTTGTTCCATCTTGTGCTGTGTGCATTCTATCCCCCCAGAAATAGGACTAAACTATTCTTTTTGTGGTATGTGATTTGACCACAGTGTTTCTGAGCACTCTGTTAAATGAAAATATTTCACGTGTGAATTAATCATTAGAAGGGCTCATTCTGTTAGTATAATGATCTCTCTTTCTACCCCTGGCCTGGATGAATCTTCTTCATCGTCTTTATTTTTAAATGAGCTGGCACAATCTTCCAAGGAGACACGGGCTGCGACGTGTTTCACCACGCTGTCAAAGTCAACATGTGGCTGAGCTAAGTGCCGTGATTTAATTGATGCCAAGTGCAATAACATCACCCGCTTATCTTTTAATAATATAGAGATACGATTCCTGTCCTTTCACTTCATTATGATATTGCCTTCTCAATATGCAAATGCAAATTCACAATCACTTCCACACAGAAAAAAAATGTCTAGACTCTAGACAATATTTTAGGGGGCTTGCAGACTTTGGAATGCTACTTTAGATTGTAATGAGATGGCCCTTTAACCTTTGGTTTGGAGTGAAAACCTCTCTGGAATAAATTAGCAGTCTCTTAGTTCTTGCATAACTGTTGCTGCTGTGTGCCAGTCTCTTTTGTGTCTAATCCTCTGGGTCTCTCTCTCTGTCTCTCTCTCTCTCTCTCTCTCTCTCTCTCTAGGTTTCTCTATACTGCAGGCCATCATGGAGGCAGCAGTAGCTAACAACTGGCAGGTGACCGCCCGCTCTGTTAGCAGTACAACCGATGCAGCAGAGTTCAAGCGCATCATTGAGGAGATGGACAGGAGGCAGGAGAAGCGCTTTGTGATTGACTGTGAGGTGGACAGGATCAACACCATATTAGAACAGGTGAGCCTTGTACTCACTAGACATGTGGTAACTCCTGTAGATTATATAACCAAACACCTACGCTGTCCATCTAGCCCTTTTGTTGCTTAATGCTTTTGTCATATAAATACCAAGCAAGTCTAATGTAAAAGGTGACAAATATTAAAGGGCCACTCCACCAATTTTACATGTCATTTTCGTAGTCATGGTGATCTGGAGTTGAACTGGGGACTACAAATTGATAACGAGTGGCACAAGAAGCACGTGGAGCAAGACAGGCATGGTTGATTACTATGCAAGGAGAATCTAACAAAAGATGGTATTGAGTTACATTATGGGAAATCTTTGAGCTTGATCCATACTTCCATTTTAAAGCTGATCGAATCATTATTTTTTCCATAAAGGGGGCATCAAATGACTATGAGTATTGTGACAAACCCACAGAGAATTATCACCCAACTATCACCAAGTTTCCCTCAGCTCTGAGGATTTAGGACTAACGGCTTAATTGTTTTGGTTCACTCTCACTGCTCTCATTAGCTTCATTTTTGGCTACAGGAGGCAGCTGTTAAAAACACAGATGCCCAGCACCAATTGGCACACTGACAAAGATGATTGACTACCTGGTAAACATAGTGGAGCTTTTAGCAGCTTAAGAGCCACAGTATCCCCTCAGGAGTTGGTGGAGAAACAGAGCTAAAAAGAAGGGTAAATAGTCGACTCATGTGGCACCATGGCTACGCAATGCCACTGTTTGCAGATCAACTTTCTAAGGTGATACTATGTCAATGTTTTCCCCACAAAAGGCCAAAAAAGTCAGTCTATGCATGTTTAAATTGTTGTCATGTGAGTGAGTGGAAGTGCAGTACTAAACTGCTGGAGTGGCCCTTTAATTTGTGGAATCATTGAGTCAATAATTCTTAGAATGTCTTAGAATGTAATAGGATCTCCTCCTATGTGAGTTTTTATAAGTAGCTGATTTCTAATTTGGTTGAGTTTGTGTAACCTCATTAAGGCTTAACAGTGTGTTAAAATGAATGTGAGGCACAGCAATAATCCTGCCTGTTTAAGGACCTCCGTTTGGTGTTGTTTGGTTGCTAAGTATGAGGCTGGTATGTTGAAGCTGCCCGAGGTTGAGAGGTCCGAATGTGAGCAGCCATTTGAAGAGACCACTGGATGATGCATTCCTTTTAATCCTCTTCTAACAACCCCAAACCTCCTTTCCTCTATCACATCCATTGCCCGGGGAGGAAATGAAAGGTCCACCAGTCGTTGTAGTAGGGGAAACACAATTACCATGAATGGATGAGTGGCTATTATGCCATGCATCTACTCTGTTTGGCTGGCCCGCTCCACCCTGCTCTCCTCTGCCTGCTGCTGCCTGCTTATAAGGCAATCAGCTCCCGAATTGGATTCTGCTGGTTAACATTCATTTAGATGTTGGCTTCTCGCTGCCTCACAATATCCCCTCAACGAATGTTAGTTTCACTTGTTTTTTTATGAATCTAATTTGATCCCAGAGTCATAGTTTAAAGCAGAATGGCTTTTAGTATTAATTTGCTGTGTCTAATTGAATTATTGTGCTGCAAATTTCCTCACTTTATTTAGGGACTCTACTGACGTCTATTTCCTTTTTGTGTTTAGAATAGGCATCAGCTTTTAAGAAAAGCTTTAATATTCATTACAAATCACATGAGAGGCACATTATTGGTGCATCTTTAATCCCCCCCACAAACAATAATAAGGATACAGTGCAATAATCTCCTGTTTCTGTCTTTCTTTCCCATTAATGAATTATTTCTTTTTCTTCTAGAGGGAGCTGTTTCCCTTCCTCCAGCT
This sequence comes from Percina caprodes, assembly GCA_013375575.1. Classification (NCBI taxonomy): domain Eukaryota; kingdom Metazoa; phylum Chordata; class Actinopteri; order Perciformes; family Percidae; genus Percina; species Percina caprodes. Next base: position 1,016,087 of record JABXJD010000121.1, on the reverse strand, counting down.
CCAGCTATCACCATCATGCATGTTTCTGTCTAAACTTTGTTTTAGTGCAAGGGAAAGGGCAAAATAAAGCGGACACAGCAGCTAACCTTCAAAGCAGCAGTGTGCTCTATTTTGCCCCTTTTCAGTGACAACCTCAGCGTGGGATTTTAGTTTTTAAATTGTTGGAGCTAATTGAAATAATCTGGCAAGCGCTGCCAATATGGATGAGTCACAGGCATTCAGGGAAGCTGCTGGACTTCACTCTCCAGCTGCCCCCTATTGGGCCATACCATTATGGATTGAAACATGGATGGACTGTCTTCCATGAGGGCAATCACATCAAAAATGGCACCCACTGTCAGCTATGTGAAAACCTGCTGCTTCTACCTGCTGCTGCAGTTCTGTTAACTGATAATTGATGGATAGAGTTTCATCTCTGGGAAGGAGTGAGAGTTTGAGCAGAACCTGTGTGCCGAGGCCGGTGTGTGTGTGTCACAATGTCGACCTGTCGCTTCAATCCGCCAAGGTCACACTGCTGTTGAGAGAGGATTATGAGGCAGGACAGATTCAGCCAGCTGATTGCAGGGGGAAATGGGAATCAGATCAGTGACTTAGTTTTATGATTTCATTTGGAGTAATCCCACATGGAATGTCTTTATACCAGGCAATAAAGTTCATGGAGTGTAGAGCTATCTTGACTAGGCAAGAGTTGAGCTTCCAGAATTTGGTAAAATTGCACACAAAGAAAACCCTCCATGCTGCTCCTCATTAGCTCCACCTTTGATCTAGGCTGCACATGCTTTGGTCCTGCTGGGCCTTTGTTGCTCTACTACACTGCACCGTTAGAGTTTTTCTTAAATAATTCAAGAAACATTCAGTGGTAGTATATTTACTCTTTAGTCACCAACAGTTATTGACTGTGCAAAGGCAGGGCTTGAAATAAAAAAAAAAAAAATACATCCTCAGTGTATCGCATCTGTTCTGAATTCTACTTTCAACTGTCCAGGACTTAACACCCAATGTTCAAAATTGAAGTCCTTTTTTGATATGAATTAAAGCTCCATCACATCAAGCACATTTTAATTAACTAAGTAGGCTAATTTTGGTAATTTAGACGTGCTTTGAAGTGGTCTGGGGCTCAGCTGTCACGTCCGTCTGTGGAACATTTGAATTCAAATCTGATGATTTGGCAGTTGTTTGCTTATTTTGCCCAATCTGTCAAATAAATGTGACCAAACCACACCTACATAGTCCTGATGAACTAGTAATAAATAGTTACTTCAACTTTGATTTGATTGTTATATAGTCATGAATTTAATGATGTAGATGACAACTTTTAATTGAAAAAATCACTTACTAAGTTTGCAGGTGCTTTAACAAGCTAAAAGCAGTAAATATTTAGCATTTTTGTTTTAATTTAAAGACTAATCAATTAATTGACTAATTTTCTCAGCTCTAATTATGACATGTCCTTAGGTGTGGAGCAGCAATTTCTTTAAATCATGACTTACACACACAAAAACACTGCTGAATGTCAATTTTATTAGCTTCATTTATCACTTGACATGATGTAGAAACACGGTAAGGAAAGTATTTGCATACTGTTGCATCAGGCACAGTATGGTTTGCTTGTATAAGACCAGAGTGAGTCTTCCAACATATTTGTTTTAGGATGCTGAGGAGAATGCTACACCCTGGCTATTATCATGTTATGCTGTAACAACCACTCAGGATTTATCACCCATAGGGCCTTTCCATCAATACACTGCACTGCAGATAAATTAACCCAATGGCAATCCTTCCCTTACGACAAAAATGGGAGAGCCTCTGCCAGCTCTGCTTGCTGAATCATATCCAACGATGGATGCGTTTCATTGAACCATCTAGGTTTATGATATGAGATACTGAGAAAATGTGTGTGGCAGTGTAGAGAATTAGAACTATGATTGAATATAAGATAATCATCTTGGTATTACTAGCACTTTTTGTAATGATGATTTTCCAGAGTGAGCATGCCAGTCTCTTGAGTGCCTGCATGTGTGTTTGACTGTACATATGCTCATGCCTTATCGCCATCTATGAGATTGCACATATAGCATCATATCTGCCTTTATGCTTCTTCCTGGGCCTCTTCCCTCCAGGGATTTTCGTGCTGGAGTCTGCTCAGAGGCAACAACCTGCTCATCACTAGTGTAAAGAGAGGCATGTGGGACAAAAGGAAAAAAAGAATGGCGTCTGGGACAGGCCCAGGGCACGCAAGCTGTTCAAAGACAGGCAGGCAGTGAGCGCTCTGCCAGCCACAAAGCTGCATTTTCATGCAGGAATAAAAACGCACAATAAGTGAAAAGAATTTACAGAAAGAGAAAAAAAGGGAGGTACATCTGGGGATTTGTTAGGACAACATTCTGCCGCCTGTAGAGGCATGAAGGGTGGCCACATTGCCTCCCCATGGAGAATTGGAGATCCTTCATGGCCCTCATTCTGGTCTTGAATGAACTGGGAGAAAAATCCACACTTTATTATGGGATGTGAAACCTTTGTATTATATCAAAATCAAGAAAGGGGCAGAAATCTGACCATGGGAGATAAGAAGTCGTGGAAGAGTAGAATGGATGATTGATTGCCAGCAGCTGATAAAATAAATGCAATGCTTAATCAGTGTAGTGGATAACACAGTAAAAAAAGGGAACCTTGATATTGCTATCAAGTAGGAGATGCTCATATAACATATTGGCAAAGCACAAACTAAAATTAAATCTGAATATACTGTTTGTACTCTGGCACTCTTAATACAGTTACAACTCAAAATTTGCCACATAAAACCTTCACAGGCATTAAAACCTCATAGACTCCTTTTTCTGTCTCTCAGTTTGTTCTAAAATGACAGAGGAGAGAGGCAAGGAAGTGGGCTAATGTCACCACTCTCATGAAGGGTTCTCCTGATATCAACATCAGCTCATTGTCCCCAGGCTCTGAGAGGAGAGGCCAACAGAAACATAGCCAAACCTCTTTTGCTCAACTTAAAGCCGGGAATACGTAGTGCTTTCAAATCCCTGGCACCAACCTTGGCTGTTGAGGGCCATTTACTTCCTGCGATTATAGAATTAAATGGGATTAAAATGTTATCATTAAACAGAATGTGACCTGCTGACTCCACAACTGGAAGGGACCGTTGTGCTGCAACTCTGACTATTCACACGTGTAGTTATAACTGTATAAAGAACACAATCCCCTAATAATACAGTCTGTAAACCAGAGACATCATTTTTTTCAAGAAAAATGACCCTGATCATGTTCAGCGAAAACAGGGTAGGACACCATGCTGTTTTGTAGCCAAGGATTCCTTCCTCTCAAGGTATCAAGCCTTACATTGCTCTGGTATAGCAGAGCAATGATAGATATTATCATCTGAATATGAGTCACGTATTTCTAAAATGTTCTGCATTTGGGGAGAGGCCAACACTATATGTCCCTTCTATCTTCAGGGGCATATATCCTGACTTCTCAGCCACTACTGGCTGCTAATTAGAGAGTGCTCCACCAAGAGCACTTCTACCAAAAGTCTTGAAGCGAAATCGGTGACTGCAAAAGAGGGAATTCCTTTTGTATGAAAGCATATAGCTCAGATGCCCCATCTTGTGTGAAGTGAAACACATTGGTTTCTCTGCAGCCACTAAATTATATGTAACAGTATCTGCAGCTTGTTATTAACTATTGTAAATAACGCAAATATGATTTAAAACATGATTTAGGCTTTGAGCCAAAAACATGAAATGTGCTGTTACTACAACCTCAGCCCTGCATTCAGTTATCCCCCACAAAAAATCAAGGCTGGATCAGTGCTGATAGCGGGTTTTTCATTTGTTTTAAGCTGTATCAACATTTATTTTGTGAGTTACCCCAAAGATGGTGCATAACTCACTGACAGCTAACACTAGCAGATAATGAATACTAAATACTACAGATTTCCTGAGGAACATATTTAGAAACTTTATACATTTCCCCCCTCTGTCCACAAGACTTTTGTTTTACACATTTTCTCTGTCCACACTATAATCCATAACTATAACGACAAACAGTGGCCGGGCCAGTAGGTGGCGATAAAGGCTACATAAATAATACATCCAACAAAGAAGAACATTCTGATTCGGTAGTGAGCTTTTTTTTGCTGGATTTAACAAATAAAACAATAATAGCTAATTATTTCTCTATTTTTTCATATTTGATAGCTATTTATTTAACAACTTTCTGGTAAAGAGGTTAAATAATTGGTTGCATTAGCGAAACCAAAATGTGACTCTAGTGTGAACTGCGATATGTGTTTCTCGATACAGATGAATAAGAAAAAATTATTTGCAGTTGACTTTAAGTTTAATAGCCAAGTAATTCAAATATCAGTGGCACATTTAAAGCTTAATTAAAGTGCGTACATTTGTGATATTAATGAACGTCTGTTACATTCAAGCTATTGCCAAATTAGTTGCTAATAGACTATCAGCTCCACACAACTCTCTGTATGTCTCAGTATGGCTATCATCAGAAGATTATGTCGTCTGGGAACTTTCCCGCAGAGACTCGAGTGAAGATAATTATCTCTTCTAAAGAGTCCAGAATGTTTTTTTTTTAATCTTCTGTGTCCTCCTTGGCTACTAGCAACTGAGTGGTGTGGCACGATTACGAAAGGCTTGCATCATGTGGATGCACCAGCAATTTTGTGGTAATTGTAAAACACTATGCACAATAGTTTTAAACATCCAAATATGTATGTTAACATTAAATACAATTCATTTTTCTTTATGTCAGCATAATTCCACAAACAAGATGTTCACTAAACTCTTCACAATTAAACAGAAGGACAAAGAATACACCCTTGACTCTCTTCAATGATTTGTACTACATTTTATATTTTACTCCAGACAAAGAAATAGAATATTTGATTCTCAACCTGTGGATTTTCCACTGTATGTTTACTCACTCGCTTACCCATCAGTCCCCTCCCGTGTCTTGGCCATGGTGCAACAATAAATGTAGATAACAATGAACACTAAATGAACCATACAACACTAAATCCCATATACCATAAATGAACACCACAAATATTAACAGAACATTACAAAAGCATGCTTTATTTAAAACAGAAACTGTTCAGAACATTTTCCCCATGACCCTTTGCATCGCTTCAGCGCAGAACAGTTCAAATGACCCCGCCCCACCCAAACAGAAACTTACCATCCTTAGTTATCTTTGCTTAATATGATCTGTGCACTGCATACTTAAGCTGATTATTACAAACAACTAATTTAATTTAGTAATGAATATGTTTTTTAACAAAACATGAAAGTGACCACTAAAAAGTTTAATTACAACTAAATCTGGGTTTACTCATGTTTGCTCAGCTTCTCCAATGTGAGGACTGTTTTCTGTTTTGTCTCATATCATTGTAGATGTTATATGTTTGAGGTGTCAAGTGTTGGTTGGACAAAACAAGGTTTTTAACAAATGACCCAAAGCCGTTTGGAGTTGACCAATTGCTTTGTGAAGAAACAATTTGCACATCCAACAATTCTTCTGTGCAGGGGCGTTGTAACATAACACAAACTTGGAAAAAAGGTGAATCCTACACTCTGGTCTTGTTATTGAAAAACACTCCCATTGATAAATGATTGTCACTTGTCCCACACCTGGGGACACAGAATTGGAGGAGCAGAATGTATTTAAGACCACAGTTGAGTTTATCGCTTAAAATTCTCTTGAAATGTTAGTTTTCAAAAAAAAACTTTTCGAGTTGGTTAATTGCCGAAAATAATCAACCAATCATTATAAATAGCCATCATACACAGCCCTAATCCTAATAGAATTCTATATCAGTTTGGTTTGGCGTCTGGTCTTTGAGTTTTCATAGCTCAGTAAGAGCCTAAAAGTAATTGCATCATTTTCATGCAGGAATGATCTTTTATGTGCCTCAGTGAATGGTGTGATATTTATAAACTCTGGGAAACTTATCACTTTGAGTCTGCTTCTTCCTGTGTTGCTGCAAACTGCAGTGAAAATGTCAAATCTAGGGGGAAAACGGTCTGGTGTTAATCGAGAATGTATAGCTGTAGTTTTACATTTAGGGCTTTCTGTCTGGCAGGACAGAGGCACGCATAGTCTGGATGAGGGTGAAGCCAAGGACATCCTGGTTGTCTGTCCCCATCAGGCTTTAAAGAAAACTCCAGTCTGCAAAATGCGTGCTCTCCTTCAGCAGAAGAACAAAAGGTGATGGAGCCAGTTAGTGGATCGATGTGCAAGAGGGTGCACTGTAAGAAAAAGTGGAATGGCATTATTGAAGGGGTAGCGCACTGAACACATTTCTTCTCGTCAGTGTCAGTGGGAAACAGAATAATTGGTTAGTAGCCTTGTTTTTGTGCATGTGGCCTACCGTTTGTGCCCTAAAGACGACTAACAGCAACAGAAATCAATTCAAGGCAATTGGGAGGCAAAAAAAAGAGGCTGATCATAATCCAAGGTGTGGAGTCTGTGCAGAGTCTATGCTATCCATTTTAAGCTGAAGATGATTAGCAAAACCAAAGAAGCAAAGTTAGTGAATAGATTAACATTTTAAAGCTTTAGTGTGTAACCTTTTTGTATTAATGAACGTCTATTACATTCATGCTATTGCCAAATGAGTTACAAACTAATTAAGACTATCAGATCCACACAACTCTCTCTGTACATCTCAGTATGGCTATGCTCAGAATGTTTTCCTGTGCGGAAACTCAAGTGAAGATAATTACCTCCTTGAATATTAGCAACTGCGTGAATGAGGGGTGGGGGTGGTGCATGTTCACCAAAGGCTGTGTCATGTGGACGAGTTGACAGTTTTGTTGTCATTTCTTAGAATTCCTCATGGGGTGAGACAAAAACTATGCACTATAGCTTTAAAAATCTTATGTGATTAGCCTAGCTTGGCATAGAGACAGAAGGCACAGGGAAACAACTCGCTTAGCTCTTTCCCAAATAAAAAAAATACCTACCAACACCTCTACACCTCATTCATTAACACATTGTAACTCATTTGTTTACTACACTAAGCTAATTGAGTCAGAATTTAAGCTACACACTGTCTTATCATGTCTTATCAATTGCAATCTGTTGGACTACATTGCATGTTTGCTTCAATGAACATAATCATTAATATTTAAGTATTAATGTCTTGCACTGGAAAATACCTTTTAACCTTTTTAAACCACCTGTTAACAACACAAACGTTAGTTGTTGGTAGTTTTATTTTTGAGCTATGAACAGAACTAGCTGTTCCCTCCTGTTTCCAGTCTGTATGCTAGGCTAAGCTCATCAGGTCTGGACTCCAGTTCCTGTAGACGTGAGATTAGCATCAGTGTTCTCATCTCACTCTCAAAAAAGAAGGTAAACAAGTGTATTTCCTAAAAACTATACCTCCGGATGTCTGTACTGTAACTCAACAGCATTTTGTTCACAAGTGAGCTAGAATTTATTTTCTTATCTCTTATCTGAGTGAATATTGTTTCCAAAAAATAGTGTGTTATTGCTCTAATAATATTGGATTTGACAGGAAATCATATATCATCAACACCAAAATCGTTATCACCATTTGCACGCAGGGATTTAGGAACAGGGCAATCAGCAGTGCATCACAACAAGTCACAATGAAATCAGTCTGTCTCAACTGGAGTCGGGGCTTGCCGTCTGCTCTAATTAAAGAGGCTGGGGGGAGAGGTCGGCGTGATCTGGCTGGAGGTTCTGTGTATCTCTGTGTCATCAGTGTCTCGCTGTACCTTATCCCAAGGTTGCTGCTTGTAGGTGTTGCCAGGCCGGCTGTGAGCTGCAGGCAGCAGGCGTGGGGGGGCGAGGCCTTTTTCTCTGCCCCGTTCCAGGGCAGGTGTGAGGAGGCCTAATGGCCAGAGTCAAGGTTAGCACACGGTGAAAGAGTGTGGAGCTGTGGGCTTTGTCCAAGAAAATGCAGCAGAGCTAAAAGTCTGACAGTTAGACTTACAATACAGTGGGCTCCATCAAGCTCTGATATCACTGCAGTGGAAGTGTTTCTTTTCATGGATCTGTCTGTCATTTTCTCATTAGAGGCAGATTGATGGATTTTAAAAGTCAACTCTTGCTATTTCTACATTCTAATCAGCTCATTTCCTCTTTGTTTCTATTTCACTTTCTTGGTTTGCTCCCCCGTGTCTGATATCCTGCAGTGTTGGAGGTTTAAAGCCTTAATGATGGGGAGGCTGTCATAAAACGCTGACCCATCCAAGCAGCTTGATGGCATAATAAGTGAAAGGCTTTGTGTGTTTGGGCTCCCTCATGTGCCGTTTTTAGTGAAAAACATCGCCAACATCTCTTCCCTTTTCCCAGACAACCTTCAGATTCCCACAAAAGAGGGGGAGAAGTGGTTTATTTTACTCGGGAGGGGGTTCAGTCCAAGCAAGGATGATTGTTTGGTGCTACTGTATACTAGTCTACCCAGGTCAGGTTAAGTTCACCCTAGCTAAATTAAAAGCTGTAATTGTAGTGAAACTGAAAACGTCCTTCAAAGATTATTTCTTTTCGCAGCCGCGGATGTGAAGATACATGTTTGCTTTTCATCACTCAGTGGGAATGTCGTAAACGATCCACAGTAACAAATATCCCACATCCCCAGCCTAACCCGCACACACACACACAAGCAGATGATAAACTGACAGTTTGTTTTTGTGACAAAGCCAGAACATGTGCAAACATGCTGATTTTGCTGTAAACTTGTGTTGCTGTGTTTGTAGAACGCAGATGAAAACCGAGACATGGTTGACAGGTTTCTGCATGGCAGCTGCTCAGAAGTTCATCCACAGCACACTGCAAACCCATAAATAACAAACCTCAGGAGGCCCAGTCTAAAACACTGTCCAGCATGTAATGCTCAAAAAAGCCAGGGCAATTTAGAGTCCCCCTATTTGATATATCTGCAGGCCAAGAACAAAAGGAAGAAGAGAATAAAAGGCAGCATATGGTTGGTTATACAGTGATGGAATGGCTTAGAACACCACTTACTATTTCCAGACAGGCTGCGTGGGTTGAAACATGCTGTTAGGCTCCAAAGGTGTGATATTTTCAAAGCAGAGCGAGATCTACATCTTACTGTCTCACTGTAAATTCCTCTAAAAAATGTGTTTCCCCTGTTTCTACCTTCTGTCCAGCAGCGGAGGACTCATCTCTCTTCACCTTGAATGACTTCAAAGTGAGCAGAATATTTAAGGGTGTTCCACATTGTTGCTGTTTTTCTCTCAATTTCAGCTCCCCCTTAATGAACACTTCCTCTTACCGCTCCATCTCTCTTGTTATGCCGCAGTCGACTTTGCTTTGTTTCAACTTCAGCGGCATCCTGTGTGCTCGCTGCATTTACAAAGATTGTTGTAGTCACTTATACAAGCCGTGGCTCTTAGCTCTCAGCTCTCAGCTCATGGTTGGTTTACTGTATCGATGTTTTTCTCCCATAGGTTGTGACACTGGGGAAGAACAGCCGTGGTTACCACTACATCCTGGCCAATCTTGTGAGTAACCATCGAGCCGCTCCCCTTGGGAGAGAGTGGAACCTTCTTTTGCTGCATGTGATGGGACTTATTCTCAGCCATAAGCACAAATGTGCATGTACAATCAATGGATAATAGGCTTTTGCATGAAATCGGAAGAAAAAACAGACTTGTATACATTTTGCTTTTTCTCTCTACTGTATATACAGGGCTTGTTGCTCATGTCTAATCAATCACAATCTGGCAGTCAGACTACATTTCATATTTACCTAAATGAATGTATTTGTATGTAAGTAGCAATGTACTGAGCAATGAAACAACAGCATTTAACCTTTTTTCAACCATCTTTGGAGGGCAGCCATCTTTTCTTCCCACTCTGGGAAGGTAAAATGTTCATTTAGCCTTGATATTAGCATAAGAGTTTTAAAGTGGAGGCCGGCCCTGATCTCACTTGCTGATCCCCTGCTGCTGTTACCAGCACTTTAAAAGATGTGATTATGCAGCAGTCAAACACATGTCCTTGCACGTCATGACACAATGACTGCACTTAAAAAAGAGCAATTTCACCATAAAAAGAAATCACTCCATGTCATATCTCTAGGGTGAAGATGGGAATGTAAAGGCAGCCGGAGCACTAAAACTTGAGGTTTTTGAAATGGTTAAAAAATATATTATTGTCTATTGCATTACATTAATGCCAGCATGTTTACATTCTATCTTCTACATGATCTGAAACAAACCCGTGATTATCTACTGGCAAGTTGTTTCAATGAATTCAGGTTACACCACAACGTGTGAAAAGAAACATTTGCCTCAGTGTAATGGCAAACACATGTTGCTTTCTCCTACAGCACAGGGTTCATAATATAGTAAAATGCACCGTGTATGCTTCCAGAATAGCTGCTAATATTTCATGGTGCTTCACCCTAGGTAATATAAAAAAGGAAAAATATGTGACATGAATCCTCTCCTCCCCTGTTTCCTTTTTGTCTCATCTCAGGGATTTACTAACGTGAGCTTGGACAAAGTCTTCGCCGGTGGAGCCAACATTTCAGGGTTTCAGATAGTCAACCCTGAGAACCCGATTGTGCAGCAGTTTATGCAGCGCTGGGAGCGGCTAGATGAAAGAGAATTCCCAGAAGCCCGAAACACTCCTCTGAAGGTTCTTTGCTTGCAAGGCCTTTCATTGCGCATGCAGCCTACAACGATCATCCCTTCTGAAGTGCTCTCGGTGCTATCAGTTCTTCTGCTGCTCTCATCCTCTGTCTGCCTTTGTCATTCTGTTTTCCTCCCTCGCTTCCTCCTCTTTGCTTTGCAACCGTCCCAGAAATCAATATATTGATAGGCGGTGCAAGGCAAGGTTATATTGCAGCTTCAATTTACATCTAATTAAACAATGATCAAGGAAGAAATGGATTTTGAATGGCATTTAATTAGATTTTGTCATGGTGCAATGGTCCACAAACAAGTAGCTCAACCATCAGTGGTGAAAAGGTCAGGCAAAGTTGGAGGGGAAGTGCGTGGGAGATAAAATCACGCATTAATGCTCATTTTACTTCCCGACTTTGCACTAAAAGTTTTGAAAGAGGTCCTGTCTGTCAGACATGTCTTGGCTTTTCTAATCAAATCTGTCTAATCAAGCTATTTTTACCCCCAACCACACTGACCCGACCAGGGGGCACTGACATGCATGGACTGAAAGCAACACATTAACTGCCCCAATTTTCAGTGGGATTCATTTTATGGCAAACAAAAATGTTTGCAAACAGATTCATTTGAAACAACGGTATATTCAAATAAAAGTTCAACATATAGTGATTTTAAACTATTTGAAAACATATTACAGTCTTTGCACAGTATAAATTCCTGTAAAGGCTTTACTACAAAAATGGTATTCTTATCTCATCTTCTGCCTGTCTCATCTACTGTCTCACAGTGTGCACTGCTTTCTTTCTGATTTTGTACAGTACACTTCAGCTCTGACCCATGATGCCATTCTGGTGATCGCAGAGGCCTTCAGGTACCTGCGGCGCCAACGTGTGGACGTCTCTCGTCGGGGCAGCGCTGGAGACTGCCTAGCCAATCCCGCTGTACCTTGGAGCCAAGGCATTGACATCGAGAGAGCTCTTAAAACGGTAGGGGGAGGGGGGGGAGAGAGTGGCAAGTTGATCACCAAAAGAAAAGGCTAGGAGAAGTCAAGCAGAGATAGGGAGTGAGAATGTGATAAAGATGGAAAGTGACAGAGAGAAGGGAAGAGAGCGCAGAGCTGTTCTCCTCCCTTTGCCCCCAGATATCTCTGCACAGAGCTCACTCAAATCCAAGCCCTCATTACCATAAAACTACATCTTTTATTAAAGCGTATCCAGTTCATCATTTGATTAACAGACTGTGCGCACTCTAGTAGGTCCATGGACACGAGCACTTCAGTACCAGCTATATATGCAAATTGATGCCTATTACACTTTACCCTGTCTGTCTGTCTGTCTGTCTGTCTGTCTGTCTGTCTGTCTGTCTGTCTGTCTGTCTGCCTGTCTGTCTGTCTGTCTGTCTGTCTGTCTGTCTGTCTGTCTGTCTGTCTGTCTGTCTTTCGTGGCAGGTTCAAGTGAATGGTATGACTGGGAATATCCAGTTTGACAACTACGGCCGCAGAACCAACTACACCATTGATGTTTATGAGATGAAAACAGGTGGGCCGAGTAAGGTAAGCTGGAGTGGTGACCTCTTCAACTCTCATCCATCAACTGTCTAATCCAGACATAATCAAAAATCTGTTAGTAAAACACAGCTGGCTCACATCAAGGACTGGTTCATTGCTCGTCAAAATTGTGGAATTTGGCCAACATGTAATTTGAAATGCTTTATTGATCGGCTGTGCTGAAGAACTAAACACAGTGAATGTTGGCCACGTGCTTAGGCATGCCAAAACTTTGCTCCAAACAATTTTGAGAGAACTGATCGAGTTTCACACATGACTGTGTGAAATTAGAAAAAAATTGAAACATTCCTCTAAATCCATTTATTAAAGTACTAAGAGCATCACAAGCCACACAAATCACACACAGATTACCTGCAATCTGATAGCTAAAACTGCCCTATCAAAAGTCATAAGACTATGTCCGTGCCGTGTAATAGCGCAGATTTGATTTTCAGTCCTTTCCTAAGACTAAATACCATTCAGATAACCAATTACTGTAAAGGGGATCCAATAATTCCTCTGGCTCCTCTTCAAAATGGTAATTCCCAGTGGTACATTCACATTCTAACTGGTACCATATGATGACCTCTGGTTTTATTTCATAACCTCAACGAGTTCCAAGCAACAGCTGTGAATTTCTCGTTAGCTAGATAAGTGTGGGCTCAGTCTGATATGACGTGTGATTATGCAGCCTGCCTCCCTGGCCTCTAAAGACCACACTTCAGTTAGCATCACACAGCCCTAACAGCCAAACAGAGAGGGTGGTGAGAAAGTGGGAGAAAGGAGGTCGGGGGGGTGGGAGAATGGGAGAATGGGAGAATGGGAGACAAATGGGGCAGCAGTTTGTCAGGACCTGGAGCCCTAGTCACCCCACTGACAGTTAGAGGATGAAGGTTCTTAGCTGTGACTGTCACGAGTGATGTATGGGCTGATATCTGTCTCAGCTGCTCAGGGTGAGATCAGGACTTTGCCTCTGGAGCAGCACTATGACACAGCTCCCCCACAATCTCGCCCCCCAAGCAGCACTTCTCAAACATCACTGTCGGACATAAGCGAGGGAATAAACATTTAGAGCTTTCTCCAGTCGGGCAATAACTCCATCCATAACTGTAACCACAGTTTGTAGCAGAAGTTTTAAAAGTCTGCTGCTTTCTAGCGCCTCCACTTGGTGTTCAAAAACTCTGCACTGTTGTACACCTGTCTGTCCCAAACATTTAAAGATCTGAGGCAAAAAAAAAGAAAAAAAGAATGTTGACCAGATGTGGTGGGGAGAACCTAGCCAGCAACAGTAAGACTATTGGCAGCAACATATGCAATGCGTTTCATCTTGAGCCAGAGCAGCCATTACTTCAGATGGGCAAACAAACACTTGACATTGGTTTGACTTAAGCATCTGTACAACAGAATACAGAGAAACTGCATTGGCAAGACTGTGCAGAAAAAAACAACTGTGGAGCCACTGGAATATTGTGCTAAATTATTAAACGTGTATGCAGTTCACAGGCCTGAATATCAATTATTTACCATAAAACCTGGGAAGCTGAATGGGGGGCATGGGGGTGTGTGAAGTTGTCAGCTGTATACTCATGCTGTTCAGTTTCTGCACATTTGGTTGTTTGACAAAAAACAATCTTCAATAATATCTTTGGTCATGACAATTACTGCATGGTAAATGTAGAAATATGAATTCTGTTAATTCCATGCTAAGATTGCTTGGCCTCTTCTGCTGTTTTAGCATTCTGCTCATTCGCTGCTATTTTGGTCGAACTTTAGGGCAGAGGCAGCAGGCCTCTTGGGAAATGCAGTGTGCTTTTAATGAGCCCTGCATCATGGCAGTTCCCAGTAAACACTTAGAAGTGTAACTGCTATATGCTCGACGTACGTATAGTCAGTGTGTTGGAATGCATCCCTAACCACTGTTTTCTCTTTGCAGATTGGGTACTGGAACGAGTACGCACGATTTGTAAATATTATGGACCCGCAGGTCTCCAACGACTCCTCAGTGGAAAACCGAACGATTGTGGTCACTACTATTATGGTACACTTTCCATGCAGTTTTAAATGTTTCACGTATTCTGCCACTCAAGGTCATGGTGTTGATTCCAATGAGTGATACATTCTGTCCTGGGCGGGTAGAACCACATCTTTTTTGTGTTGCTTTCCATCCACTCACTACATGTTGAAACAGTCAGTCCGATATGGGGAGTGTTTCAACTGTATCCGTGTGGGTGTCAAAGCATTTTGATTTTCCATACTTCAGTGGCCTGTTGTAGCAGTGACATCACAATAATGGTATAAATGATAATGGTTAACTCCATCAATTACAAAAAGCATACAAACGCATACGTAAGTAGACCTGTCTGTCCTCATCAAGTAAATGTTCAATGACACTTGGGATAGACTGGCCGAAGAATGACTAGAAGATGATACTGCAATGGTTTCTCAAGCTGGGCAGAGAAAAATAAACAGTATTGGAGGAGGGATAAGCAGGTGTGGTATTTTTCCTTGTTATTGCCTCTCTAATCTATTTTGTATTGCTCCTACATGTGTTCTGTGTTGAAGTATAACTTCCAGTCAGTGATTTAGGAGGAATCATTTTCTGGGAATTTTCCCAGACCAAAGTATAAACAAACAAAATATCTGAGATTTATTTATTTTCAACTGTATTTACTCAACTAAATGTTAAAGGCTTATTGGATAGTTTTCATTGCGAATGTATTTGCTCACTGTATGAAGGCATTGTAATTACCTTATGCAGTACCTCTGTCGCTGCAAACATTTGATATGAAAAAGAATAAGGATCGCTGGTATTAATGCATACTTAGATTTCATCTGTATTCCAAGGCATAAGCTGGCGTTATTCTATGGCAAGAGGAAACATTTAGCATCTCTAGATGAGAAATACAGTCAGGAGGTAAACGTGTTAACTCGAGGGGAACACTCAAAGGATTCAAGGTGAGGGGATACGTTCAGCACGGAACACTAATTGTGTGTGGCTGCAATGACAATGCCTGCTCTCCTGAGCAGTTCTATTGTTTGATAATGATGATGTGCTCAGTAAGATAACAGACGAGCTGCACCAGCTCCTTTGGAAAGGAGAGAAAAACTAGCACGCTCCTGCTCTCCTGATGTAATTATTTTATTTATGGAGTATTTCTTTGCATTTTTCTGGATAGCACAACAACGGCTCTTTTTTCTTTGGAATGAAACAGCCTTTAACTGCGCATTGGTGCAATGTGCTTGAATATGTTGAGATACTATGGGCACTGTCTGATCCCTCTCCTGTCACTGGCATTTACTTATGAAACCCATCCCCATTCCCATCCCCACCCACTTCTGAGCTGACCCACACCTTGCCTACCAATGACTCCAAGCCCTTTAAAACTCATTCTGGCCTTCTGTCTTCTCCTACGATAAATGACAAACTTCCTTCCCTCAACCCTCCTTTATTATGAGTTGCACCATTGGGCTCAAAATGGATTGGGTGCGTTGGGCTTGGTGTCTGCTGGCTGCCACGGCTTGATGAAAGCAGTGTGACCACAGGATCATGCTGCTGTTATCAGAGTATAGTTGTGCATTAGCGGGGCATCATCTGTATATGCATGACTGCATGGATGTGGTTACAGCAGCTTATAATATTTTGAATCCCTCTGTGAGTGAGTGAGTGAGTGAGTGAGTGAGTGAGTGAGTGAGTGAGTGAGTGAGTGAGTGAGTGAGTGAGTGAGTGAGTGAGTGAGTGAGTGAGTGTGTGTGTGTGTGTGTGTGTGTGTGTGTGTGTGTGTGTGTGTGCGTGCGTGCGTGCACGGGCGCATGTATGCATATTTCTGTATAACTGAATGTGTGCTAGGGGCATGGGAGTAAATAAACCAGCGTGTGTTTGAATCAACAGGAAGCTCCTTATGTGATGTACAAGAAAAATTATATGCATCTGGATGGGAATGACAGATATGAAGGCTACTGCGTCGATTTAGCATCTGAGATTGCCAAACATGTTGGAATTAAGTACAAACTGTCTATAGTAATGGATGGGAAGTACGGAGCCCGAGACCCCGAGACCAAGACGTGGAACGGGATGGTGGGTGAACTGGTCTATGGGGTGAGTACTGGGAGCCTCGATTTCGCTGATTACATGACAGTTTGCAAGGAACTTCAACATGAGAGGAGATCTCATTTTTCTGTCTTAAGGTTATCACCAACCCATTGTGAACTCAGTTCAAAGTCTAATGCTGTCTCAGAAAGCTCAGCTGTAAGTGAATTTGTCAAATGCAGCCTCTAGCATTGGGGGAGTTGGTGATCATCTTGAGATGGAGAAAATGAAATCATTTCTCAGTGCTGTTCATTGCAATTAATCCTTCTTGCTTAGCCTAGAAAGCTCTCTTTCTCTCTCTCTCTTACAGTCACGAACAGAGGTAGGTACATGAAATCAATGAGTCCATATGGCAAACACACTGTTATCGCTTTGATGAATGAAAGATTGTATGCCTTTGAAGTGATTGTGTAATTATGTCCAATGTTTGATGTGTGTGATGAATATGCCACATTGTAAATTCACAGCAGAGAAAATCTGCTACAGAATCAACAGCTAAATGGTGGTTTTCAGTTTGAAACAACAAGATCCATATGTGTTATGCTCCGTAAAAGTTGAACCTCTCACATTAGGGGAGGGTCACACCGTGTTTTACATGTGACAGAGCGCTCAGGCTCTCACAACACTTCAGTCATTCCAAGATCCCCCAATCCTTTTCTCGCCTTTCTCCGAGGCCACAGTAGTTGAACAGGGGCCAAATACAAAATGCATGAGGGTTAGGCTTCCTCATCTGTTCAATTTCCCAACTATCAGCCTGAGAGATTGCTTGGTTTGATGTGCTATCGCCACCAAATGATCTTTTAAATGGGAAAAGTCCACTCCCTGCAGATGGAGGGTGAAAAGCGAAATATTCCAGTCAAGTTGCTGTCAACTCTTTCCAGGCCTGTAATCTTAAAGCAGGTGGGCCG
Source organism: Percina caprodes (assembly GCA_013375575.1). Lineage (NCBI taxonomy): Eukaryota > Metazoa > Chordata > Actinopteri > Perciformes > Percidae > Percina > Percina caprodes. The sequence continues at coordinate 998,891 of JABXJD010000121.1, read as the reverse complement.
GGACTAATAGTTTTGTACATTCTGACCTTTTGACCAGTAAATTAATTTGATTTTAGTTGTCTTTTAAAGGTTAGGCCCGAGGCTGCTCTTTATTGCTTTGTTTCCCTCAACATTGATTGAGAGCTGCTTACGCCTGCACAAGGATTAAATGGTTATAGCCCTTCACAGTGTTGTGTTGACAGGGTAAAGAAACAGCCATGTTTATTGGGTCTATTGGTGCTCCTCCTAGTTTGACCTTGTAAGAAGCATTTTCTCACTCATGCTGCTCCAATCCTATGTTTTCAATACAGTACAGCACAATACCAAGAATTATCCTCCTTTGAAGAGGAGCAGTTATTAAATTAATCACATGCACACTTGCTGTAGTAACACTGTCTAATGTGATTAATTATTTTCTTCTTTCCAAAGAAACCCATTGTGTTCCTAAAAAGGCAGGATGTGTTATGATAATGTGATTGAAGCAGCCAAGCAAAGGGGGGAGAAAAAGAGAAACAGCTTTGAAAAAAAAAAAAAAAATATATATATATATATATATATATATATATATATATATATATATATATATATATATATATATATATATATAGCCAATGGCAGAATAAGCCGTGTTTGGGAAATCCAGCCTACTGAATGGCATGTGATGTTTACACAGCCAGGGCTAGCTGATTTGTTTTGTATACAGCACCCCCCTCTTCTGCACATCCTGCTGTTTAAATGAGGACATCTGACAACTCACTACTTCTTTAATATGCAATTTCAAATGTGAACCATTCCATTATTGAAGCAGCTAGTCTCATAACAAGATTTAGTATAAAATTGCATGTTAAATTGCAAATTTGAAAAGTTTTCCTCCTCAGGTCGTAATTAAGGGAGCATTTGGTCAGACATGAATCAAACATCCATCTGCCTTGTGCTGTCTCTTTGAGTGTCTTGTAGGGCCCTTGTGAACTTTTTCTCCTCTTACCTCCAAATGTGCCAAAATGTCAGTAAAAAATCTTTACAGTTTGAATTTCTGATGTATTACATCCCAGGTCATAACCCTCTGTAAATGCTGCTCTGCTTTTCCTGTGTGTGTGTGTGTGTGTGTGTGTGTGCGTGCGTGCATGTTTTTTTTCTCCGGAAAAAAGAACCAGAGTCTCATCCGGTTCTTATAGTTGTGTGTTAAATGTGTAATAACAACATTGTTTTCTTTTTCTTCTCCAGCTCCAGTCATTCATAACACATACATAAAAATGACCCATTTATGTATGCAGTTCCTGACTAATGCTTGCTGTGCATGTCCCTGTTTCCAGAGAGCAGATATAGCTGTTGCACCTCTTACCATTACTCTGGTTCGAGAGGAGGTGATAGACTTTTCCAAGCCCTTTATGAGCTTGGGCATCTCCATAATGATAAAGAAGCCACAAAAGTCAAAGCCTGGCGTTTTCTCCTTCCTGGACCCGCTGGCCTATGAGATCTGGATGTGTATAGTGTTTGCCTATATTGGGGTGAGCGTGGTCCTGTTCCTGGTCAGTCGGTTCAGCCCTTATGAGTGGAACCTGGATGAACAGGACGAGACCAAAGACCCCCAGACGCCCCCCGATCCTCCTAACGACTTTGGCATCTTCAATTCCCTCTGGTTCTCACTGGGCGCCTTCATGCAGCAGGGCTGTGACATCTCCCCCAGGTGTGTCAGCTTCAGTCGACACAAAGAGTAGACAGCAGAGAACAACACAAACAAATGCTACTTGAATTTTGAACTGCAAGTGATGAGATACGTGCGTTCTTAACATGAACACAGCGTCACTTCAGCATCTTCCTTTCCTGTCCTCTTCCTTCAGGTTTTCATTATTATTATTATTTGAATTTAAACGCATTTCACATTTATTGCAGCTCTGACATGTATGTATGATATGTAACTGAATTTATCAGTTTATGTGCTGACATCATCACCAAAATGGTTTCTTCAATACTTTCTTTAGGCTATGAAATGAACTTGGTTATTTTACAGCGAGTTACAGACTTATTTAAGTAACATTTTATGCAGCGTGTGCTAGTTTCCTTTGGAAATGTGCTGTTTTAGAGTGCTGACGCAGCACCCGGTTGATATACAAGGAAATTGTGATTGCCGGTGCAATTAGGTACATTAAACACAACTTCAACTGCGTCTTTGCAGGTGGATTGGTATTACATTTTGTGTTTCCTTGTCATCAACCCCCCTCTTGCAGGTCTCTGTCAGGCCGCATCGTCGGCGGTGTGTGGTGGTTCTTCACCCTCATCATCATCTCCTCCTACACAGCCAACCTGGCTGCCTTCTTGACAGTGGAGAGGATGGTCTCTCCTATAGAAAGTGCCGAAGATTTAGCCAAGCAGACAGAGATAGCATATGGCACTCTGGACTCAGGCTCCACAAAAGAATTTTTTAGGGTAAGTAGTATCATAACATTTTTCACACACAGCACCTTACGAATCTGCCAGTGGCTCCTTTGCTTTCAGATCAAATGTCCAAAATATTGCAAAGGCCTAAACATTTTGCACTCAGGCTTTTTGACGTCTTTGTGTAATGTCCTTGATAATCTCCTCCTCGCAGCTTTTCCATTTTGTAAATTTTTTAGAACAGCACTTTTGACCCGCACAAGATTGTTCCAAATGAGGCATGTTGACAGAGAAGCAGTTCTTGAACTCTTATGACATGAACGTGAAATTTATGCGGCAGAACTGCAGCGTGCAACCTTGAGGCACTGGGGCTGTCAGCAGAAAGTGTGATAACAACGTGGAAGACTCAGAGGTGATAAAAACAGGAGGCTAATCAAAGCACCCACATCAGGCTAAAACTCAGAAGGGTCAGCTCATGAAATATAATTAGCTAGCTGGCCAAAGCTGGCAAATTGGACCTGATGAAGAAGAGCCCTGTAGGTCACACAGAGCAGTCTGAAAGACAGTTCAGATGGAATAAGCAATATGTCCGTCGGCATGAGGGACGGGCCTGGCAATTAAGTCATAAATTAAGTAAAAATCTGAAGCGAAAGTATATTAGTCTCTGGAAGGAAACCACATGCTCACTATGCATATCATTAAGGCAATCAACCTTCTGCTCTAAAATCCGCAGACATCTTAGTTCACGGCGCGGCTGCTTTGGCTATCCAGTCCTTTGCATTTGCAGATTAATAATACATTGAAAAATAATTAATGAAACAGCACTCTCTGTCTGTGATGACGAAAAAACAATATGACAGTCTTTTATCCTACGCTACCCTCATTACTCATCAGCAGGAGAGAAACAATTCATATGTTCCACAGCTGCAGCCTGTTGGCAGAAAGAGCAATTCATTTGTTTTACCCCTGGGTTATATTGCTCAGAACAACGAAATGCAAAATGGAAATTATGTTGTTGTTTTTTTCTCAGACAAGGACAAGATAGCATCTGCAGAGTTTGATATTTTAAAAGAGGTTTGTTTCTGAGGAGCTGGTTATAGAAGGCTGTTTAATGTGAAGATAATAACATGGCACATGGCAAACTGTACATGACAGCAGTCTATTCTCCATACAGCACCTCACAAAGCCTGTCATCACTCTTCCTTTCATCAGGTGTATATACCATATATGTCTTTGTCACACACGATGGGTGCCAATTACAGATTAGGTTTCCAGCCTGACAATGGCGGGTCTGCTGGTTGAACAATCCCAGAGGTGGTCGGGGAATAGCCGTTTCCTTGTGTTCTGTATAATGAGTGTCCTAGTTCCATCCCCAATTCTTCAAATAGAAATTGACATGTGTGAACCGCTACTCCAAGGGACTTTTTTAATTAAAGCTGTAGAGGACTGACAAGCAAAGAAACACACAAATAAATAGGAGTTAAAGTTATATTTCAGATCTGTTTTCCGGGAAATACATTCAGGCTTAATTAGACCCATACGGCATCAGCCAGCTGGAAATTTGAAATCAAGTCCAATGTTTCAAACAAGACATATGTCATCTCTGAACCCCCTCCACCCCCACCCCCACCTCAAGTTTTTGATGATTTTGCCTGGTTTATTTTGTAAAACTGCCTGTCAGGTAGAACAAACAGTAATGTTTGTTAAGTATATCTTTTTTTCTGCTTCTTTTCTACGCAGAAAGCCAAATAAATTAGATACAATAACAGAAACATGTCTTGTCATAATGAGCTGGAAAAACCTCATTTTCAAATCAGTTGAATTATCTCATCGTCTTCTGTGGTTTTAAAATCCTTTGCTTTCTGTTACGTCCTGAAAAAATGACAGTTTGAATATACGGCTCATTACCTAACAGCGACAATATTCACATTTCCGCGTGTGTGTTCATTTTGGTGATGGGAATGAGGAGAAGCTGCAGAGGAATGTTCAAAGAGAGAGGTGTTAGAGGAGAGCCCCAAGAAAGCCTCCGGTTCTGCTGCTCACAACCAACTAGGACAGCTGGGAGCCCGTTGACGTGCCCGTTGGAAGCCTGAATGGCTCTAGGCGGTTGGCAACGTGGCTCTACTCGCACTTGGCTCTCCTTTCCACAACTGCCCTGCCTGTTTGGGCACCCTCTTCTCCTCTGTGTCCAGCCTGTCTGTCGCTTTACCTTGACACAATGCCGGATATAGCTTCAAGCTTTTCTGCTGCTCTTCTTCAACATAGCAGCTGTCATGTGCCGCTGCACCACTGTGATTTGTTTCATCATTTTATTTCCTGTCATGGTTTTTTTTCAGTCAGTTGAATATTTGTGTTTTGAATGATTAGAAAATGATGAGTTGTACCAGCGAGGCCACGTTTATCCTCTTGATGAGGTTTTATACCATCAAAAGGCTTGGCTCGGTTCCATTTTTTGAATTGTACATTGAAGGAGAAGCTGGATGGTAATAAAGGCTGAGATGATAAAATGTGCTGATGTGGCTGTTTAATTACGTGTAAAGACCCGGGTGAGACCATCAAAGACAACCACACCGCTGTCCCGTCATGCACCTCATTTAACAGCGTAACAATGAAAGACTGATAATTCTACAGAGAAATGAGACCGCCCCATTGTTTTCTGTTCCCCTAAAAAAAATGATACCCCAAAGCCTCAACAGCAAACATTGTGCATCTTGCTGATCTGCAGGTGTGGTGGAGAAAGGAACAACAGCTTGAGTGCAGTCCCCAATGCATTTTACTAAGCATGAAAATCAATTTCACGTCTCAGCTGTTGGCGCAGACACTATAGCTTCTGCATGGACCGACACAATGTTTAATAAGTAGCTTTTTTATGCAGAGCAGAACTGCATTAGGCCAGGGTTGCACAACGAGGAGCTGGCAAGGAGATTTACACAAGAAATCCTAAGGTTGCCCTGCAATCATATGCAGCACATTGTAGCCCAACTCCCCGAGCTCTTGTCACTTTGTGTTTCAATACAGCGCTGAGTGAAGGGGAGGCTCCTATAAAGATTAGAGCCTGTTTGCATAAAAGAGAAAGCTGACAAGAGTGATGATAGACTAGTGCGAGAGATAGGCGTGACCTCAGAGGGAATGTGCTGTCTCAGAGGGCCTTGTCGAACTTTAGATGAGCAGCAACAGCAGGCGCGAGAGGAGCTATTTGAGTCCAGCAACAAGCATCAAAGACGAGCAATTGGTATTCAGGGCGTAACATGCAGCACTTCAGTGACAAAGTACACCCACAGAGCCTCAACTTTCATTTCTGCATTCTTGAGATACAGGTAGTCCTGGCATACAGGATATTGAGGTGATGTCCACGAACAAAATGGAAGTAAAGTAGAAGGTAATATAGTGGTGGGTGTTTGGAGATGGCATTTAGATACACAAGCGGTGGAGCGTATGTGGGAGAGGCCAAAATGAAAGCAGTCTGCAACTCCAAAGGAAGAATAAAAAACTGCAGTTCAAAGGGTAGTGGGCAGAGGTCTGGAATTGCTGCATAACTGAGAATCAATACAGATTAAGTGGTTATTTTGAATGGAGAGGGCAATTGCTTTGACTTTGGATGTTAATCACTTGTCCCTTCTCAGACATTTTAATGACATTTTTGGGGGAAACAAAACCTCTAGTCTTTAGGTGTACTAATGATCTTTCAGAAAGTACAGCAAAGCAAAGCTCTCTTTTCCTTCTGTCCATTTCAGTGCATCATGGGAGACTTGAGAGACTTTACTTTTTTCAGCCAATAAGCAATCTTATATCTCTAGACTGGGAAGACATGCCCAAGGGTTAGCCTTTCTTTGTGTAAGAGAGTAATACTTGTAGCCTTTAATGCAGGCAAATTGTAGGCTGTGGGCCAAATCTGGCCCTCCAACCAAAATATTTTAGTTGACCATAAAGGGTTTGCATCAAAACTTGTAACTGTACTGTACTGTATTTAACAATGCAAATACAAGACTGGTGTAAACCTTAATCAACATAACTTTGTAATAAGAATGAATAATGTAAGTAGATTATAAATGATATAATCCACTTCTTTTACTGTCCATGATACAAGTAAGACATTTGTTAACACTTATGTATAAGCTTTTTTTTTTTTTTTTAAACAAATCAGCTCTTAATACTGATGCTACCTGTCCACCACAAAATTAGGTGCTAGCTGATGAACACAATGCAGCATTTAGGAGCTTAAGAGCCAGATATTCCCTCAGGAATTAGTAAAACAGAGCTGAAAGAGAGTGAATATTAGATTCATCAGGTGGCAAGAAACTCATTTCCAATGCTAAGTTACTCCATACCTGCTGGATGTGTAAATGGGCAACTGTTAGCTAACAAGTTTGACATATAAACTTAAAAGTTGATACTTGTGTTTTACTGCTTGTTTCTGTTGACCCCAGGTATTGCAGGTTTAAAAGTTTAATATGCAGTATTTTCCTTAAAAAACAACTGTATGTGGTGGTGTCTGTAGCTGCAGAGACTCTGCCCTCTCCCTGAAATTTCTCATTACTTCTCATATGTATGTGTGTGGGACATGTGTGAGCATCAAAAAAGCCCCATGTGGGTGTGTAGCCCCCAGCTAATAACAGCATGCAGGTTGTAGAGTCTGTTCAGATTCAGGTAGTGCCTTAAGTCTCGCAAATGGCCTCTCATACTGACGCACAAGTTTAACCTCCCCACACACACACACACACACACACACACACACACACACACACACACACACATACGCATACAGGCAAGATGAAGCTGTCCGTGTCTGATATGATGAAAAAAGCGACTTTTTCCTAAACCCAACCGTCCCATTCCTGCGAGTCACGGTACCGTAAGCCTACCCACAAGCTTTTCCTTAACCTAACAGCGTCAAAATGGAGGCCAATAGTCCTGACCAAGCGTGAGTTGAATGACGCTAAAGGAGACTTTTAGCGTCAATAGCAAAGACAAAGGCACCTGACCAAGTGTCCGTATTTTTTACGAGATGGGAGTGAGAATGTGTTTTGCATTTACACAAAATCCACCAATACGTCTACTTCCTGCGAAGATATGGGTGGGTTTATTTGTGCTTTAAAACACAACTGCCTTGAAATAATCAGAAAATAACGTCTTATTTCTCTGATTCACTACTTTGTTCGCGATCTCGCTATTCATTTACTCTCTCTCTCTCTCTCTCTCTCTCTCTCTCTCTCTCTTGTTGAGCCGGGGAGGACGGGATGCTGTGCTAGCATTATCTGTACCTCCTACATATTATACCTTTCAGAAAAAAGACATACCTAAAATATGAAAGACCTGCTCCTCCACCTCTATTGGCCACTCATTGCAAAAAGCTAGAATAACCAGCCATGTTGGCCGACGCTTGTAAATAATTGCTGTCCCCTGCTCTACGGAAACCTTCATTTGTATGTGCATGCATTACTGTGCCTAAGTGCCTGTGCATTCATATCTGCATGTGATGTGGATGTGGTGATTCACAAGACTTCTCCCCAGAAGAATAATAAGCACCCACCAGTTTTCTTCTGGTATCCCTCTGACCTTATCCTGTTCTTTTGATTCCTTTGGTCACCAGGCTGGAATAACAAACCTGAGTTTGTCTTTATGACTATTGCAAGGCAGCAGGAAGCAGATTTGCTGGTACACACCTACACAGATGATGTAACTGTGTCGCCTAGGTAGGAGGGTTGGCTGAGATTGACTATTTAGGTACTTCATTATGAACAGAGCAACATTATGATTGCTTTAGCATAATTTGAAGAGATTTATAGCAGGAGAATTGTGCTGTTTGCAAGTTACCCAAGATGGACTTGTGTTTCTTTTCGCTTTATACAATAGCTATCAAATGTATCCCGTCCCTGTTAATTGTCTGGAAGCTCAGTTAGAATACAGCAGTGTGTTCTAACAGGGCTATTATATGGTTTGAAGGAGAGCCACATGCACGTACAAAGCTGTATTAATGGCAGCCTATAATTGCACAACAAATTGTGTGTTCATTGATGATGGACTTTTGCAGTCATTATTCCCAAATTGAATTTTAAATGACCACCACAGATCGCAGTCTGAATGATTACATTTGAAAAAAGATGAGAGTAGACTTTTGATGCATTATGTTTGTGTCTGTGAATGGGTGTGTGTGTGTGTTTGTGAGTATGCATGTAGTGTGGCAGCAATAATCAAATCTCTCTCTTTTCCCTGCTAGGCTTTCTCACTGTATCTTGTTTTCTTTCTCTATTAGAATCTTCTTTAAGCATCTCACTGGTGACGTTAGTGGAATCGGCCTATTTAAGTTTTGGTCGCACTTCTGCCCCGCTCTGATATTGATGAATTGATTTCATAAAGCACTGAGGCAGCACACTCTGTTGTCAGTAATCAATGCCCAGATCCATTCCTTTCTCTTTATTTGAGGAGGCGTCTGGAGCCGAGCCACTGCGGAGCAGATGAGCCCCCGGGTCTTTGAGGAAATTGTCTTCTAAACTAGTGTCCTTTCCATGATTTCTGACACATGCAACTTGAACGCTTTTAACAAGATTGTCAACAAAAACATTACGTCTAACTGTGACTCCCTCCCCAGCCGTTGCATTAAAACAAAATGGCCATCACCCCAACTTCAAAGGTTTTTCATCTGAGTAGAAGGACATTCATCATGCAGACTTTAATTTGTGTTATGTTGCTGTCTCATCTCATCCTCACCCTTGGACTGATGCTCTATGTCAGATGCCTGCAAACAAATTGTGTATAATAACATAAAGCCAGTAAAGCACTTTCGTTAGGTCAAGGTTAATGCTTTTGTTTATTAATAGAAATGCATTAGAGATGGATATGCTCTTGTTAAAGGGGCTTTTACCAATTGAGAACAGTGAGTCTGTGTACTGAGCAGTATGTCTGGACTGTCTCCATTTATCCATGTTCAGTTATCTAACTGTACTGTACCTTATCTTCAACATTCAATAATAGAGCTATATACAATGCTTTATACAATGATATGATCTTTACTGTTTTTTTAGCATTCCTAGTTGACTGAATGGCCTGTTAATTATAACAACTAATAATAATTTACATTATTGATTAAGTTGGTGATTATTCTTTTAGTCAAGTATAAAATGTCAGAAATAATGAACAAATAAGATTAGAATCTTTCAGAGGCCAAGTTGACAATTTTAAGCTGCTTGTTTTGTCCAAAAACATTTGCAAAGCTGCGGCGTAATTAAAAAGTGACATCATCAGGTCAAATTTGTATTTTGTCAAGTACTTTGGTTTATTAACAAACACTTGCAATATTAATGTAATTCTTAAATAATGAAACTGGTGCATAATAACTGCTAGCATCAGCATGTTAGCATTGACTTTGTGTGCATGCTAGCATGCTTATGTAAGCTGCAAGCACCGGAGCTGCTAGTGTGGTTGTAGACACTTCTTTGCTTGATAAAAGACTGATTATTTTTCTGTCAATCAACTAATGAATTCATTGACTATTAATTTCCCATTTTATTATGGCTAAACTGATTACCTGTGGCCATTTGAGGTAAAAAGAAATATGTCGTCGGGAATTATCTCTGACAGATGCTGTTATGTCAACAGCTTGTCGTTATTACATACACAAACCCTTTGGTTGACAGGAGATCTTTTGATTCAGCCAGGCATCCAACCCCCTCTGTCTCTCTCTGGCCTTTACTAAAAGAAAGTATCTTTTTTATGAGGGATCCAGTCTGCAGTACACACAGTGCCGCTCTGGAACTGGCTCATCGCTGCTTGGACCAGGATCTGTTCAAAGTGTGAAATGCCTATGCCAAAATAAATCCAGCGGCATTGAATAATTTAATTGATGCTTATTATAGATAGCGCTCAACTCCCACAGATTTTACAGGCTCACTAAACCTGACCCTAGGCGCTGGGAAAAGGCTCATCTGTGTCATTTTGTGATGAGTTGCCTTGTGTCTGCGGTTTCTTGTTCTCTTCTCTTACTTCTTATGCACATTGTCTCTGAGTCAGAGTTGACAAATGTTACATTAAAGACAGTGTTGTTGAAATGAATGACTGTAATAAGTTATACAAGTTAAATTAAAACTATAAACCAAGGCTCAAATTCACCCAATAGATTGGTCCAAAACTTTTGCAAGTTTCCATACAAATCATCATTATACACACTTCATTGACACAAACGTTTAATTATTGAAGATAGTGTTGCATAACCAAGTCCACAAATGCCAGTATTTCTCCTAAAACCCAATTTGCATGACATTATACTATACAGGTGATGAGTGGTCCTCATTCCCACTCGGTGAATGTGAGCCTCAAGCTGCAAGTACAGCTATACTGATGAAGAAAAATGGATTTTGTAAATTTTTGTACTTCATGATCATGTAAAAGTCCCTCAGCTATATTTTCTGGAAGTATTTAAAGATATCACAGCCACTTTTCCAAGATGTCTATAAATACTTCATGATGCCAGTTTAAAACAAAGTGATCATTAAGCACAAAAATCCTACAAACTCCATTAAAAGCCTATAATGTTTTTTCTGTATTTTTCTAAACTACTTCTCTTTTCCTTTTTCTTCTCTGCACAGCGATCCAAAATAGCAGTATATGAGAAGATGTGGTCATACATGAAATCCGCTGAACCCTCAGTGTTTGTTAAGACCACACCCGATGGCGTAGCCCGGGTACGAAAGTCAAAGGGCAAGTTCGCCTTTCTCCTTGAGTCCACTATGAACGAGTACATCGAGCAGCGGAAGCCCTGCGACACCATGAAAGTGGGCGGGAACCTCGACTCGAAAGGATATGGTGTGGCGACACCCAAAGGCTCAGCATTAAGGTGGGTGGAATAATATAACAATATCCTCCATGTTGTTATAGTATTTCACCTACCCTGATGTCCCCCTGTTGTCATTCTCTTCTCTTCCCCCTCTTGTTTTGTTGTGGACACAGAGGTAACGGTAGTATGCCTTTCAATGTACTTGGATACAAAGGTTAAACGATAAGAAATGTTTTTTTATGTATACGATATATACTGTTTGTACATTATATATGTGATAAGAGTTGCTAATTTCTAGTCAAATAATCAAATCCCGATGATAAGGCTAAAGCTAACAATCATTTCATATGTATGTCTCTCTTACCGTTGCTTTTCTCTCTCCTTCAATCTCTCCTTCTGTCCTGTGTGCTGTCCTACCTGACTGTTGTGTTGTCACTTTTAATTTAACAGTTCAATGGTTTTTCAATTTAGCCTTTAAAAGCTGAGCTGTCACTTGTGACGAATGTTAATTGCATGATGTTTGTTGTTGTTACTTTTCTTCTCAATGACAAGTGTCCCCATCCCGCACACTTCAGTTCTAAACTACGTAACCCTTCATGCCACCTTTTCCAAGATTTAACACTGTCTTTACCTTATATGAGCCTTTCTTATCTCTCCATATTCCTTAAATTCTTAAACAATTTGTCCTTTCCTAGACCATTCTGATTAACAGATTCTGTGCATAAGCCCCTGCTTTCATAGTGGTAGTCTCTCTACCATTACATTTTGATGCTTAGTACAAATATTACTTTGCATTAGATTTCTCACGGACCTGTGCATTTTCTTACAAGTTATGTTTTATCGTTTCAAGAAATGCTGTTAACCTGGCAGTTTTAAAACTGAATGAGCAAGGCCTCTTGGACAAATTGAAAAACAAATGGTGGTACGACAAGGGAGAGTGCGGCAGCGGGGGAGGTGACTCCAAGGTCAGCCTCGATGTCACCACAATCGGGTACCATAGTGCAGAGTAATCGGCAAGGCTGTTATAACAACCCAACCATAACCAAACCAACTGTCCGCCCCTACCAACCTGCTGCTGCCCCACGGCAGAATACCAAATTAACTGCTAGTCTGACCAGACGCTTTCATAACTCAGATCAAACTAAGGAGCCTTTTCTTAGCCGACAGAAAAAAAATATCTGTGGCCATTGAGACTGTGATATTTACAGAATAAGAATCATAGGAGATAGGAGTTTTCTTCAAAGTTACTGGATATTCTCAAAAAGGGAGACTATGAGGTGAATGTGGCTGCCCTGCAGTTGTGAAAGGTTGAACTTTGTTTATTCACCCTTTCACATGTGCAGGGCAGATCACCTAGTAGTTTATTAGGACTTTGTCTACGTAGCTTTGAGTGAAAGTAGTAGAGTTTCAGTGAAAACCAGTTGATGAAGTCACACACATGTAATTCAAGAAGAGCTTGGCCTTTAAGTTTGCAAGTGATAGAATATTTAACATTGGAAAAGTTCGCTAATCCTCACTGCTTCACATCCATGACACTGGCCCAGAACCCATGAGCTTTAAGGCCAACGTGATCAATTCTACTTCAAACCTCGAAATGGCTGCACAGCTGATGCCGACAGGAAAGCAAGGGGAACAGCGGCGTCTTGAGGGGACTAAGCATTGCAGGCAAACGTGAGAATTCTAATTAAACAAAAGACCTAAGATTTCTTTTTAATGAGTCCTCTGATAAACCACCTGTGGTTTTATTTTCAGCACATGCATTTTGACTGTCAGATCTCTCCCTTCTCTTCTGTGGTTAAATGATGAATGTGTGTTTCCATTGTGGAAGCTGCCGTAATGGTGAAAAGTGTGAAACTCCAATCAACCATGACAAATGTTAAACATTAGTATACTGTTACTTAGATTATGTGCCACAAGGTTACAGATAATATATATACACCTATAAGGTCCTTGGTTATACTACACACTTGCTGAATTCCAATGGACTGCAGATTATGTCAACAGAATTAATTACATAATTACAATATTATGAATTATTTTATTTTAATAGCATCACCACAAGAGGCTGCATGAGGTGTAGATCAAATAACCAAATGCTTGTGGTTCATTTCTGAAAAGGAATATTTTAATGTTACTTTTTTCAATGTTTGCATTGCTAACATTGTTATGTTCTGTAGTCACTGAGATCAGGAGGCCGCCCTGTGCTACTGATGCTCAGGAGCCATTTCAAAGGAATCTGTTTCTTGTTCTGTCATCCATCTTTTATCATGCACAGGTATGTACTGTACTATCTGTTTCCTGGCTCCCCAGGACTCAGTGGAAAGGCCTGATTAGGTGGAATAAAGCGGCCTTGAGCACTCTGCTCCAAACAGTGCATCGCTTGGCCCAGTCCCACTCACAGCTCTGTGTTCCAACAGACATCGGGAGATGCACATAATCATGAAGACCCTCACACACACACAGTTAACACAGCTCTTTCTTGCCCTCAGGCACAACACAGTGCAGCCCAGATTGAGTTTCAGACACAGAGCATGTTGCTGGGTAATTGCATTGTTAATCAATGTCTTTCTAATCCAAGACAATGCTGTGGTCTTCACAGTCCATTTCTCCAGATTGGCTATGAGGGATTTACAGTGATGTAATCTTCTCTCAGTGCATTATGCATTGCTTAAGTCCTCTTGGGGAACATTGTTCCCAGGGAGTAGTCAGGTCAGTCATTTATCAATGGAATGATTTGTCTTTGCTTTTCACATTTACACAGAGAGATTGACCTAAACCCCAAATGTTTCACTATTATATTATGACTACATAACTACATGACTATGTGATCTTTATCCAGCTTCACAAAATGTTTTTTTTTTCCTAAAGTCATTTAAGGCAATAGAACATTATGATAATTTATGATTACATATATTAGTTTGACGTCCTATGGACATAAAACGGCAAGAAACAGCTGTGTCAGACATTAGATTATGCAGCTACAGGCAAATATGAGAGGAATTATTACACTGATACTTTTGAGCTTAGTCCTGCAGCTCTGTGCAGTTTGGTTGGGACACACTCATCTGACACTAATCTGGCGTAATTGGGAGATAAGGTTTCTTGGTGATATGTCGGCATAGAACACCTAAGAATTAATTAAGATTTCACTTTAGGTCATCATTGCTTGGATATGAAATTGGTTTTAATACTTGTAATAATAGAATTGATTGTTGTCGAGCTGGTGACAGTAGCATTAGCCATTACAGAATTCTGCTTATATTATGGAAATGAAAGGTAGTGTCCATTAGATTTAGTTAGATTTTTCTGTTTGTTAAGACTAAGCTCCTGTTGGACTGATCTTGTTAAATACTATTCAGAAAGCATCTCTGATCCTTTTCCTGCCCCCAAATCAATCTTTTGGATATTCATAGACTTGCAGATTGTACTTACAGTACCTGCTCGTTGCCCTGTTAACAGCGTCTGCCGATTACTCAAAGCGATATGGGTAGGTCCTGGCTTTAGACTAGGGGTTATAAAGGTAATAGGTAGAATGCCTGCTTTTTGTGATGTTGACAGCCGGGAACCCTGCTTTATCGCTTTGTAAAGTATGTAGTAGTTTAAAAGTTGAATAACATAAAATAACATAATATAATGTTATTTATGTTATTTCCCACGTGAAGAACTCCTGTAAACCTTGCAGTATTGAAACTCAGTGAACAAGGCATCTTAGACAAGCTGAAAAACAAATGGTGGTACGATAAGGGTGAATGTGGAACCAAGGACTCTGGAAGTAAGGTCAGTCGCTGCAGGTCTTTTGTACTGATTCCAAATTGCATTTTGACGTACTGTTCATATGCAAGACAAGACTTCTCTGACATCTATAGTATACATTTTGTTTATTTGCTACACATAATTTATATTTTTTTTAGTATTTGAGTTTTTCTGCCACAAACTGTAACACAGTTTTAACACCGTGGCTTTAACACAAGGCACTGCTTTCCCAAATTCATTTTTTTTTCTGTCATTGCCATGGAAATGAGCCATTTTTTGCAATATAAAATGAACTCTTTTTTGTGAAAACTGTAATGATAATAATGCGGGGAAAGTGCCTTTGAGATACACTATTTCAATTGAATCACAGCAGTTAATAGTTGTTGATAAAATGCTATTTTTGCTCATTTTCACTCTTGACATTCATGATACTTTGACCATTATGCTGCTGTTCCTATTTACCAAACTGTTAATGAAAATTTGATTTATATGTGTTGTTACTAGTTTGCATCGAGATGTGTCTATTAGATTCTTTGGCCTCCTGTGGTGTGATGAACAAGCATAGCCTCTTATTGTGATGAGTTACTCAAATTCAACTTCTCTAAGCGGCGAGAGCACCGTAGGGTGTCCTCGAAATCTTGTGGCTGCTCGGAGTTGAGGTTAGAGGCTCTGTTTGCACATTACAAGAAGTTCAAGAATGTAATAAACCCGCTATTTAACCCTCTGAGATACAGTCAGAACCTCAGATTATAGGTTAGAGTTGCCAGATAGCTTTACGATATCTCCACGCTCATAGGGTTAAACTGCAAATAGTAAAACTCTAATGAACAAATTTTAATGAATATGTTTGGTAGGTAAGCAGCAGCAAAATGGTTTGAACTTTAGTGGGTTTTTTAACTTTAATGGAGCTATCATTCATCTAATATGAAATTGACTGTACTGTATGACAATGTTGCCATGAGAGTTATACGTACATGTCGCCAAGAGGATAAAAAAAAAGATAGGGATTTTCAGAGCTATCGACCTATGCGATACTGACCAGCTTCCTTACATGGTCAAGATCAGAAGCCATTTTATATACATGTAGTGTAGGGAAGGGGACGCTCTACATTCACCAGCAGATAGAGAGAGCATTAAGAGTTGGCTTCTTTCTCCTTATTGTGGAGAATGGTTTGACTATGGCTGTCTAAAGTTCCTTTCAACTTTGTGACATCCATAGGAAAATCAGTTGAATCGAAATTCTAGCCGTAGCCCCTCAATACATCTTCAATTTTTGGTTGTTTGTAGTTGTTAGTCTCCATAATATGCCAAATGTAGCACAAGTAAGATAGAGTATGATGATATACAAGAACAGTTTAAGTCCAGGCTATGTGAGGCTCAGTTTGAAGGATACAGGCTATATTTTTTCTGCTGCTCATGCTCCACTGCAAATCTCTTAACTATGTTATTCACTTTCCCCCAGGACAAGACAAGTGCTCTCAGCCTAAGCAATGTGGCTGGTGTCTTCTATATTCTGGTTGGAGGGCTGGGGCTGGCCATGATGGTGGCTCTGATAGAGTTCTGTTATAAATCACGGCAAGAAACCAAACGGCTGAAATTGGCCAAGAATGCCCAGAATTTTAAGCCGGCTCCCCCGACCAACACCCAGAACTTTGCCACATACAGAGAAGGCTACAACGTATACGGAACTGAGAGCGTAAAGATCTAGAGGTACGTCGCCTCTGCTTACTGTCCGCAATGTCCCCCGGGGCAGTGTGGGACATTAACCATTTAGCTTCCTGTCGTTTAAATGAGAGTGAATAATTAATTTGTGTGTGTTGCTGTGTGGCTGCTCCTTGTAAAATTGTTTACAGTTGACATTTTGGACACAACAGAACACACTTGCCCACTCAAGTACAAAACTTTGAGATATTGTTTAATCCTTGTAACATATACCAGTATGGATAATGCCTCGGGCAACATGAGAGTACACACACGGTGTTAGCAAGTTACAGATATGATATGAAGTATCACAGAACTGTTGTATAAAGTTAATGTGCATAAGAATTGTAGAGAAAAGAAATGTGTTTTATTCTGTCTAATCTGTATTATATTGTCTGATCTTTAAGGATCAGTAAACCCAAATTAGTGGAACTAGTTAAGTTTAGGCAACAAAGGTACTTAGTTAGGGTTAGTAAAACATCAGCGATTGGCTTAAATAAGTCATGTAAAACTACTAATAGGAGAATGTGACGGCCTAAAACTTAGTTAACTTCAAATTGACATTAGACTTTTGGTTTCACAAGATACCCTAACCCCCAGTCTTCTGAGTGAAAGTCCTGTGTTTGTTTGACTCATTCACCACAGCCTAACAGAAAACGTAATTATGGGTCATTATGAGCTGCTCGCTGCATCAAGCCACATGGGCGTTTTCTGTGTGTGGACGGGCTGCTCTAATGGTGTCTAGCCATGCAGATATTTGTGCTTTTACTTGCACAAGATATTTCAGCCTTCATCTCAATACATTATGTAAAATGGAATTGTATTTGTTTTGTTCACAGCATTAACAAAGCTGCAAACACAACATTTACATATTATTACTTTATAAAGTTAATATGGCAAAGGTGTGCGCAAACAGTTTAGACTTACAGCAGACACAGACAGCATTAGGACAGGATAATTCCAATATTCAGTCTGTTTTGGTGTCCATCAACTCCTGAGGAAAATATCTGGCTCTTTAGCTGTTAAATGCACAACTTTGTTCACCATCTAGTTACTTATTTTATCTGTCATTTTGTGCTGGACAGGTAGTGTACGGTGGTTCTTTAGAGCTTGAACACAGCACTGAAAACAACTGTCTGCTGAATCTGATGAGGAGAGCGGTGAGAGTAAATCAAAACTTAATGCTACAAGACAGCAAACCAAAACAATGAGCTAAAAGAGGGTATAAAACAAAAAGAGTTTGAGACTGAGTGACCCCTGTCACATTACGTAGTTATATTTATTTGCACATGGTTGATATAAAACTGTTGATGAGCGCAGCTTTATGACGTTAAACAGCAACATTCCTACAGTGTCCCTGTTACTCTGTACATTCCACAGAACACACTTAACAGCTTTCATAGGAACTTTTCTTTTCTGTGGAAACTTAGTAAGTAGTTCCACTGAAAACTCACTTGCACATAAATACCACTAGGAAGGAAGGAAGTGGGAATTAAACAAATATCTCTGTATAGCAGTTTGACAGCACTGAACTAAACAAAGGGGACCTTGAGAAGTGCACTGTTAAGTAAATTGTTAGTTTTGTGTTTAATTGAATTGATTGGATGTGGATTCTGTTCTTTCTCATTAAACACCAAGTTTGACATGTCTGTTTACAGAATTTGTACAACAGAGGAACGTAATTTAAAGGCCCTGAAAACATTAAGATTATTTATATAAGAGACTTCTGTGTTTGTGTTTTTTTGTCTGCGTTCTTCTCATGGGATTCAAGTGGACAGCTCTCGGCTGGAAAAAGAAAAGGCTGAATAGACAAAACTTTATGACAGCTGGTGTGTTGTTCGCTTATGTTGCTACCGCTGTCAATCAAATTGAATCAAACCACACCCACACACTCCTGATGAAGGCAATAAGATGAGTTTTTCTGATAAAACTTGGAATTTTCCGGAACTTTCTATTCAATTATGGCTTAATAATCACAAATAGAAAAACACATTATTTGAAATCAAGTTTTAAGGGGCTTTAAAAAATAAAAGCAACAGCTTTTTTTTCCAGCTGGATGTCAAGTAGTTCTTCAACTCATGTTTTAAATGCATGTTTAAGTTGAAAATGTTGAATAAACAGATTTCTTTAGATATTCTTTTAACAGTCCAAAATAAGTCATATGTACAGTAGTTTTCCTGCTTCCAATTACCATATATCTCAACTCTGCGTTTTCTTCTGTTCTGTATGTTGACACAGGTTTAGGAAACATTTCCATTGTCCCTTACAACTGTGACTGAACATCTATGAAAGGACAGGATCAAGGGGATTGAGCTCCAAGCCAAATCCTCTCGGGCGGACACAGCACGATTATCAGCAATGACAACACGACTGGACTGGTCACGGGAAGAGCCGATGCCGCTCCCTCCTCTTAGTGCCTTATGGAACTCTGAGTCCAATCAATGCAACTCATTCACAATGATATTGCTTTTAGCTTGAAACTCATACAAAACAGAAGAATGGTGCAGTGATTGAAATATATATATATATATATATATATATATATATATATATATATATATATATATATATATATATACACATTTTACATGTTACAATGAATGAGAGAACTAAAGCCATCCTTTGCAACCCTAAGCACACTTTGAAGTGCCAGAAAGACAACAAATCTTATATGACAAGTCTAATTGGTTTCTTGTAATCAATATGATCAGATTACTCTTCATTGTTCTGCTGCCAGATTTTCACTGGTTATATGTGTTCAAATCGTTTTATTAGATATATTCAGTGCACTGTAAGCCACTGTTTATTAGACAATAGCTTTTATACTGCTGTAAGTCACTAATAGTGGCATTGTACTTCTTTTAAAAGACAGGTTGATCTTATTGGAGCGAATTGCCATTTAGCCCAAAACAAATGCGAGTGTTTTGTTTGTACTCTAAACTCTGGTGCTGCTGCCACTGTCTTCTGAACGTTTGTTGGGACTCATGAATCAGAATCAGAATCAGAATAAGCTTTATTCGCCAGGTATGAAGACACATACGAGAGATTTGACTTAGGTTGGAGCAAGCCTCCGGAATGAAGATGAGAAGATGATCTGGTTTGGCTTTTACGCACTACAGAACCAGGTCATAATTCACACTTCTAATACTGCCAAGAGTGTGTTTTGTATGACAAATAGTGTGTAAAAAAAGTATTCATGCTTGAGACAAAAAACAAAAGAATCTGTTTGTGATCCACAGTTTGTAAAATATCAAAGGAGCACTGACTCACTCCAAACAGTCTTTCCCTGAAGTCTAGAGTCATTTGAGTCTCCTGTATGTGAAAGTAAAACCAAACAAAAAGGGTGATTCAATTGTAGATTAACTGCAGTCCAATTAAAGGATAACAGTAATGGCTTTTAAACTGTAGTATTTTGGATTACCTTACCATTTTCTTTAACAATCGCACATTTTACAATAAGCTGTGGTTTGCTTTACATTTGATTTTACTTTAATGAGCATTACAGTGTTTGGTGACTTCACTAGTAAATGAAATATACGAATACAACGGAAAATAGATTTATATAAGGTTATACCAGGGAGAGCCCTGAAGCTTAGCAGATTTCCATATTGCTGTAATAATTTTCTTTCTTTCAAAAAGACTGTGATTCGATAGGATTTAGGAAGACATGCTATCTAATCACCTAAAACCATGGGCAGATAGTTTTATACATAAAAAAGAAACTGATAATGTGAAGAGAAATGAAGAACAAGTTGAGAAGGATGTGTACATTTAGATAAAGGAGAGTTATTTATATTACATGATGAAAGATTGGTTTCCCCTTTTTGTCCTTTTTTTTCTAGGACATTGCATGTGAAATCAGTGATGCTTGACGAGCTCTGCTACTCACAAACGGAAACCTTAGGTTACACTAGTAATCCAGCCCTGGTTATTCTTTTGTAAATCGGTTTTAACTTTTCTTTTTTTTTCCTTTTTTTATTTTGTACACCTTCTGCAACAAAAAACAAAAGGCATAGTAGTGGGTACAAAAGAGCAAGAGATGCATGCGTAATTTGCTGAACCTCATCAAGTGAGGCGCTGTACAGAGACTTTTAATACATTTTGTAAATAAAATGTACAGAAAGAGCCCTGTGTCTTTTAATGTTAATGCCATTTCACAACACTATTTCAACCTGTCTTTGCTAACTAAAAACAATGTGGATGACTTTGTGGCCTGAGGGGGCTGCAGGATCTCGGCTCTGGTTAAACACACTACATACTTCAACCCCAGTATGGCAGAGGATCAGCTGCCTGCAGACAAATACACAAAGAAAGAAGTTTTTCCTGTAATATGTCCAATATTGAGCCATTAGTCAGTGGAAGTGTGTGTGCATGTTTTGGATCAATAGTAAGCACCATCTGCTTCACTCTCGCTCCCCTGCCTTGCATCCCCTGATTGAGGGCTCCATTGACAGCTTCATCTGGCATGGGATCTCTTCTCTCTCTCTCTCTCTCTCTCTCTCTCTCTCTCTCTCTATATATATATATATATATATTATTGTAACCACCAACTGCTTACAAAACTTACTGCACATGTATGCTATGTTGCTTATAATTCCAGCACAAGTTGTAAGCTTTGAACATTTACTCGTCTCTGGGTCTGCATTGTGTTGAAAAATGAATTCCTCCTTCCAGAGATCCAGCCTGCCATAGCTCAAATAACAAATCCAACAAACATGGCAAACGACCAGTGATTTTTTTTTCCCCCTTCATTTTTGGATGCAGACACTATGATTTAGAATGTAGTCACTGCACCAGTCCTGTGGAACACACTTGGGCTGTGTGGAATGCTACTGTATGATCCTTTCTGACAAAGCATGAAAGGATATTGCTTTTTTGTTCTTCCTTTGCTTCACTGCCTCTGCTTTTGTATATTTGTTTCTTTGTCATGCCTGGACTGCTTTCAAACAGGGACAAGACAGCGTGGGAGAGTGGTGTGCAAAAGATGGCACTGCACTGCACAGTTCATGATGCTCATGAGACTATTCTCTGGAATTGGTTTACTCACCTATCAAAGAGGGTGACACAGTGGCAATTTTTGTCCTGCAAGAATAGGAGACAAACAAGAGGCAACAAGCAATTAGGATAAGGCCTTTCATTAAAAAGAATGACACAACACAACGAGAGGAACTGCTGATCTAACAACAGCAACAGGAGAGCACAGGACAACTAATCATTCCCCGCTGCATGTGTCGAACTGTGCGCCGCCTATAGGCCGGTTTCTCGTACCTGCTGTCTCTTTGGGCCTATGGATGTGAAAGCTGATCTGATCTAACATGGGCTCTGTCACTAAAGAGATAGTGGTTACAGTATATGTACGTGTGTGTGTGTGTGTGTGTGTGTGTGTGTGTGTGTGTGTGTGTATTCATGAGATAAGAAGACAAAGAGAGAGAAAAAAGAAAGAGAGAGTGAAACAAATCGAATAGCTAAAGGAGGACATGTCATGGGATGGATACTTTGATGCCACAGTAAAAAAAAAAAGCTTTCTGGTTTAGCGGATTCCTCACTTTGCAGGGTACTACAGACTGTTTCTCTCTCTCTCTCTCTCTCTTTCTCCAAGGACACAATAAATAAATCAGACTCCAACTCAGTTGTTCCATTTTCCTCTTTTCTCCACTTAAGCTCTTCAGCTATCTTATGAAGTGCACCCAAAGAGACCTGCACTTGACATTCAAGTTTATTTGACATTGATCAGCTTCCTAAACATGTACTCTATGAAGTCATAGTTTAAAGGCAACTTAAATGACAGCAGTCTATGTCTGTCTGTCTGTTCTTCGATTGTCTCGAAAATCATTCAACCGAATGCCTTCACACTTGGCGGGTGTATTGCTAAAGACCCAAGAAAGTACAGTGTCAAGTGCAAGTTCTTGAAATCTATAGGACATGTTCATTAGTAGTGCATTATCTACATACTGTGTATTGTATTGAGAGGCGACTCCTTTTTACTTGTTACACCATAGAATGGCATGCTGGGTACAGCTTATTCTCCGTCGCTCTCTACAGTGCATTAAAGAACAGATGGTAAAAGAGAGACAGGAGAGACCGGAGATGTTACATCGTAGCAACCTCAAACATTTCAGCTTTCGTAATAACGCTTTTGGTCCCGGAAGCAGCCTGGTCCTAAATAGCTAGCAGTGATCAAGTGATGCGTATACTCTATCATTGCTTGGGAATGCGACTGTGCCCTCTCAGCATGCGTATTACAGTGTCAAGTGTGAAGATGTTTGGATGAGCGGTTCTCGAGAAAGCTGAAGGCAGCAATACCCAAGGCCAAGCAATCTGCCCATTCCAAACAGGCACGCTTTGAACAGGCACTGAACTAGTTTTCATAAATAGAGCATTTTGTGGGATTTACAAAAGTCGTTTTAGCAATTTAATCTGTTTTCTGTAAATCCCTCATTGTTTTTTTTTTTACATTTCCAAACTCGGTTTTGCCCTTCGAAGCACTTTTTAATGACTACAAAGACAACCGAGATGTAAAGAGATGACACATGGAATTCATATGTGAAGCCTTTAGGGCATGACTGAAATGATGAGAAAAACAAATATTAGCACACAAACATCATTAGCATTCTGCATTGAAGAAGAAATAATGATATACAACTAGGCCCACGACGCATTCTTTAACATCATTACTTAAAAGATGTACATTTAACATGTTTTGTAGGCATGTCTCCCATTTATACAAAACCCCACTTCTCCAGACGGTGACAAATGCAGGTGTGACTCAGTAACCGTGCAGATTGCAAGAGGAGATCCTGTTACTGTTTGACTGAAACTGAATGGGCAAAAATCTCATGATTCGACTTTGAACACAGCGTGGCTGTGGGTGTGCCAGAATCTGAAGTTGCCCCTGCGGGAGTTTGGTGCACCACAGATCCAGGGTCTAGAGTTAATAGAGAATGAATGCTGCAATACACAAAACACAAACAGTCAGCTGCAGTCCTTACACCAAAACCCAGGAGAGGTCAGATGAGAATGGCAAGGGTCACTCAAGCTGAGAGGCAGACCAAGTAGCAGCTGAGGGCAGCGTGTGAAACGGATTTTGCTTTTTGCTGCTACATGCTCATAAAAAATAAACGTGTGTACACTTGAATATGTTCTTTGTTTAATTTCCTTGGGCTTACGTTACAGGGAATTTGGGACACTAAATTGCATGTACAAACACGGTTGAAATGCTGACAGCTAAACAGTGTAATGTGACTGTATTGCACTGTTGAGGATTCCAACACCAGTACAACCGTCTGCTGCTACAGCTATGAGCTAAAAGACACAAACTAGCACTGGTCACTGCCAAAAACAACATAGACATACTAAATGATGCGTTCAGTGGTAAACTGGTAAACCTGGTGGTGCATTCATAGTTACTGTAAAATACCCTTTTCTCATCTGTTCAGCAATTTACTGGTGAAACAAGTAATTAATGTTAAAAGTTATTGTTATTACTTTTTTAATTTTAATTTTTACATTGTTATGTGTGGTATAGTTACATAAGAAAGGAATTGCTCCAAAAATAGGCAGTTTCAAACATGGCAACCGTATTGTCAATTTCAGCCACCAAAAGCTGATGCCAGGTTGACAAGCCGGCAAGGTTGAGCCGTGATATATATCATTAGAATATACTTATGCATTAATGTAAAATCTGCATTTTACTGTTGTAGTTGTTTGAGGTGGTTAAGGTTTAGCTTTTGTATTTACAACTGCAACTACTGACTATTGTTGTTACTTCGTCATTGATTGATTACTTGGTTTGTAAAAAGAGAAATGCTACATGCCAATTATTGACAGCGCAAAGGGACACCTTCATGATGTTTGCTTTGTCCAAACAATACTCCAGACCTCAACATTATTAAAAAATATCTAAAAAGTATTGAAATAATTAATCATAGCAAATCATCACATTTGAGAAGCTGGAACCATGATATTTTTGCATTAAAAACTGGCTTAAATAATCATCCAAATACAGTAGTTGGCAATTCATTTAGTCCATTTATTAACGGACTAAATGTTTCAAATTGGATATACCTTCAAGCTGTAAGTCTTGTTTGTGTTGTATGTGTTTTTTGCAGTCTTAATTTGTTAAGTAAAATCTGTCAGATAAATACAGTACAGTAAAAAGTACAATATTTCCCTTTGAGATGTAGCTAGTGGATTCAAAGTAGAAAGTGACATGAAAAGGAAAGACTCAGGTAAAGTACAAGTACCTCATATGTGTACTTACAGTACTTGAGTAAATGTACTTTACATTCCTCTACTAGTTCCAGGGATAAGGTTGCACATCACAAAGGAGGTTCAATCCAATTTCAGGAATGGAGCAGTTGGTTACAGAAAAAGTCCCCTTTCAGAGACTCTGGCTCCAGAACATACTGTAAGAGTTGTTTTCAATTCCCCATCCTGCTGCTTCAGTAATACTCGAGGTCATCATTTTTTACATTTCTCTCATTTCCACCCCCAAAAAAATTTAAAGTCGTGCTCCCGCAGGTTTTCTAGGAGATGTGCTCAACAGACAAAATATCTTGCGGCTGCATTACAGTATTGATTGTTGAGGCTCTGTGGAGAAATTGGTATGTCTTTCTCTGCAGCGACGATTTCTCTCAGTATTAGCACTGTTGCAAAATGCTGTGTGTTGGAAGCGTTTGCTCTTCGATTCTGAGGCACAAACATGAAAACCCGATGGTTAAACAGGGTCTGAGTAAAGGCCATCAAGGCTGTGCTGCCTCAAAAAATAAAATCAACACTATTAACACCAGTTAATAGATGTATTCTAGAGCAGAGATCTTCAACACGGGGTCCAGGACCCCTAAGGGGTCCTCAGAGTTACAACTGGGGAGCCACACAATTATTGTTAATTTTTGGAAAGTTTAAAAAAAAAAAGTCTTAACATGAGTCCAACATATTATTAGCTAATATAATTCAGCCTATTTGTGGAAAAAAAACATGGATGCTTTGCTTACTGGCCCATGGCCACTAAGGTATAACCATCATTACATATCATTTATGGCTTAGCTTAATATACAACTTAATTTTATACAATGCGCAGCAGGGGTCCCCCTCCATCTCTCTTTCAGTTAAGCGGTCCTTGGTTTAAAAATGGTGAAGACCCCTGTACTAGAGCTTTCAGACACATCTTTGGGTTTTGTACATATTAAACCATATTAAATAATGAGCTTTAGAGATGCGTGCAGGCAGATTTAGTAACTGTTGGACAGATCCAGACTACCTGTTTTCACCGATTACAGTTTTTGTGCTAGGCTAAGCTAACCGGCTGTGGTACCAATGTTGTCATTGACCTCATTGCCCGTAAGAACATATGTGCATTTCCCGAAATGTTGAACTATACCGTTAAATTACAACAGTTAAAACATAATTACAGGTGGGCTTTAAAATTGACTCACAATTGTTTCCAGATCTTAACCAAAAGAGCACATTTGGGATGAGATGAAATGAAGATGTTCACAACATGAAAAATCTGCAGGTACTGCATAACAGCCGTTAGTCAGTTGGGACCAACATCCCTGTGGAGCATCTCTGACATACTGCTGAATCAATGCTTTGATGATTTCAGCAGCTCTGGAATTAAAAAAACAGTTTAAGTTAGGAGCAAAAGGTAAGCAAGCTATTGAGTGTGTTGAACTGATTTATGGCAGCTTTGATTGTTCTATTTCTACTTTCACTAAACGTGGAGGACAGAGGACGGTACTGAAGGGACTTGGATCAGAAAGAAATGAACATAAAGTAGCGGGGGTTGAAGTCCTGCAGAGCTTCATTAATACGCCCCATTAGAAGTGACAAGTAGCTCAGTGGGATTTCACATCTGGACATTGCACTGCTTCATTATGGCTCAGGGCAGCAGGCTTTTATACAGTAATAGATTTGGCATACAGCTGACTGCAAAAATATCCCCTTTGAAATAGAATTCATGTTGACCCAAATATACTGCACAGTTCAGTCATACATTTATGTAGTGAAGAGATCGCAGTCATCAGCCGCCATAACGCTGTGAGTTGTTATATTTCTCACAAAAGGAAATTGCTTTGGTAAGTGTGTTTGTATGTGTTGTGCTGGTCACTGGTCTTCAGCTTTGGCTTTTACAGTCTAATGTGTAATCCAGACATCATAACTGATTCCCTATGCTGTTATAAATGCTCTCCACACTAACAAAAGGGAATATGAGTCAGCTGTGGTCCATCCCTCCAGAAACCACTGATTAGCTTTTGATGAAAGTTCAATTGTATGTTGTTACAAAACTGCAGCATTTCCTAAATGGCAAATTGTCCGGAGGAGGGTGGTGGGAGGGAGGGGGGCGCTAAACTGTGGGGATTGATGTGTTTTCACATTCTAAATAAACAGATCAGCTCATAGAAAGGTCACTAGATAATTTGTTGACTCATCCGTGAGTCATATGAAATAATGTTTAAGACGTATCTGGGCCATGTTTCCCAAAAGCATCTTGAAGCTAAGATGATTGCCGCACATGACTTACAATCATAGATGATATTAGCCTTGAAGGAATAGTTTGGCATTTTGAAAGATACGCTTATTAGCTTTTTTGCCGAGAGTTAAAGCCCTTTGACATATAACACAATTTTTAGGGTGAGTAATTCACAATATTTAAGAACATATTTTGTCACTCCAAGGCTGATTTTCTCCTGTGTTTGTACAAGTTTCTACTTAATGAATACACGTTAAAGGTCCCATGGCATGAAATTTCACTTTCTGAGGTTTTTTAATATTAATATGCATTCCCCCAGCCTGCCTATGGTCCACCAGTGGCTAGAAATGGTGATAAATTTAAACTGAACCCTGGGTATCTGGCTCTGCCTTTGAGAAAATTAAAGTTCAGATGGGCCGATCAGGTAATATTGCCCCTTATGATGTCATAAGGGGCAATGTTACCTCCCCTTTCTCTTCTTTGCCCGCCCAGAGAATTTGGCCCACCCATGAGAGAGAGCCATCATGGCTTTCAAACAAGCAAAGTGGCACTTGGTCAAGGCCACACCCCCCCAAGTCTTGGAAAATAAGAACACATTTTCTTATAAACGGATACTAACAAATTCATACAGGTACACAGGTGCTGACACTAGTGCATATGTAGCCTGTACATATACTGTATGATATATAATATCAATGTACATTTGCTAGCCTACCGTGTGAACACAAGTAGTTTAATAATCTACATGATTCAAAACTAGAAGATGTGGATTTTTTCTGTGAATTTTATGACACTAGCCCAGATAGATAGAGCCTTTTGACAATATATTTAGGCTAGTCTCTCTCTGGTCTGGTGGCACACATTAAAACTTTAATGTGTAACTTTTTTATATTAATGAACCATTGCCAAATCAATCAGCTCCACAAAACTTTCTCTGTATTTCTCAATATGACTATGTTCAGAAGCTGGTGTCGTGGTAAAGATAATTACCTCTTCTGAAGAGTCCATCATGTTTTTTTAATCCTCCTTGGCTACTAGCAACTTTGCGGTCACGGAAGGCTTGTATCATGTGAACATGTCGACAGAGTTGTTGTCATTTCAATCAGGAAAGACTTCCTTGCAATTATGGAAATATTTATTGTAAATTACATAACCAATATGAAATGTCTTTGGAGATTACACTCCATTGTATCAATATGTTTTATGTTTTTAAAGTAGCAAACCCAGACACATCCCCCAGTCTAGACACTGATGGTGCTGGTGAAGCAGGATCACAGAAGACCAAACCAAATGAGCCAATGGGGCAGTCAGCCGACAAAGACCCAGGAAATCATGGGTGAGATGACAGGTGGTTGAAAGGGAGGAGGCGGGTCGCATTCTAGTCTTGAGATGACAACTGACAACCGCAGAGGAGAGACCAGATTTAAAACAGGGATGTCATGCTGTGACAGGCTTGAGAAATACATGCTGGATCTGATAAGTTTAACTGAAAAATGAATGCTTGGCTGAATCTGATTGGTTACTAGAAAGTGAATGCATAGAAACAGCTGATCAACTAAGAGTGATGAGAACACGTTATTGAAGTCTTCCTTTAAGAACTTACGCTGAGCTCCATTATTTAGAATTCCTTTAATGGGTGAGACAGAAACTACGCTCTATAGCTTTAACTTGCCATAATGGGCACGGCTCATATAAGAGTGGCTCTTCTCAAATGCCGGGCCTGCACCTCAAACTCAACGTCATCAACTTTCAGTTGAGCTTCGTGTTGCAACCCCTTTCTGAAATAACAGGCAGACCTGTCTTAAATGGGCATTGCATTAAATGAATGTAATCTCTTTTTTGTGATGATTTGCATTTTCTTGCCGTTTATTCGTGGTACGCTCTATATTAAAAACCCATGGGAAAACCTTTAGCTTGGCTCTCAGAAGTTAAAAAATAACAACACTTCTTACTCTTACAAATAAATATGTTGTATCTCATTTGTTTTGGGTCTTGTCAGGGGTGCAAGTATTTTCAACTTTGGACAGAACAGAAGTAAGTAGCTCGGCTAAGCTAAGCAAATTTTGTGTTTGGTGTACAGACACGCTTCTCCTCTAGGTCTTATAAGCACATTTTCACACACTTAGACTTACTGTAGTTGGTATAGACTCTTCTCTTAAGCATTCAAGTTGTGCCAGTCCATTAGAAGTTCAGTGTTTTAAAAGCAAAAGGTTCTGTCAATATCTGACAGTGCATGAAGTCCCATCATTGTTTTAAAATACCAGACTTCCCACTTCCCTCAAAGCTGAACAAGGTACAGGCTGAGACATTACTCGAATAACAAGGATGAGCAGAGTCAGAGAAGTAATTTCATTCATTCACTGAAGCATCAGAAGAGAAAACCAGAGTGTGTCTGTGAGTGAGAGGTAGAGGAAAGGATGTGGTGATCCTCTGCTTGTTTGATGTCTCTATTCATAATTGACAGCAGTTGCAAGATAATAGCAGTGTTTTTATAAATTTGACAAGCCCTTGAACAGATAAATAAGATGTACAATCTGAAGGAGAGGATGTAAAAAACAAAACCTGCACGAGGCAAACAGAAAGCTCATTACTGTTGGAAAAAAGAGTGTGTACAGTAGATGAGCGACATAGTGTGTATCTTTGAACAGGAAGTGATGTTCCTGTCACAGCCACTCCTCTAGAACCTAATTAGACCTCTAAAGGCAGAGGGGCTCTTTCTTGTCACCCAGGTATGTAGTGTGGATGTGCCTCAACACACCTTTGAGCAGTCATCAAAAGTTCAATCAAAGCTTTTGCTTAAATTGCTTTTCTATGCTCCCTTTTAATGACACACACTGGGTTACCGTGAATGAGATGCAAAGTGCAAATGCCATCCATGCTTTGTGTTTTGCATACAAAACAGTCACTAATGAATCTCATTGTGCTTGCAATGAGATTCATTAAAACACATTATAAAAAGGATCTATTAAAAAGAACTTCGACATGTATGTGTTTTAAAAGTCTGCTTTGTTACCATTAGTAATGACTTTGCAGGGATGCCGGTAGTCTTTTAATGAGATATCTTAGCCTCTGCAGGAATGTTGCTCAATGTTAAAATGCCTTTAGTTTTGAACAGGAAATTAATGAGGTGCTCTGTTATTCCCACATTTTTAGCAAGTGAAAGGTGCTAAGTGGCTCTTAACCTACATTGACGCTTCACAGTTTCATATCTCAAAAGAGCTATAAGGTCAGGGCAACAATGTTTGCCAGGAAATGTGCAGGACTTGACTTTCTCTCAGCCTCAGAATTGGTTCAGTCTGTACAGCTCATGTTACTGATACAGGAAGATTATCATTATGTTTTCCATGAAATGTATACATCCCTAAAAAAAACATGGGAAACTCCTTCGAAAGAGGGTGTGTGTGTGTGTGCATGTGTGTTTATGTGTGTAAGTGTGTGTGTGTGTGTGTTGGGGAAGGGGGACACTGCCTCTTCTAAATCCTGAGGAATTGCTGTTTGAAGTGGAGGCATGTTTTTAAATTCACTGTCATATCCTTCATTGACCGTAACAGCAAAAACACTTCATCTGCTCTGGCGCTTGACGACCGCTATTCAACAGGGACAAGCTGAATAGAAGCGCCGAGCCTGCAAGAAGGTCTCGTCCAATCACGGGGTGCCGACAGGTGTACCAGCCTAAGAATGAGAGAGCCGCAGCAGCGGGATAGATACTGTTGTTCAGAAATTGCATTACAGGAACATGTGATATAACAATAGGAATAGGTCTCGCTTCTCTCTAAATGTCAGAGTCGTTCTTGGTTACCTCATGCAAAGTGTAAAAGTGTAAAGAGTTTTGAACAAATGAGGATTTAGCTGGTAATTTGGGTAAAAAGTCTGCATAGCGACCACTCTTAGCTTACATAGTGTGAACTGAGAGTTACAATCTTTTTCCTACAACATATTCCATGCACTCAGAAAGTAATGGAGAGAGAAAAAAAACTTCAAAGAAAGAATCCTTTAGGAAAAATGTTTTACAGTGCCAAATTTATGGGATTTTTCAATTGTCTGCGCTTAATACCCATGTCTCATATAGAAAGCTATATTTGAGCCATCTCCCACAGCAATAGCTCAATTTAATAGAACAGTAACGTGATACTAGCCTAGAACACTGTTCAATTTGATTACGCAGTTCATGGGGACTGCGGACTTTGATAAAGGATTGATTTATTTTGCAGGGAGCTTGAAATAATAATCCTCTGCTAAACCTTCATGGCCTCCAGGCTCAAACTTTTAATAACGTTATGAGAGAGATGAGAATAGTGCATCACTCTAGGTCTGGTGGAGCTCTGCTCAGCCGTCGTGTACAATGCTCTTCCTGTAGCTGTTGGTGCCACTGCATGATGGGTTGTTTGTTTTTGTTTGTTGGTAGGCTTCTAAGCCGTCCAGGAATTTGCCTGTGGGTTTATCTTAAAAGTCATATGTGCACTTAAATAACTTGTGCCATGGATCATAGTGGTGTACAGCATTTGCAAAGACAGTAGTTCTTTGTTAAGGCTACACAAGCCCCATTATAGTTGTGGAGCTTGTTATTAAAAACCAGAAAGATAACATAGAGGTTACAGGCTTCACTGGCTGCAACCAAATGCCGAATTAAGAAAGGCTGGGATGAAGGCACATAAGGGAGATTGTGATATAAACAGGCTGAAAATGCCACTGGGGGCTCATAAAAACTGAATGCAGACTGCGCTTTGTGTGAATTATTTAAATCTGCAGGGTGTAGACCATACAGATGCTGCATTCTAAATGAGTATGTGTGGACATCAACATCATTGCTGACATGACAAGCAACTACAGAAATGATGAGTAGGAACCCAGTCAAGGTTTGGTGATTTTTGTATGTTAAAACGTTGTACTGTATTTTCAACTAAAAACATATTATATTTTGGTAGACTACTATATTTTTTTGGAGGACTAACTTATTGTTATTATTATTATTATTATTAGTAGTAGTAGTAGTAGTAGTAGTAGTAGTAGTAGTAGTAGTAGTAGTATATCAGGGTATACCAGGGGTATTCTCATGTCTGTATGGTAAATATGAAGAAACTACCAAAACTAAATGAACTCGCTGTAGACTATTATGTAACTAAACAACAGTGATGGGCCATATGGCTTTAGTAATAATGGCGTTACTAACAGCGTTACTTTTTTCAGTAACAAGTAATCTAATTGATTACTCTCACCACCTTAATAATGGCGTTACTGTTGCTGCCGAAAAATGCGGTGCGTTACTATAAGTGAAGTTGAAGTGAAGTTTTTCATCAGTCCGAGAGGCAAAGACTTTTTTTCTTCCATGGTTAGTGGGCAGTGCACGCGACAAGTGCATAAATGCTGACGATTGGCTGAAGTTGAGTAAAATGTCATGGTAAGCCAATCAGAGGTAGAGTTGGGCGGGCGTTCGAAAGCACACATAGTCGGACACATAACGAACAAGTCAAGCGAGTCAGTCAACGAGAGACAGGCATGGCGTTATGAAGTCAAGGGGGGGGGGGTAACTTTTCCTGCTAAAGATTTCACACCGTGGTCAGAAAACATGGGGGAGACACTTTGTTTCTCTTACTATGACTCTAGAGTGGCTACTTGCTCAGAAGCCAATTACTGTCATTCTTTCACTTCTCCCTCGCTCTATCACCCCCCACACACACACACACACACACACACACACACGCGCGCTGGTTTGACGCACACAACAGCGCACAAGTATCAGGGCACTTATGTTATTTGCACTACAAAGAGTGCATATATTTTGTATTAAGTGTACATTTCATTATAATATTCAGATTTATCATCAATAATTGAACATGCACATGTATTTTAAGTTCCATTAAAGAGGGGTGGAAGTCACATTTGAGCATTTAAAAATGTACTTGAAAGTAACGCATTAGTTACTTTCTAAAGTAACTTTATAATTTGTAACTGAGTATCTAATTTAGTTACTTTTTGGAAGAAGTAACTAGTAACTGTAACTAATTACTTTTTAAAAGTAACTTGATCAACACTGTTAAACAATGAGCTGAGATGTGCTGATGCCCAGTAGAGCTGAGGGGAACTGCAGAGTTGGGTGATAATTCTCTGTGGGTTCATCATTACTTGCAACCCCTTCATCATTGTATCCATTGTTCATTGTTCATACAAAAAATGTTGCTTATAGCCACTTTATGGAAATTAACTCATAGGATCTCAATGCAAAAGGCATCTGTGTGCTGATGTTTCCATCAAACCAGTACTTAGCTATCAGATACTGTATGCCCATACTACCTCCCACACAGCATATCATTAGGTTGGGTTGAGATAGGTGTCTGGCCTTATACCCGCTATCATCAGACCAAGATGTTATTATTTCACCAGCCGGAGCCCGTCTCCCACGACCACAAAAGCTCATTACGATTGATAACTGATAGCATCGCTTAATCATGACTGGACAAAGGCCATAGCCATCCAAACAAGTCCCCCGATTGAATTAATGGTATTCATTAAGCCCCATTGAGAGCCTTTACCGATGCCACGACCTCATCCTGCCACTTCATCTTCTTGGGGATTGACTGAGGCAAAATACAAGCTCAGGAAGGGAAAGCAGGTGGGAGAAAGACAGGAAGAGACTGAGATTAGGGGGGAAGATGAGAAGATGAGCCCCCAGAGAAGAGAGAAAGAGAAGAGTGTAAAGGATGAAAGGTGTTCATTTCACTGCTGGCAGATTGACACGTTCCCACCGGGGAAATGGTTCCAGCGCAAATTGTCCCAGAGCAGAGTACCATCAGCTCTGTGACTTGAGCATGCCTGGACTAATGGCTCTCTAATGCCACATTTCATCAAAAGTCTCCTAAAACATACTGTATGTGAAAAAATATGACGGGGGGGGGTCACCTCTTCCTCATTAAAAAGACTAACCTGAGGCTTAATATCTGCTCAGGGACCCCAGACCTTGAGTTAGAGGACATAGCTGCAGCTTTAAAATCAGCACTAGCATGAACGTGCCTGCCTGTACATTATGAATCATTTACAGCTGCGCCCCAACTGCTTGCTAACATGCTGCTATGCTCTTGGACTCCCCCGAGCAACCCTGAAACAGCAGCTCAGGAATACACAATGATTCTGATTCCAGAGGTCCATGCAGAGAAGCAATGTTATGTAGTTAAGGCAGCATTGCACACTGTTCATCCCATTGGGAGGGCGTGGTGTGGACCTGGCTTTGGACAGACGCAGTGTGTTCTGCGGAGGTCTTTTTACGCATGTGCTCTGTGATCCCAATAAATAGACCTTTTGAGGGCTGAAAGAGAAGGAAAAAAGAAACATATACTCCCAGAAGCATCAGCAACTGTGATACAGTAGACAATATTTAGATATTTTTACAAACTGTAATATTTGTATTGGACAAATTTCAACAAGTTTCCATTTCTTCTTTTTACAGTTGAGATTACCTTTTGTCTTGATGAAAAGGCAGCGACTGAAAGATTGGCTCTTTCATTAGCCCTTTTCAGGCATGAATTAGACTGCCAGACCTTCCTCCACAGCACTGCTGAGGAGAGTCTGGCTAGTCCACACAGTATTCCAAGATGGGAGAAAAACATGTCCTTGTTTATTTGCATTTGTTTCAACCAATCACAACAGTGCCTCTGCAAAATAGGGAAGGAACTTGTTTTGGTAGAACATGTGTACATTCAAAGGTTGTTTTAGTTGTAAAACAGAAAACTCAGATTGGACAGATAGTCTAGCTAGCTGTCTGGATTCACCCTGCAGAGATCTGAGGAGCAGGTAACCAGAGTCCTCAGAAATCCACCTGAGTTTAGGACGACAACACAAAGAAAGCGGAAGGTGACAGAAATCTGGTCGAAATGATGGACGTCCGGCGAAATTCCGCCGAAAAATTCTGGAAATGAAACGTTGTAGATATAGACTATGAAATAGATAACATTGCTGCATCAACTCTGTATTAAAGTGATGGCTAATTGCCATAACACTGGTGACATTTACGAATAAATTCCTTAGAACTTTACTTAGACATGACAGGATGAAAGGATTGTTCCGGATTAAAGTGCAATAGTTGCAATGTGGCAGACAAAACAAAGCTCTGTGGTTGGGAGAAATGTTCTCTATATATGTTGCTATTCAACAATAGCCCTCCCCCTAAAATAAATTGATGATTGAAGTTGAGACCAACTATTATGGAGGTTGTTAACAGAGACAAGGTTTTGTGTCCGACAGGATGAAGAGGATTACATTTAAAACATTGATGGCTCTCTGTAATAGAGATAGTACTAAAACAGAAGGCAGCATGGCGTGTGATGATTTATGCAATCAGCCTCATTAATAGTCCAGCTCTACAAGTGGAGAAATGGGTCATGTCTTCTTTAAATTAGTGCAGTATGTCAGGTGAGTGCAGCCCTGCTTACAGTAAAAAAAAACCTGAACATTCAACAAACACCCACACAAGCTTGCCACCATCACCAGCCACTGCAGAGATGCATGTGTCTCAAACGCAAGGTTAAATTGAACACATCTGTACTTGCATTGGTGCAAAATAAGCCAATGCTTTACAATGGATAAACTGGGTTAATCAAATGAGTGTGAAACACTTTGCACAACACATGTGAGGATATCTCGCTGCTGTATGGGGCCCTCTGTTAAAACAGTGTCACCCCACTCCTGGCTTTGTTTAGTCATTCTTTGAAGTGAATACATTCCTTTTTTTATTATGTACTTGATATACAGAGCTTCACACATGAGAACAGACAGGGAGCATGTGTGTGACAACAACAAGCAAGTCTGTTCAGTTGCAAAGTGTGTGTGTGTGTGTGTGTGTGTGTGTGTGTGTGTGTGTGTGTGTGTGTGTGTGTGTGTGTGTGTGTGTGTGTGTGTGTGTGTGTGTGTGTGTGTGTGTGTGTGTGTGTGTGTGTACTTACAATTTAGGCTGACACTTAAATTTTAGATTGAAGTTTTGGGGACAAATTGCCCAACTGCTGTACAGTATAGTCATTTATCATTGTCAACAGTCAGGTTTGTGCTTAAATAGCGCTGAAACATATTGTTGACTAATGCATGTGTGGTATACACACCATTTGTTTCATTTCACAGTCACAGTTCAGTCTGTAATTACACAGAGGGATAGCTAGCAGAGTAGCACTCAGTGTGTAAAGCTTTAGTGGGTCGTCTGCATAGAGACAGAAAGAGAGGGAGAGAACGAGAGAGAGAGAGAGAGAGAGAGAGAGAGAGAGAGAGAGAGAGAGGGAGGGAGGGAGGGACAGTCCTGTATAAACCTTTCAATGTATCAGAGTTGCAAGCAGCAGCGGGGAGCACACAGGGTAAAATGAAAACGTGCGTGAGCCCTATGGAAAAACTGCTAAATGTGTTTGTAATTATCGACTGAGTGGCTAAAATGCTTGTCTTTAATAAACAGACATGCTTGGAAAAAACTGCAGTCATCTGTGGGTGAAATTTTGTGGAATTTTGAAGCTTAATCTCTTTTTCATGTACATGAAAGTTAATGAGTGATCCTACCGTTTCTTAAGAAGCTCTGAAGTTCACGGGTCAAGCTACTTTATTTTTGCCCTTCTCCTATTCTTTCTCTCCTTTTTCGCCCTCCTCTACAGTGACTGGGTAAGACAGCCGCGAATCATCTGTGAGCCTATTAATTAGTCCAATCACTGGCAAACAGGCCTGCTTTATCACTGCAGCACGACAGTCTTTCAGAGCTGAAATTAAACCATGCACACTACTGTTTCAGTGCCAAGGGGGGTAGAGATTTAGCTCCACTGGCACCGTGCATGGATAAATCACCAGCACTAAGCAGCCTGTAGCACTGCCATGGCAAAAGAAAGGAGAGGGCAAATATAATGTGCTACTGTTTTTGACAAAAAGAACATTATATATGACGACAAAGTAGTGACGAGCACTTTGGTTCAAAGAGAAAACCGCTTTGCTTCTTCAAAACAAGGGAATATCTGTCAGAATAAAGGTGGAAAGACAACAGAAAAAAAGACGAGTAACTGAGAGAGAGGGAGCGAGAGAGAGCGAGAGAGAGAGAGAGATGCCAAAAAAGATCTTTGGCAAACCAAGGTCTCCTTTTATTGAGAGAGAGAGATGAATAGCAAAAGATGTCAGAATTAAGTGACAGAGAAGACGAAGGACAGAGAACGGGGAAAAGGCAGCGATTGGAAATGAGTGCATTGATGTGTGTGTGATCGGCATGCCAGTGTATCTGTGTCTATGTGCGCAGCTGTGTGCATGCCCAAATGTTTCGGGCCCAGACTTCAGGTTGTGAGAGTATCATGAAACTCTTTCCCAGCTTAGGCCCTGTTTACTCCCCTTAAAATGCAGATGTTGGTAATAAATCCTGCATTTGCTCATTTATTTGGGGGGACTGCACCTTGCTTTATTAAACCCATCTATCACTCAGGGCTCCTGAATCAATGAGATGCAGAGGAAAGCAGTGTCAGCACAGAGGCATGCAGGGAGAATACTAGCAGCCTGTACAAGTCAGAGCAGAGAGGAGCATTGAAGCAGGAATAGATCAAAGCGTCTGTGGCCCATTGTGAATGCGTGGTGACATAGGTCATTTGGCCATTACTAAAAAAAATACTAATGCCAATCACTTTAGTGTAGATAAGAAGTGTAGTTTAAATACTGCCAACTCTGTAAAAAAAAAAAAATAAAGTATCAGGTGCAGTATGTAATAAAGACCTAAATGCAGCGAGGTAATATATTTCTCTCAATCTGCATTTAGTATTCAGATATGCAGTGTTATTCCGCATGGGGCTCATGTAGGGGAACCAGGGGAAACCTGCTTCAAACCAAGCCCATCTGGAGACTCGCTCCTTGGGATTCACTCTCCTGTGGTAGAGAGGGCCACATCAACCTCTTTTCCACAGCTGCCACATCCATCGCCCCAGCCTGCCAGGCACTTGTTAAATAAGTCTGTCTCAGCCTGCGGACCTGAGTAAAAGGAATATGGAAGAGATCTGGCTCAGCAGAGGGAGATGAGAGAGAGTGGAGAGACGAAAGTTGGAGAGTAAAGTGAGAGTGGTGGGTGTGGGGGGAGAGAGGTAAGAGAATGGCTTGCTATGCAAAGAGACATCAAAGGCTCAAGATTGGTTTGCACTTTTTTAGTGTTGCTGCTTATCGGCTAACGGAGCGACACAGACTCCTCTCCTATCAAAGGAAGACTACCTGAGAGACAGAGTTTTTTCAAAGATGTTAATAAAGCCTCCCTCCATCATTTGTCCTAAGCTGGGAGTGAGATGTCAGTCGCCATAGTTAACATTCAGAGTATGGACAGAAACAAAGAGGTGCACACTTTCACCAGAACTAGAAACGTAAGACTTGACACTCAAGTCAGACTTAAATATGCATTTATTAGTTAATTTATTTTTTTTGAGCCAATTGGGGGCAGCACAACACGCACTAAATTGTCACATTGTCAAACACGTCCTCATACCTAAACAAAACAATAGGTTGATTGTCAATGACTCCCAAAACAACATTTATAACCGTTGTATTTGCTGCCGCACAGTGGCTGCCGGTGGCTGTATCCACGGTGGGAATTGTAATCATGTTCTATTTAATGTAACAGGAGCAGTTTTTAACCCGTAGTTAACGTTGGACCTAGTTAAAGGTCCCACGACATGGTGCTTTTTGGATGCTTATATATAGGCCTCAGTGGTCCCCTAATACCATATTTGAGGAGGAGAGGGTGGGGCAAGGTGGAGGCTGGAGGTGTGGCCTTCACAAACTGCCACTTTTCTCATTTGAAAGCCATGATGTCTTTCTCTCTCATGGGTGGGCCAAATTCTCATGGGCAGGCAAAGCAGAGAAAGGGGAGGTAACCTTGCTCTGTATGACCTCATAAGGGGCAAGATCCCAGATCGGCCCATCTGAGCTTTCATTTTCTCAAAGGCAGAGCAGGATACCCAAGGCTCGGTTTACACCTATCGCCATTTCTACCCACTGGGGAACCATAGGCAGGCTGGGGGAACTCATATTAATGTTGAAAAACCTCATAAAGTAAACTTTTCATGCCATGGGATCTTTAAGATTAAAAAAACTAAAATAAGGGTTTGTAAAACATCAGGGCTTAAGATGAATCACGTAAAACTACTAAAATGTGACATGATGTCAGTAACATTAGTCCGTTTCATCACGGACTAAGGTCCATAAACTAATTAATTAATTAATTTCAAAAAGTAACAGTTGACTTATGGCTCCACATAGGACACAGTTACCTGATTGAAAGTCCTGTGTTCCCATCCACCACCCCAACATAGCTCCTTCTATAGAATTTGGCACTCTTGTTTTGACTTTTCAAAATAAAAGCTCGAGTCTGGTCCGGTATGTCTTCGTACTTTGGTGTTTTGGATGTTTTTGAACTAAACAGTAGGGCAATCATGCTAATGAAAACAATTATTTTTTCAGCAGAGTGTATGGCTCCAGGCTGCAGCCATACCTGACTCCCTAGCTTCCTCATTTGATGTTGCGATAATTACTACAGCCAAGAGAGGTCGCCAACTGACAAGAAGCGTAATGATGGGTTGTTATAAACTGCTTGCATAATCAACCTATTCAGTTGTTTTCTTGAAGAACACCGTCTAAAATTGTCACATTACCAACAATTTATTAAGTGTTTCATAGACACAGAGCAACATCAATTTGGAGTCATGTGTATGGTCAACTGATGAATGTAAGTCCAATATTCACTCTATTTTAATCTCTGTTTTGGTTTCACTTAATGCTCTACTAACTTTACCAGCTAGTTGTTCCCTTTGTCTGATTGATGCTGGGCGGGTAGCGTACAGTTGGTTTATCATTTCAAGCAGCTGCTTAAAACAATTAACCAACTGTATGCTACACTGCCCAGTAAAGTAAGGTGAAAGTGAAGAGCAGGATGTGCATAACCACATAACTTGGTCAATTTATCATTGGCCTTCTATTGCTTTAAAAGGACTTGGTGTCAGTTATGTAAAAACACTCTTGACAGAGATTTGAAGGGAAAATGTTCAAATGCCGTGTCATTTTAATGGGCCGCATTCAGACCTGAAACACTTACATCATGACTTGCAATTTGCCTATGAACATCTCTTTCCTCAAGAGATTGAAAAACAACTCTGGCACACACACACACACACACGATACAAAACATGTATGTACTATCAGTTAAATAATATGCTGCATTGAACTACGAAAATGTATATAGAAAGAATCCCACTACTTTCATGAGCTAGAACAATACAATTTTGCATAATTAATAATTAAAATACTCTGTACTGCATAATGAATATTTCTACTTTTGATAGTTAAGCACATTTGCTGCTGACAGTGTGCTTTAAACAGAATATGAATGTGGGACCTTAAATTCAGCATTTTGATGCTGTGGTACTTTTCCTTTAAATGAAAGGTCTGAATGATTCATCACCACAGCACACATCAGAGTCAGGTGCAAAAGGCAGCAACTGTGGAGAAAACTTGGTACAGTAGGAGAAGTCAGCAGACCAGTTCATCATTATCTATCAGTGCTAACGGGAATACTCTTGGGCACGTTGCAACAGCCACACACTCTGGGGCTGTCTAGGATGCCTTGTCTGTGTTTATCGAAGGGTCAACACCCTCATGAAATGAACTCATTGGAAGGTCAGTGGACACATCAATCCCATTACTCTCATATAACCATCAATCACTGCTAATTCAAGTCTATTGCTGGCAAGTCAGGCAATTACAACAGCCTAATTGCAGGTAATGTCAGTGAAAGCCCAAAGTCAAACAGAGACATGCAGCAAACTGAATACTGAATGTTGTCTGGAAGCTACATGACAGCTTACAACATGTTTCTTAATGGCTTTGTACAAGCATTTGGTAAATATTCAAACAAACAAACACTGTTATCTTATACTTCCATGTTAAACACTTATTCAGTCGCGTTCCAACACATTCAAGAATGGCCCAGCGAGCAATGCAGTCAAGTGGCTAAAACAAACATTTCGAGAACGGAGACTTGTATTGAACGGGATAGTCTTAAGGTGCCATGACGCTCATGCATAAATCATGCAATCATCATCAATGCATATTCAGAGAGGCTGTATCATTCTGCGTCTCTATGGCAGATTAGAGGGAGTCTGGACTATGACAAAACCCAACTGATTGTAATGAGCTTTTTTGTGGCTTCCTGCGCTGACAAAACAAGCCTAAATTAATCATGATACAACCCTCCTACTGCGGCAAGGAAGCCTAAAGCTTCTATCAGCACTCCCTGTTGTAAATTAGACTCTGAGCAACAGAAATTTTCTATGATGCAAAGTGAAGGCTCTAATATGCTTTAATTTAAGTCATTCACAGCAAATGGGTGAAAGAATATGTTTTCAATAATTGGCTTGCCTTTATGAAACATGATTCAAATGGTTGCCGTTTGTTTGTGGCACCATCTGCAGTGAAAGGCGTATGATAAGTGAGAGTGATGAGGGTATGAACAGAGGCAGAAACACACACTGAAACCTACAGCTGGCGTCACAGGAAGAAAAATGTAAGTTTGTGTGTGAGCATGCACTGAAATATACGGACACAGATTTCAATTTTTTAGATTTTCTTTGCACATTTTTTTAGCATGCATTTACTTTCTATCTCCTTTTGTCAACTTAAGCTCCATCTAGTACTTAAGCTAAATGGAAATAACCGGAAATTTCACCAAAGTAAATCTCCCTTCTCAGGTAGAACTTATCTGTTTGTCACTTTGAATACTATGCTTGATGTATTGAAAGAAATCACTGTTTGTTAGTCCCGTCCTCCTTTGTTACTTTTGCTCTGCCTGTCAACTTTTCCATTCTCACACAACACATAGATGCAGATTGCAATGGTGATGGTAGTAGATATACCACTCAAAATTCTCAGTATTCTTTTAAAACAATGGCTCCTTAATTTCAGACAGATGCAGACAAAAGCAGGCTTCTCATTTCTAACCGGCGACCGTCGATTTTGCCGGTTGATATGATAAGTGCTGCTGCTGACACATTTTATAAGCTGTATGGCAAGCTTATTAAGCATTAAAGGTTAGCTGCATGAGTTGGGTGAAAACACTGTCTGGCTTTCTAATGTTTCTAACGTATCACTCTTACTACAAATCCCATGCACACTGTTTCAACATATGAAGAAATGCAAAGACTGACAGACCTGCCATGCCCTAAATATACAGTGGTGTGAAAAAGTGTTTGCCCCCTTCCTCATTTCCTGTTCCTTTGCATGTTTGTCACACTTAAGTGTTTCGGAACATCAAACCAATTTAAACAATAGTCAAGGACAACACAAGTAAACACAAAATGCAATTTGTAAATGAAGGTGTTTATTATTAAAGGTGAAAAAAAATCCAAACCATCATGGCCCTGTGTGGAAAAGTGATTGCCCCCCTTGTTAAAACATACTATAACTGTGGTTGTCCACACCTGAGTTCAATTTCTCTAGCCACACCCAGGCCTGATTATTGCCACACCTGTTCACAATCAAGGCATCACTTAAATAGGAGCTGCTTGACACAGTAAGGTCCACCAGAAGATCCTTAAAAGCTACACATCATGCCGAGACCCAAAGAAAATCAGGAACAATTGAGAAAGAAAGTAATTGAGATCTATCAGTCTGGAAAGGGTTATAAAGCCATTTCCAAAGCTTTGGGAATCCAGCGAACCACAGTGAGAGCCATTATCCACAAATGGCGAAGACATGGAACAGTGGTGAACCTTCCCAGGAGTGGCCGGCCGCCCAAAATTACCCCAAGAGCGCAGCGACGACTCATCCAAGAGGTCACAAAAGACCCCACAACAACGTCCAAAGAACTGCAGGCCTCACTTGCCTCAGTTAAGGTCAGCGTTCATGCCTCCA
The DNA here is from genome assembly GCA_013375575.1 of Percina caprodes. Classification (NCBI taxonomy): domain Eukaryota; kingdom Metazoa; phylum Chordata; class Actinopteri; order Perciformes; family Percidae; genus Percina; species Percina caprodes. The sequence goes on along the minus strand of JABXJD010000121.1, from coordinate 955,959 downwards.
CCATCAGGAAAAGACTGGGCAAAAATGGCCTGCATGGCAGAGTTCCAAGGAGAAAACCACTGCTGAGCAAAAAGAACATCAAAGCTCGTCTCAATTTCTCCACAACACATCTTGATGATCCCCAAGACTTTTGGGACAACATTCTGTGGACCGATGAGACAAAAGTGGAACTCTTTGGAAGGTGTGTGTCCAAGTATATCTGGCGTAGAAGGAACACTGCATTTCATAAAAAGAACATTATACCAACAGTAAAATATGGTGGTGGTAGTGTGATGGTCTGGGGCTGTTTTGCTGCTTCAGGACCTGGAAGACTTGCCGTGATAAAAGGAATTATGAATTCTGCTGTCTACCAAGAGATCCTGAAGGAGAATGTCCGACCATCTGTTCGGGTACTCAAGCTGAAACGAACTTGGGTTCTGCAGCAGGACAATGATCCTAAACACACCAGCAAGTCCACCACCGAATGGCTGAAGAAAAACCAAATGAAGACTTTGGAGTGGCTTAGCCAATGTCCTGACCTGAATCCTATTGAGATGTTGTGGTATGACCTTAAAAAGGCCATTCATGCTCGAAAACCCTCTAATGTAACTGAATTAGGACAATTCTGCAAAGATGAGTGGGCCAAAATTCCTCCAGGACGCTGTAAAAGCCTCATTGCACATTATCGCAAACGCTTGGTTGCAGTTGTTGCTGCTAAGGGTGGCCCAACCAGTTATTAGGTTTAGGGGGCAATCACTTTTTCACACAGGGCCATGATGGTTTGGATTTTTTTTCACCTTTAATAATAAACACCTTCATTTACAAATTGCATTTTGTGTTTACTTGTGTTGTCCTTGACTATTGTTTAAATTGGTTTGATGTTCCGAAACACTTAAGTGTGACAAACATGCAAAGGAACAAATGAGGAAGGGGGCAAACACTTTTTCACACCACTGTATGGTTGCTAAGCTATGACTGGACAAGCATTGTTCGTAGGATTTGAAGCCAATTTTGCCCAGCTGTGTGACCACAGAATCTCATCCAAAATAAGCACTGACTTCCTTTTAGGCTGCCAATAATAGCATTCAAATGCAAACACAACTGAAAACCCTTGACTGTATTTTAATTGCACTATTAAATCACTTCCTAATGGTTCCGCAGGCAGTGAGAACTGATAGTCCAAAATTAAAAAGCTGGCAGCAGCGGCTTTAAATCTGTAAAAAAATGTTTTATTCCTGTTGGATCATTATCAGATAGGCCTAGGTAATGACATTACCTTATCAGCTTATCCACCAGCTGAAAGATTCCTCCTGGTCAGGGATGATGACACCATGGGGGTTATGATTTGACAGGAAGCCGAGGACACGACTCATCAGACTCTTTAGTCACACTGAGAAGAGGCGCTCACATCCTCTATGTCTAACTGATACTTGCTTCATGATTCCATTACCTGGAGTGCCAGAGGGCCGGTGGGACAGGAGCCATGCATCCATACAGGATGCAAGTGAAGGCAAGGGCGAGATTAAGGCAGGTGCTTGGTGGACAAGTGAAACATGAATATATCAAAAGGACTTGGATGTCTCCTTCCCTGGCAAACAGATTACCTTGGTTGGGTGGATTTCATTCCAGCCATGTACCTTGAGGATATACTGGTTCTTCTAATTTTAAGGCTCATCTTCCCATTTTTACATGTTCAACATTTGGTGATAATAGGGAAACTGGGCCAAACTAGCACTCTCACATTCTAGTCACATAATTTCAACGGAGGGAGAACTTTTGAGCATTTGCATTGTACTCTGGGGTGCAAGAAAGAAGAAAGCAAGTTTAATTCACCAAGTGAACTGTGTGGACTGTTGTTTTCCAGCGGGATAAGGAAGGAGTTTAGTGTTTGACCGCTTACACAACTGCGGTATGGGAATAGAAGAAGGGGAAAATAGTGTAAGGATTACTTCTGCCCCAAGACCCATTGCCTCGAGGACAGGTTATCTAATCTAAAATCTCCCAATTGCAACAAAACTTTGTGCTGTGCTCAAAAGAGAACAAAAATAAGAAAAATATACACATCCTGTGAGTTCAATATAAGAACAGGGATGCCCCAAAGTAATTTACCCAGAATGACCGACACTGTAGCACATGAATAATGTACAAAGGCCATAAAATGGCAAAGAATAAGAACTTAACAGTTTTACCTCGAATATGCATGCTATCCCAAGAGATGTCACATTACATAATATAACATGAAAATTGCAGCTACCAACTCAATATAAGCCATATTAATCTTGCTGACTGCATTAAATATGACTCTCTTCTCAGCATACATTTTAACTGGTACTGAATGGCACTGAACTGTAACTATACAGGCTGAAGTGACGTTGGCAAGGAACCCGTTAACCATGTTTATCAATGCATATTTGTCGTTAAAGAAGGCTTTAACAAAGATTTCCCAGACAGGGGGAGAGGTGTGAGGAGAACAAGTGGATGTGGAAGGGATGGAGGGAGACAGTGAAAAGTGGGCTTGAGGACTGAGCCATTCTAACTGGGTGAAGACTATAGGCAGCTATTTGGACAGCATCCAGACACCTGGAGCTGTTATCAGGTTGCATGTGAGAGCAGCTTTCAGAGGGTTGTGAATGGGAAGCCGGAGCTCAGCACTAACAGGCATTTCAAGGCTCTTTACCTCTGATGATGTTGGCGTTTTAAAGCAGGTCAAGCTGACAGGGCAGCAGCCAGGGCCCCTGTGCCCCGCTCAGCTTCCACGAAATCTGACAGAAGGGGGGGACGAATGGACTTCGTAACCGCTAGGGCAGCTCCTGGAGCCACATTACACACACACACACACACACACACACACACACACACACACACACACTTGATTGTCTCCAAGGGTCTGAACATTTGCTCCCACTAAGGTCAAAGTTGTCTCTGGTAAGAAAAGATCTCCATGGAGAAATATCCTACTGGTGAGAACAGAAAAAAGAGAGTGTCGAAAAGCTTAACAAAGGTGGGGAAAAACAAATCTCCTGGTCCATTATAACACATATAAAGAGAGACTTCGCATTTATAATTTGGAACTGAGGAATGCAAGAAGGTCCTTCTTCTCTGATATTATCTCTAGAAACAATAATAATTCACATGCTTTGTTTGCTTCTGTCGATAGGTTAACAAACCCTCCAGTACCAGTAGCATCTGAACTTTTATCTACCAAGGCCTGCAATGACTTTGCCTCCTTCAAAGACAAAATTCAGAAGATTAGACAAACAGTCAGTGCCTCCATATCAAGTACAGGATATGTGTTGTCACAGTGTTCAAGCAAAACTAATTCCAATATGACAGAATTTCATACGATCAACCATAAAAACCTGGAGGACATTATACAACATCTGAAAACCTCCTCCTGTTGCCTTGATATTCTACCAACGGGAGTTTTCAAAAATGTTTAGAATTGTTTGTCTTCTGATCTTCTACAGATTGTGAACACAACACTTCTTTTAGGTATCTTTCCACTGGCCCTGAAAACTGCAGTAATCAAGCCACTCTTAAAAAAGAACAATCTAGACACGTCACTAATGAACAACTGTAGGCCGATATCAAACCTTCTGTTTTTAAGTAAAATCATTGAAAAAGCGGTTTTTCAACAACTCAACCATTTCTTGTCACTAAGCAACAGTTTTGATACCTTTCAGTCGGTTTTATGACCACACCACAGCACTGAGACAGCTCTTGTCAAAGTCTTTAATGACATCCACCTTAACACAGATAATGGCAACATTTCAGTCTTAGTATTACTTGATCTCAGTGCTGCATTTGACACGGTTGACCACGACATATTACTTGACCGATTGGAAAACTGGGTTGGCCTTTCTGGCTCAGTACTAAACTGGTTTGAATCCTACTTAAATAATAGGGATTACTTTGTAATGGATTTGGATTACTTATACATCTGAGCGTACAAATATGACGTGCGGAGTTCCCCAAGGCTCCGTTCTGGGGCCTCTTCTGTTTAACATCTACATGCTTCCACTGGCCCAGATTATGGAAAACAACAAAATAAGTTACCATAGTTATGCGGATGACACACAAATTTAAAAAAAAAAACTGAGGTGGTTGTTTTTGGAGCAAAAGAGGAACGATTAAAAGTCTGCGCTCAGCTTCAAAAAACAATGTTAAAAACAACAGACAAAGCCAGAAATCTTGTCATCTTGTAATCATGGACTCTGACCTGAATTTTAACAGCCACATTAAGACAATTACAAAGTCAGCTTATTATCACCTTAAGAATATATCAAGGGTTAAAGGACTTATGTGTCAACAGGATTTGGAAAAACTTGTCCATGTTTTCATCTTCAATAGACTTGACTACTGTAATGGGGTCTTTACAGGTCTCCCTAAAAAAATCAATCAGACAGCTGCAGCTGATTCAGAACGCTGCTGCTCAAGTCCTAACTAAGACCAAGAGACTGGATCATATCACTCCAGTTCTGAAGTCTTTACACTGGCTTCCTGTGCCTCAAAGAATTGATTTCAAAGTATTTTTGCTAGTTTATAAATCACTAAACGTTTAGGACCAAAATACATTTCTGATCTGCTGCTACACTATGACCCCCCCCCAGACCTCTCAGGTCATCTGGGACATGGGTCGGCTTTCTTCCCCAGAATCAGAACTAAACAAGGTGAAGCAGCGTTCAGTTTCTATGCTCCTCATATCTGGAATAAACTCGCAGAAACCTGCAGACCCGCTGCTACTCTCAGTTCTTTTAAATCAAGGCTTAAGACCTTTCTTTTTGATGTTGCCTTGCTTTAAATGACTGTTCATTCCTTTAATGTTTAATTTCTTATCCTGCACTGTAACTTTTATTCTTGTGTTTTATGTGTCTTAATGTTTTTATTTTTAACTGTTTATTCATGTGTTTTATCGGTTTTTATTTTTATTTTATTTTTTATTTTTTTAACTGATTTTTTGTAAAGCACTTTGAATTGCCCTGTTGCTGAAATGTGCTCTACAAATAAAGCTGCCTTGCCTTGCCTTGCCAGGGAACAGAACAGTGTGTTCCAGCCAGTAGGCCCTAATACAGCTGCAAACATGCACATTAATAATAAACTGCACAGATATGTCAACACCTATAGTAAAAGCTGACCAAACAATCAGACAGAAGGTATTGAAGGTAAGAAGGTAAAAAAAAAAATCTTTTTGGTGTGTAAAGAATAATTATGGTGGCACTAAAGAAAAAGCACATCAAAACAGTTGATATGGCAAAGCACCAAAGTAAAAGTAGCCATTATTCAGAATCACCCATTTTCAGTATTAAATCATTATAATACTGACGTAACCTTTGCATAACCGCTAAGGACAAAATAATTGGCAGAACTGGAAAAAAATATATAGTTTTTGGACCAACAGTGATTCCAGCTAAAAAGGGCGAGACAGTGAAAGCCTGGCAGTCATTTATCTTTAGCTGGTGTTCTGGCTGAGCGGAGTTGGAAGAAAAAGCAGAAAGAGGAAGAGGAGGATGAGGAGGTTTTTTTTCAACCACTGAACATTAGTCCTTGCTTCTGTCAGTCAGTGCTGATCCAGCCTTTTTGTTTCTTAGCTTATTCCTCTACCATTCCCTCTGAAATGCTAATATGGCAACTTAGTGTGCCAGCGTCAGCCTTTTCCCCAGCCTTCGCTGCACATCTTTGTATCTCCTGGATGAGGACACTCTCTCTGTGTCCCTCTGGTTCTCCTCTTCTGCACAAAAGAAGACTTTAGTTTTGTCTCATTTAAAATATCTTAACTCAGGAGAAGGTCAGTGGTCATGTACATTTTGCATCCTCCAAGACAAGATAAAAAATATATTTTTTTAAAACAGCCATGTACTTTTAAACAGTCGTCCTTGTCAACTTTCACCAACGCATTAACCTTTCTTTTTGCCATTCTGAAAAGAACCCTTTTCAGGCACCTTTATGCTCTTTGCGTGTGGATGAAAGCTTTGATTTTGGCTGTTTCCAGGGGGGCTCACCAGAATGTCAGAGAGACGCCACACTTCCACAGTCTCAACACATGGTGCTGAGCTCTTCCAGCAGATGCACACATCCTCCTGACAGACAAATCATACTGTTTCATTCATCCGAGCAAAATGATTTTAATGACAAATTAAAAAGTTAAAAGGCCTTAGTCGAAAACCAAAATGCATGAGGATGGGTGTAATCAAAGAATCTGATGGCTGTATCTAAACATCAGATCTGACTTGCAGGAGACCTCTCAAAATTACACTTCACATTATGATTACAGTGTGCCACGTCTGCATTCTATCGAATCTTCTCTTTGGTTGGCTGAGTCCTTTCCCAGTATCTATTCTAATAAGTGGCAGAGTTAATCGAGAGCATAGACCAACACAGTTTCCCCCTGGGAGCAGCCAGGCAGGGCTGCTGACTGCGGCGCTGACAGCCAGAGAGCATTAAGCACAGGGGTACTGCTGCCCAGTGCCGGCGCTCAGTGAACCATAACGGTGTCATTTCTTTTAATAGGGCTTCTTTCTTTCTCTCTCCCTCTCTTTCACTCTCTCATAGTCTGTTTCCTCCTCTCTTTTACTTCTTTTTCTTCTGCTATAGTTTCCTTCTCTCTTGTGCACTGCCAGCTGTGAGCCCTTCCCAGCCTCTTAGAGGCATTCTCATTTCTAGTCCTTGCTTCCTTGCTTTCTTTAATCCCGGCCTTCGTCTTGCCTGTTTAGAATGCAAGCAGGGGATGCAGTTATTGCCGAGAACCCCAACGGCGTGTAGGGAACTCTAATTGGTTTGCTTAACCTTCAGAGCACAATGAGCAGGCTGTAATGAAGGCTCATGATTCATGGCCAGGTAATAAAACTGAAGAGGGCCGTTTACTCAACACAACACACACACACACACACACACACACACTCACACACAAATACCTTAAGACGCTCTGAGTAACACACAGCTGCATATGGGATTTAACACAACATCAGGAGTGTGTTGTCAGACAAGCGTATAGTCCCTAATAAAGCCTTACTGAGAGACTATTGAAAAGCATTCCTTCTTGGCAAGTGACTTTCATCAAAAACATGCAACATGGCAACCAGGTGCGGGTAATTTCAATACTGGATGCCAGAAGGGAAAATTATCAGGGTATGTGACAGTTGATGACATAATGTAAAAGATTTCAGTGTCAGCGGCTCTACATGTGACAGACCAAAGCTACACAGGTTGCTCACAGGTTGTGGACAGACAGCACACTCTTTCCTTATGTGCAGTAATGTTTTTGTCTCATGGCTGACTTTAATGCAGTATGTACAGACAAAGGCCTTTTAGAGGGAACATTTAGATCTTGCACCCTGATAAGACACAATATACAAAAGAACTAAAGGAAACTTGTTAGTACCACAGGGCAAAGTTTCCCAGAAATCTGAATTAGCTTGTGTGTGTGTGTGTGTGTGTGTGTGTGTGTGTGTGTGTGTGTGTGTGTGTGTGTGTGTGTGTGTGTGTGTGCGTGCGTGCATGCGTGTGTGTGTGTATGTGTGTGTTGTGCATGTTTGATGAGGTTTTTTAATGAACTGGCGGACTCCTGGTGGATATCGCTGTGTCAGGGTATAGTCTGCCTTTTAAGCGCTTCTGAATAAGTTATGATATTTGGAGAGATAATGAGATGGAGGGAAGGAGATTGAGGGTATGAAGGAGCTGAGATCATCAGCAGAAAAGTCTTTACACAAACTGACAGTTGGATGTATGAGGTGCTTTTCAATGTCAAATGGAGATATTAAGAGCAAAAAACTTGACAAGAACGTTTGAAAGTCACTAGTAGGGAATTCATTGACGTCTTTTTGTTAACATGTCCTGTATCTTCGCCATCTAATGTGAACATGTTTACATCTGACCTAACTCTTAAAGAATTTGAGAACAACAAGAACAAGTCAATAACATGTTTGATCAAACACAAGGGAACGGACAACAGAGAATGTAAAGACTGCATGACACGCCAAATCCCACCAGCATGAGCTAATGACGTTACAAGGCAGTCTGACTGCAATGCTTCCTCCCGAGGATCAAGGCTACATTTTAAATTGACTCCCCTTTCAGCCTGTGGTGCCACTGACACACTGCAAATCAGAGGAGCCCTGATGCTCTGATGCACAGATGCGCTGTGTCATATAGGTGCAATGAATAATGGTCATTGTAGTGTAACAGGCTTTCAGCTCTTAGCTGCATTAAATCTTGAGAGATGGAAATCATTCGGAACCTCAGGCTTCATGTAGCACCGCACCTATAATAAATCTGAAACAAAGGTTTACTTATTGGATTGTTAATTTAGCTGGCAATACATACTGTGGTGCCTACAGTCATCTATAAATAACCACTGCCTTTGCTAGTAGACTACCCATTTCCACCAGTCAGTGCCAGTTAAGAAGAATGTAGAAGTAGCCTTACCTACAAAGTGTGGCGTTTCAGGTTTTCAAAAACACAAAGTGACCTAAAGGTGGGATTTATGCTGTATTTTATTATTGGGTTTTGAGTGGCTATTATTTGGTTTTAATACTGAAAAAGGATGCAGAATAACTGGTTGGTTTGGAAAATGTACATGTGGTTTACTCACAAAGCTTTTCTATGGGAGCCCCTGGGACCGTCTACCATGGAGGGAATGAAATGGATGAGACAGGTCCAAATGGAGTTAAGTGGTTCTGCGCTTCCCATGTTGAACTTCAACTACAAAAGTCAAAGGAAGTTGTAGCTGATCAGTTCTTATAGCCTGATAAAGGTGAGGGCTGGAAAGAAAAAACAGGCCCCTGCAGACACGCTTATTGATCATTTTGTCCTCTCCCTCCACAACGATGACACGCATTTCATCATTTAAACAAAGCAAGGACCTGATTAAACTAAAGTCAAAGGTTATTTTGGCTATTTTTGCACTTTCATGACAACATAAGTCATGACAGTGTGCCATATTGTATCCAGGCCTTGAACTTGCCTGGTCTAAGTGATTGAGGCAATGGGATGACTTCACAATTAATAAAAACCTGTTAATAAAGGTTCATTTGCCATGTCATATTTACCAATGGCTTTATTTGTAGGCCTTTAACCTCACTCTGGGCCGCAATGCCATGTTGTCATACTGATAGCATGCACCATGCTTCTTCACAGGATTTATTACTGACTGTAAATCATCCATCCACTGGCTATTTGTTGAAACCCAGACTCCATTCATGTCCACCAAATTTCTTCCCAGACACTGCAGAGTTTCTTAGCCATGCATACATACAACATGGGTAGGGGCATTTTGTGAAGCCAGCAGTTTTTAATTGTAACCTGGTGCTTTTGAAATAACTGGGGATCTTTCCACAAAAACAGCATTCTGGTGTGGTCAGCCCAGCATTTTGGTCCAGACTGCAATATCTCAACAACTATTCAATGGATTGCCACAAACGTTTGTACAGACACTCTTATAATAACTGACATTGAAAACCTATACACAAAAACAAAATAAGACCTAAGTTGTACAAACTAAATGAAAAATAGTTATTTACGGTGCGATAAACGGAATGTAATACCGCACCAGCTGCTTCGATTCTCCGACCAATCTCACGCTCCATGGTCCCCTCACTCGCAAACAAGACCTCAAGGTACTTAAACTCCTTCACTTGGGGTAAGGACTCACTCCCTACCTGAAGAAAGCACTCCATCGGTTTCCTGCTGAGAACCATGGCGTCAGATTTAGAGGTGCTGATCCTCATCCCAGCTGCTTCACACTCGGCTGCGAACCGATCCAGTGAGTGCTGAAGGTCACAGGCCGATGACGGCATCAAGACCACATCATCTGCAAAAAGCAGCGATGAGATCCCAAGCCCACCAAACTGCAACCCCTCCCCGCCCCGACTACGCCTCGATATCCTGTCCATAAATACTACAAACAGGATTGGTGACAAAGCGCAGCCCTGGCGGAGGCCAACCCTCACTTGGAACGAGTCCGACTTACTGCCGAGAACCCGGACACAGCTCTCGCTTTTTTCATACAGAGATTGGATGGCCCTGAGAAGGGACCCCCTCACCCCATATTCCTGCAGAACCTCCCACAATTTCTCCCAGGGGACCCCGTCATACGCCTTCTCCAGATCCACAAAACACATGTAGACTGGTTGGGCATACTCCCAGGCCCCCTCCAAGTTCCTTGCGAGAGTGAAGATCTGATCCGTTGTTCCACGGCCAGGACGGAATCCGCATTGTTCCTCTTCAATCCGAGGTTCGACTATCGGCCGAACCCTCCTTTCCAGCACCTTGGAGTAGACTTTACCAGGGCGGCTGAGAAGTGTGATACCCCTGTAATTGGCACACACCCTCTGGCCCCCCTTTTCTCATCGTCCACATGAATATTAAAATCCCCTACAATAAGAACTTTGTCCGTTTTTAGCACTAAATTTGACAAAAACTCAGCAAATTCAGATAAGAATTCAGAGTATGGACCAGTTGCTCGGTACACTATAACAAATAGAACTGGTTGCAGTGATCTCCAACTTGGGTGTGAAAGACTAAGAACAAGACTTTCAAATGAGTTATAATTTAGTTTAGGTTTAGAGCTGATTAGTAGACTAGAATCAAAGATAGCTGCAACTCCACCTCCTCGGCCTGTGCCTCGAGGAATGTGAGTATTAATATGACTGGTGGGGTGGATTCATTTAGACTAACATATTCTCCATCACCCAGCCAGGTTTCAGTAAGACAAAATAAATCAATATTAGAATCTGATATTAATTAATTTACTACACCTTTAGAAGAGAGGGGTCTGATGTTTAAGAGTCCACATTTAATTCTCCTATTCTTTGGCACTATTGCACTTCTGGTTTTAATTGTTATGAGGTTTTCATGCACAGCTCCTCTTCTGTTTACCTTTGATTTAAATAATTTCAATGGTCGGGGGGCAGACACCGTCACTATGGGGTTTTTACTAGGTAACTCCTGGAATGGAGGAGCAGAGAAGTCTGTTAGACTGCAACTCTGCCTCCTGGTCCCAAATCTGGATTGTCAAGGATTAGATCCATTAATAAACTTGTCAAGATTTCTAGAAATGAGAGCTGCTCCATCCCAAGTGGGATGAATGCCGTCTCTCCGAATCAGACCAGGTCTTCCCCAGAAAGACTGCCAGTGACCCACAAAGCCCACATCATTATCTGGACACCACCTCGATAGCCAGCGGCGAAATGACGACATGCGGCTATACATGTCATCACTGGTTAGATTTGGCAGGGGTCCAGAGAAAACTACGGTGTCCAATATTGACTTTGTGTATATACACACCGATTCAACATTAATCTTGGTGACCTCCGTTTGGCGTAACCGGGAGTCATTAACGCCAACGTGAAAACAATCTTACTGCATTTACGTTTATCCTTAGCCAGCAGTTTCAAATAAGACTCAATGTCGCCCACTCTGGCCCCCGGGATGCACTTAACTATGGCTGCTGGCTTCGCTAACTTCACGTTTCTCAAAATAGAGCTGCCGTTAACCAGAGTTGGTTTCTCAGCGGGTGTATCGCTGAGTGGGGAAAATCTGTTAGAAACGTGAACATGCTGGTGGTGGTCCGTGGCCTTTGAAAGCTTACGACTATTTTTTTTTGCCACAAACAGTCACCCAGGCACCTTTTCCTGGCTGCTCAGGAGTTGCCAGGGGACGGCTACCAGAGGCTAACTCAGGCTAAGGCCGGCCCGCACCGACTAGTGGGGGGTGGTTAGCTACAGTAACTAACGACTGATCTATCATGGTGCAGATCCGGACTTCTAACTAAGCCTCGCCTTGATGTCTATGAATAAACTTTACTTGTCACACATACCATTGTCGCTAAAGGATGCAGAGGAGTAACTAAACATCTCACACATTGAGCAAGAGAAAGTAGGAGATGGAAACGACATGGCTAACTGTTAAGCTAAAGTCGCTAGCAGCTAAGCTAAAGTAGCCTATGGTAGCGTTAGCTACCAAGCGTTAAAAACAACTGTTATTTAACGAAAGTCGCTGACAAATGAAAAGATCTGTGAGTGCTTAGGCAGAACTACTATAAGTGTTTAGCGGACAGTTAGCTGCTGTAATAGCAAATTAAACTGGTATTTAAGAAGCAGCAACACGCTACCAACACTCAAGCACCGGAAACGGAAATGAGTCAGGTACGCTTACCGTAGTATAATATGACCATAGCATACAGAAAGAGTGTATAATATTAGCCTTAGACTTAAGGATTTCTACATCTATCTATAATTTGGAATGTGTGGGGGGTTACCGCCATTGACTCTTTTCCTGCTTCCACTGATAGTTACATGATTGCTGGATATACCAAACTTACTTTTCACAAGTGGATAGCTGAAAGGAACATTGTGACTGTTGTGTGGAATAATGTTGGTGAATAAAACCTCTACACTTTTTTCACTAAGAGGAAACTCAACAAAAAGCCTTTTGCCAACTCTAAATATCAAACAAAAGCCAGACACTACATAGTATTAAGTTGCTGTGAGTTGTAGACTACATTCACCACTTCTAACCAGAGGCAGAATAGAACGTAATCTCTGAGATTCATAGCACTGTGCAATGCGATAAAATCTCAGCACTTTCATCAGACTCACCTGGGTTAATTAAGTATACGGCTAACGAATAACATTACCATCGCCAAAATACCCCCGCGAATCAAATCCATACTTTATCGTTAACTGTCAAGCCACTAAACCTGTATGGAAATTAAGACCTCTGCTGAAATGTTAAATTTGTTAACACCCTCTCTCTCTATCTCTCTCTCTCTCTCTCTCTGCACACACACACAAACGGTCCGGTTCTGGTGGTTGATTAACGCAGATATGTGCTGATTATCTCTCATAACAGGCCGGGTGGCTAGCGCACTGCCATGAGTCCATGAGGCTAATGTCTGATTATTGCACATGTTCATTGTGATATGTTGTAATTACCTTCTGAATCTGCAACATTCTCTGTCAGGTAAATCAGTAAGTTAGTAGTAGGGTATACAGTGTAGTTGCATATGAAGTGGTTTGGGGTCTTTCTTCAAGTAATTGTGGGGTACAATTTGGTTTTGATGAATTCTACAAGCAGCAATAACACAGGCCAAGCACTCAGCCCATTCCAAAAAAGCATATTTTTAATGGGCACTGCACTAGTAAAAAATATAATTTCTCACTCAGTCATTCTCACTCATTGAGAACATGTTAATATATTAAACTCAAGGGATATCTTTCCCAGGCAAAGCAAGTGACAAAAACACTGAAACACAGGCTCTCTACAAGATCTTTGACCAGGAAAAGCCAGCCTAGGTGAGCCAGGTTTGCCGATCTGAGAGTGCTGTGTGTAGTTTACTGACACCACACTTCATGATGTCTGGGTATCAGAGTACACATTCTTGGTGTCTCTTGATGCCTTTTAAAGTCACTAAGGTGTGAAGCTGCCTGCGGCGGCATTGATGCCATTCTTTGTGTTGGGAGTGTTTGTCAAAAAGAGAGTCAAAATGCCTGAGAATTCACACTTTAAAATGATTAGTTCATTCCAGGTAATTGAACCTGTGCCACTCCTGCCTGGGCAATTCGATATGTTGCTCTCATGGTGTGCTGCAAACAACTTCTTTGTACGTTGTTTTCTTTCTCTCTGGTGAACACAGCCGCAATTACTTTCAGTGCTTGGCCTTTTCTTACCTCCCATTCACATTTTTTAGCCTGTCCATTTGGCTGTTCTGAGGAAGGAGGGGATTGTATTGTTTGACTACAGCCATTTCCTGGTGAGAGTGCTGGAGTCATTCATCTTGTAGAGCACAGGTGAACTCACCCCACAAGGAAAAAAATATGAACAATGACCTGAGTAGACGGATATTTTTTCTTCCCAGCAAAGACTGTGCTGGGAAGTTAAGAGTAAGAGGGATGTTGAGGGAGAGAGGGGAAACAAGACCTGTCACAGTTCACGGTTGACAGTATATAAAATGGAATAAGGTGACTGGGTCCTGGAACGGAAATGGAAAACCTGGCATATCAGAGTGTTAGATTATCATGACATGATAGTGTTGAGTTGAATCAAGGATATTTTGACACTGCAAAATATCCCTCTTCTCCCAAACCAGGAGAAAATATAAGCAAGTAAAACACAAATGACAGAGATAAATAAACAAAGAGCACAGCACAGAGAGAGAGGCTGAAGGGTAAATTACCTCTGGGTTCACCTCAGGTGTGCCTCCTGATCATGCTGTTGGTCTGGCTTAGAGGTTTTGATATGGGTAGTGACTGTTTATTGAAGCTGGCACAAGTTGTGCTTTTGGAGTTGGCCACCTCACATGAGCTTTAGAAACAGCAGAGTAGAAAACATCCAGGGTACCGGGAGGCCATAAACCATCATCCTGGCACATAGAAAGGCTCATATAAACATGCATCTCACTCATATATCACCACTGTATTGGACTCAGCTTCATATCGTTGCACACCCAAGATATATACATGTCTGCAATGAGATAGTCTAAATTATCTCTCTATCACTGGGTTACTAAGCAATTTGATGCCTAAAAACCCAAAATATAAACATTCCTCCGATGATGGAGCTGGCAGCAAAGCATGATAAATCTGAGTAGGGATAATAGCTCAAAGCATTCCGATTCATATCTTAGGAATGCTTTCCGTGACATATTTTTTTACTGTTTCTAAATTTAAACACAATAGAAATAGCCAGAACAACACTCTCTGTATAATGTTGTCTTATGTAAAGTCAAAAACCATTGAGGTGTCCTCTCCCGGTTGTTTTAATGAATGCACAGTAGCCTACACCGTATAGTTATTGGTGAACTAAGACTATAATTTGTGAGGATTGTACAATTAGTATAGGTTTTCATAATTGTGCAATCATACCAAATTATAGTCCGAGTTGACTGGATAAAATACAAATTGTGTTCTAAGAATGGCAGATACAATGCACATGGCAGAGTAATATATATGCTTCTTTACTATTAAAGAAAAGAAAAAAATCAACTAATATGAATTGGTCTCTGACCAGTCTGCCCATGTTATAACCATTATAGAAACACCATCCATCACAGACTTCATTTAAAACATATTTTCAACTTTATTAGCCTTTTCTAATTATGTCAACAAATGTCATACTATATGCACCACACTTCTAACAACAATATGAACAGCAGTCTTCATAAACGCAATATAACAGCACCAATGACTGTCATATGAATAATTTAAAAAAATAATGGGCACAATGTTAAAATAATAACAGTACATAACAGAACAGCAAACTCTACCTGTTGTATTATAATGCAGGCAAATAATAATAAATGAAAAAAAGGCACCAGGATGAATAAATCCTGGCTGTTAGCCTGGTCAGGAGCAGGCTAGCTGCACTGAATAAATCTCCATGGTAATTTATCTTCCTCTGCTTTCGTGAAACCAAGTCATGGCTTAAATTCTCCACGACAACTGAAACCCGGTTTAATACGCTTTTTAGGTTTTGTAAAATAGCCCTCAGCAACATGACTCTAAATAAAAACTAAAGTTGTTCCATATCTGCTGCAACTGTTGTAAATTAATCATTACTATAGAATATCGTTATTGTCATTGTAGAAGTACAATTAGATTAAGATTGTAGTCTATAAATTAATGTAATGCTGACAAATCTTTTGAACTCTTTGGCCCTCTACATACTGTTATCCCGAATTAGATGACTTTACTAGGAATTTGCGTTGTCTTAAAGCGTCTAAGTTTTTATGCAAGGTGAAACTTAACAGGTCAAGTTGTATCAACACAGAGCGGTAAATTAAATTAACCCTAACCCTAACTCACTCTCTGATTCTCAGTATGTCTATGTCTATGACTTTCATTCGACTTTCACACAGAAAATCGAGTGAAGATAATTACATCTTCTGAAGAGTTGCATCATGTTTTTTTAATCCTCCGTGTCCTCCTTGGTTATTAGCAACTGCATGAAGGAGAGGTGGGGGATTTATATAGAAAATTCTCATGTGGGCAACAGAAGAAAGAAACATAACAAAGATAAAACATTAAGCTACCTATATATCATTCTTATTAAATGATGTATTTATCTAAATATTGATTATTTTCCTTTATATAAGTATGACTTTTAGAACAATGTCTTCAATGCATTTGTTCCAACAAATCAGTAAGATGGTTAACTCCCATAAATTGTAATTGTAATACTTTATTCTGCATGGAAGGCTCCACCAGGGAAACAGAGTTACTAATTTCTGATCTCTGAGTTATGGTTTTGGTGTTTTGTCTATTCTGGTTGTCTGTTTTAATTTGACAGTCTGGTTTGTGGTTTTGTCTTGTTTTACTTCCTGTCTTTTGGTTTTTTCTGCTCTTGTGATTGTGTGATGTTTTCCACCTGTTTCCCCGCCCTGGTGTCACCTGCCTTTTGTTACCTCATTACCCTCTGTATTTAGTCTTTGTGTTCCCGTTGTCCTGCATCAGATCATTTTGTGTGTTTTGTCTCCTGTTTGGATTCCTGTTTGTTAGTCTTCTCGGTTTGTGTTAGTGTTCCTGTGTTTTCTGTTGGATTTCCCGTTTTGCCTGCTTGTGTCCAGGACTCCTTTTGTTTTTGTGCATTTTTTGGGTTGTTATTAAATCCTGAAAACTATCCTCAGTTTCCGCCTTCGCATTTTGAGTCTCAGTCTTTTCATAACACTGCTCATGTGCAACTGAACACTTTCTCACTGCCCAGACACCATATGTCCCAACAACAAGAAACATATATAAACATGAAGACGAAATCAACCATACAAACTAAAACCCAGATAACAAACGCACACCTAAAACGTGTGTTTTAATAACAGAACATTATTAAAACACACTTCAACTAGGACAGAAACCATTCAGAACATGAGCCTTTGCATCGCTTCAGCTCAGAACAGTTCGAATGACCCCGCCCCTCCCATGCAGAAACTTAATATTAGTTAGTTTAGTTAGTTAGTTAGTTTATAGTGTGTATTTACATTATAATTATTAACTATTATTTATAATATCTAAAAACATGTTAATACTAATTACTTAACATCCATGATGTAGTTGATCAATGGCATGGTTGTTTTTCTCTGGGATTTCCTCAGCTCTTCACTCCGTGTCATGTGAATGTTCTGTATGTCACTTAGGTCTTCTGCTTTTCATTAATAAATACAATTACAGAACCGTGTCTCTGCTGATGGTGCTGTGGTGTTACAGACAAGGTTACTCACAGAGGAGTATTGCTGAGCTTGAGGCAGGGCAAAGAAAAAATGACAGCTTGTAAAGCATAACATCACTCTTTAATAAATTGTCTTAAGAAAACTTGGCACAAGAGAAATGCTTTTAGGGACAGGAAGTTTTATGAAAGTGTGCACCAACTTTAAGTACTAAAAGAAAGTTGAAGTGTTAAACAAATGCAATTACTGTACAAATGACGATAGTTACATGGGTAACTCCAGATTCTATTAGTATAGGCGTAGCCCTCTAAGGGCTACGCTATTGGGTTTATCCCTTCGCGCATGCGCAGTCGTGAAGATTTTCTTTTCCCGCCCTTGCGTCCAGCACGGGCCTCAACTACGTCCGCATTTACTGTATATGTACACAGCGGACCCGTTGTTCGTCTCCCAAAAACATCAGCTTTTTCTTCAACTAATGTTCTGGGAGCAGGTGGCCCGTACCTTAGAGGGCTACGCCTATACTAATAGAATCTGGAGTTACCCATGTAACTATCGTTCTATTTCGTATAGGCTTCGCCCTCTAAGGGCTACGCTATTGGGTTAGGGCGAAGCTGATGTAGTCTATGCCACCTGCGACACAGGGCCAACAAGCCGAACATAGACCACATTCCCCTACAACAATGTAGGCTCAGTCAGTCATTCTTCTGATCAAGCCTGCCATGCCAAAAAAGTTCATAAGGCCCGCAACATGATGGCAGTAGTTAATCATTAATGGAAAATTGTGCGTGAATAGCCCTGTTGTGCATGCGACGGAGTGACATGATTATCTCCGTGCATGTAACGTGATTATGATCATGTATGGGATTAAGAACTGCGTCTCACAAAGAAATACTCCAGAATGAGAGTGGTGAGACAGTAGAACAGTTTCTTTTTTTTTTTTTTTTGCACGCATCCAACACGGCATTACGTGTCGTTGACTGTGGACAGAACTGAACTGGACATGGAAGGTTCAGACATGTCCCGCAGATAGAAACGGATGAAAGGGCACGGGGAAGCCCACGAGGCTGCCGCGCAGATGTCGGCTACTGCCATGCCTTTAAAAAGAGCCGCAGACGCCGACAGAGCCCTCGTAGAGTGCCCTCGGATGTCGCGGGGGGGCTCTGCCCCTTCCATGCTATAAGCTTGAGTAATAGCCTCGCACAGCCAGTTAGACAGACGCTGTTTTGAGAGGGCTGATCCTTGGGAATGTTCTCTATAATGCACAAACAGCTGCTGAGTTTTCCTGATATTTGCCGTGCGTAAAACGTATTGAGAAAGAGCACGCACTGGACACAACCGGTGGGAAGCCTCCTCCGCATCGTTGGCATGAGGCGGGGAAAACCCGCGAGGAAAACACCCTCGACCGAAAAGAACTAGTTAGAATCTTCGGTGTGAAGGAGGGATTTGGCTGTAAGGTGGCTGCGCCCCCGTCCCCTCTAATGGAGAGGCATGACGGGGAAATTGACAGTGCACACAAATCACTCACTCTTTTTGCTGACGTCAGAGCAAGGAGAAGTGCCGTTTTTAGCGACAGCATTCTGAGAGAAGCTTGTGCCAGAGGCTCAAAGGGGGCTTCCCAGAGCCCGGAGCACTAGAGCAAGGTCCCATTGGGGGGTGAGGGGTCGAACAGCCGGTTTTTGACGCCTAACCCCTTTTAGGAAACGCTTCACCAGTGGATGCGCAAAAACTGTCCTCTCACCATAGCCTTCGTGGCAGGACGAGATGGCTGCTGCGTAAGCCTTGACTGTAGATGGAGCCAAATCGCTATCCACCAGAGTTTGGAGATACGTCAACACAAGAGGCAGGGGACACGATGTGGGATCCGCCTCCCTCTCTGTGCACCAGCGCTGGAAAGCTGACCAGCGTCCTGCGTAACATGCTATGGTAGAAGGGGCTCTGGAGCCCTGGATGGTGCGCACCACGGCAGGGGCAAGCCCAATCTCTGTAAGCGTTCCCGTTCAGCAACCAGCCCCACAGCCTCTGGGTTATCACCGGGGGGTGGCAGATTGCGCCATTCAGCTGCGACAGTGCGTCTCCCTGCCACGGAATCTGCCAGGGGGGAGCCACCAGCAACTGAACGAGGGTCGGGAACCAGGACGCTCGTGCGCTCTGGTGCCACCAGAACAATCGACAGGTTCTCTTCCTGGATGCGCTCCAGGAGGCGAGGTATCAGCGGAACCGGGGGAAAAGCATATAGGAGGGTTTTGGGCCAGGGCTGGTGGGAGAAGGCGTCTACGCCAAGGGGAGGGTTGTCCCGCGCGCTCAGGGAAAACCACAATGTGCACTGTGTGTTCTCTCGTGAAGCGAACAGATCTACCTCCGCTTCCCCGAACCTGTTCCATAGTGTTTGAACAATAGTGGGATTCAATCTCCACTCGTTGTGGGAGGGCCCTCCCTCGACATCAGGTCGGCCGCCCGGTTCAAAACCCGGGATATACACTGCTTTGAGAGACAGCAGATGACTGTGCGCCCATAGCAGGAGGCGTCTGGCTATTTCCAGCAGTTGGGCTGAGCGTATGCCGCCCTGGCGGTTTATGTACGCTGCCGCCGTCATGTTGTCTGTACGCACGACGACGTGTCTCCCGTCACCACCGGGGTGAAGTGTTTCAGCACTTTCAACACCGTGGACAGCTCCAGGCAGTTTATGTGGGGAGAGGGGAGGAGGCCAGTCCTCCCACCACCTGTGACTCGCACATTCCCCCAGCCAGTGAGGGACGCGTCGGTGTACACCGTCATATATGACGTCACTCTGCCCAGGAAACCCGGAAGACAGGGTCCGGGATTCCCCAGTATGACAGGTCTGACCGGAGGAATGAGGGATGGACAGCATTCGCCATTTTTGGCGAACGGGATCGAGCCGTTGACGATGAAACCACCTTTGGATCTTCCTCATGTGGAGGAGACCCAGGGGAACCACCGTGTGTGCCGCGGACATCATGCCCAGGAGCCGCATCACTGACAGCGCTGACACTGTTGTGTGTGGCCTGAAGCGGGACAACAGAGAGGTCAGGGCAACCTGTCTCGGTGCTGATAACCTGGCTCTCATTGTAATCGAGTTCATGTCCACGCCCAAATAAACTATTGATTGTGCTGGGACTAGAGCGCTCTTTCGCCAATTTATGGCAAAACCCAGCGTTTGCAGGTGCTGCAGAACCTCCATAGTCTGTAGCGCCGCCTGCTCCCGAGAGGGGCTAGGATGAGCAGATCGTCCAAATAAAAGAGGACTCTGATGCCCCTCTTTCGTAGAGGCTGGAGCGCTGTTTCCATGCACTTGGAAAAGGTGCGGGGGGCTAGCGAGTACCCGAACGGCAGCCGGTTGTACTGGAAACGGGCCCCTTGGAAGGAGAACCGCAGGAATTTCCTGTGCCTGGGAATGATTTGGACGTGAAAGTAAGCGTCTTTCAGATCCACGGACGTAAACCATTCGTGGCGGCGCACACATTCCAACACGTGCTTGACGGTTAGCATGTGGAAAGGGCGCTCCATGATGTATCGATTGAACTGTGACAGGTCGAGGATGGGACGCAGTCCCCTGACTTCTTCGGTGTGAGAAAGTAGCGAGTAAAATCCCCGTTCTCCTCCCTGGAGGGACGCGGGAGATAGCTCCGCTCAACAGCAGCCCTTCTAGTTCCGACGTCATAGCGTCTGACTCTGCTAGGGATGATACAGTAGTCTCCAACACGCCCGCGAAAGGAGGCGGGGGGGAGGCAAACTGGAGTGTGTAACCCGTGTTATCAGTTTTGACATCCATGAGTCCATGTGTGTCAAACTGACCCATGCCGCGCTGCGCTCTGATAGCGGGCGAGCACATATCTGAGTGTTGTTCACCGACATGGCAAGCAGGGAGCGCAGAGCCCATCCCGCCGCTGGGCGAGACGAGTGATTGTGTCGCCCAGCCCATGGTAGGGCTTTTTCGAAAGGGCAGTGGCCAGCCGTCGCCTTGTGGGGCGAGAGCGGACACTGGGTTAACGTGTCCCTTGTCCCGCCGGCATCGCCGTGGGGGAAGGGGTGGTTGAGCGGCGTCGTCCACCGTGGGTGGATCATTCCCGCTGCCAGCATAGCGAGGAGGCAGTGGTGCCCCGCGTGCAGCAGCGGTCTGGTGTGTTGTGTGGGGAACGACTGTCATAACAGCACGCTGTTTAGAGCAAACAACGGCTGTTTGGCTGAGGGAAACGGCTCTTTAGTTGTGAGTGTGTGGCCCTTAAAAGGGCCGTTGTGTTTCCAACCCTCAGCTGGGGAGTGACAGGCGATCCCCGTCCCGTCATTGCCACCGTCTTTGCTGCTTGCAGGGTGGCTCGGGAGGCGGATTGGACCAGTTGGGAGCCGCTCTCATGGGTCTCCGGCCCGCGTAGCTTGCCGGCCGTGTGGAGCCGGTTGCCGCTGCGGAGGGGACCAGGTGGGGGTCCTGAAGCCGAAGCTTGGGAAGACGCAGCCGCAGCAGGTGCTGTGGGGCGCTTCCTTTGTGGCGGTTGTCATGGCGACGGCGGGGTTGTGAAGGAGCCGTTTTCCACGAGCCGAGCCTCGAAGCCGCTCCGCGTCCTCCGCCGCTTGATGGAGATGAGGCGTGGCAGTCTGTAGGCGGGGCCCAAATAGTCCATCGGGAGCTATGGGGCCGTACAGAAGCTCGCGTCTAACTTCCGCAGGCAGCTGGGACATGTGGAGCCAGATGTTTCGCTGGGCCACAGTCTGCCAAGCCATGACCCTGGACAGCGCCACCGTGGACGCCGTGGTAAGGGTGAGGATGGCGGTCATGGCTTTGCCAATTTCCGTGGCCAGCTCCGAGGAAGGGCGCCCGGGGTTGTGGCCATGGCGGAGACGGCAGAGGCCAGTAAGGCGATGTTGTTTTGTGCCGCCAGCCCTTGGGCAGCACATTGGTGGGCCCGGTCAGTGACTTGGGCGCACACTTGATCTTGGGGAGAGGAGGCGTGGGCTTCCGGTGGCGAAAAAGGTGGCTTTCGGGAGCAGAATTGACGCCAGGCTCCCCTCCAGGGGAGGGACCGAGGAAATCCGCGTCTGTGTCGCCTTGAACCCGAGTAAACGGGCGTAGCGAGAGACGGAGCCTTCAGTTTCCCAGGCTGTGAGAAGGCCTCCTCCACAAAGGCTGAAGCTCCGCGGCGCGGCCAGAGTGGTGCCCGTGAAGAAGGCTGCTCCTGGGCGTAAATATCCCGCTCAAAGGCCGCGAGCGGGGCTGGCGGCTCCGCTGGGAGCGCTATGCCTCTCAGCTCCGCCGCCTTCCTGATGATCTCCGGCAGGTCAGCGAAGAGAGCTTTAGCGGTGGAGGTTGGAGCCGACTGAGGCAAAGGGAAGGCCGCAAGCGGTGCCCCTGGCCGTTCGGGAGACGGGGAGAGCTC
Organism: Percina caprodes; assembly: GCA_013375575.1. NCBI lineage: Eukaryota > Metazoa > Chordata > Actinopteri > Perciformes > Percidae > Percina > Percina caprodes. The sequence goes on along the minus strand of JABXJD010000121.1, from coordinate 933,438 downwards.
CAGTGGGAAAGCGTCAATCGCCGTCTCAAGGCCCAATCCTCCCAGGGGAAGAGGGGATCCTCCCAGGGGGAGGAGGGAAACCAGTTACGGAGGCGCTGTCCGAGAGAACTGAGCCAGCGGACTCATGCTCATCGAAACGCCGTCCGCCAGTGGTTCCAGGGTGTCGCGGATTCCCGTTTGTCTGCCCAGCTGCCATCCCGTCGCCGTCAGCCTGACAAACCAGAAAAGTTTCCGCCCGTCGATTTAGCTCTTTAGATGACAGGCGGGCACAAAACTGGCAGGAGGCGTGGCGGGTGAGAGCCTGGCCGGCGTGAACGGCGCCGAGGCAGGTCTCGCAGCGGGGGTGGAGGTCCGGCGGCAGGATGTAGCCGGTCCGGCAGGAGGGGCAGATGCGAGCACCGCTGGAGAGTCTTGAGCTTGTCTTCATACTGCGACGTTTGAAGAAAAAGTGGGAGACGAACAACGGGTCCGCTGTGTACATATACAGTAAATGCGGACGTAGTTGAGGCCCGTGCTGGACGCAAGGGCGGGAAAAGAAAATCTTCACGACTGCGCATGCGCGAAGGGATAAACCCAATAGCGTAGCCCTTAGAGGGCGAAGCCTATACGAAATAGAACTTATGTGAAAGGAGAACCAGACTCTGCAGTTCCACTCAACCTTACACAGGGTTTTAACATCTTTCAGCTCATTATTTTGGTTTTTAAGGCCAGAGACGTTACGGTTTACATTTAGTCTCATTGCGCTCAGCGTCGCTTTGACACTACTACCAGACCAAGTTAGCAACAATATGGTTTAACACAGAGGAGAATGTAGCAGCTAAAGAGACAAACATGACCCTCAGGAGTTAGTGGGGGGCACATAGAGCTGAAAGGTGGACAAAAACATGACTCCAAATGAATGATAATGTTGCTCCGTAATGGCTGGATAGGCTGTTCGCTTTTCCTATATTGCCTTAAAAGTAATAATATGACAGTGTTCTACTATTATACTGCTTTACGGACAATTTTGCAGTACTTGTACTTTTCTTAAGTAAATAAATTTTTAAATTTAACTTTTTACATATAAAAGAATATTTTCAGTTCATACAAATATAATGCATAGTAATATTGATCCTATATATAGCCTATACTGTAATTATTTAACAGTCTTAGTATTTACTTTTTTATTAGCTTTATTTCACTATGTTTTATGTCAATACAAAAATGCAAGATTTTCACTTCACACTCTGATATTTATTACTTCAACAGTTATTTAATGGCCCATGTGGTTAAGATGCACATAAACGTTTCTGGCTCAGGTTCTTTGTTGCATGTCATGCTCCTCTCTCTCACCCTGCATTTCCTGCCTGTCTACAATGTCCCTATTCAATTAAGGCAAAAAGGCCTCAAAATTTAACATTAAAACAAAAACAATTATTGAATAAGTGCAACCCTAAAATGGTATTGTTTACAGATCCCCCTGAACAGTGTTGCCTTGAGAAAACACATAAAACAACCTTTGCATGCTAAAAAGACCAATGAACTGAAACCAATTCTATGTGGAATAAGAAAATCAATTAAGTTTACCCAAAGAGTTTCTATACTTCCACACAATGGTCCGCAAACAGATTGAAGCAGAGAGACGACGTGAGGGCAAAAAGCAGCACTGTGCAAAAAGAAAGGCAGAGAGAGAAAGAGATAAGGACTTCTTAGACAGATACCCACAATGAGAATGAATTAATCATTGTCCGGGGAAATGGGAGACATTGTCCAATTTACAGGGGATTTATAGGTAGGAAATCAAATGCCACAGCATATCCATTAGCCAAGGTTACAACTCTGCAATACAATGTGCAGAGACAATGACTCCTGAGAATGTAATGTAAGGGGTGGAGAGGTCTAAAACAATTCAATGTAATATGTGATGGTATTATTCTATTAGCTATGAATCACTTTAGCTCCTATGTGATTCCTTATGATGGCAATTGAAAGTCGATTTTAATTTGTGCTCTTTTATCAATGGGTATAGGAGAAAGGAGAAATTACCAGACAGTGCCTCTTTAGTTGAGACCAAGCAGCCATCATCTTCCAACAGCTTGTTGAAGTCATGAGCCTCAGCCCACCGCTTAACTCTCCACGGTAAAATATGAGAGTGCCTATTCCTCCTGCAAAAACTCTCTCATCTGGCAGGGAAAGCCTCTAAATCTTGTTATAAGCTCAGAGAGGATAGAGTGGCACACCATTTATGAACGCTGCATTGAAGCCCAAGGGATGTTATAAGAATTATTCCTGCTTTTTTCGATGCCAGAAAAACAATCATGACAACAAAACTGGTTTTAATTGTCACAGGGTTTAAAGTTGTGTTGTCAGAAACAAAGCAGCAGGTAGCCTACAGAGAAGTGACTCAAACAGTGGCATTGTTTTGAGTTTGACCTCGTTCCACAAAACTTTTATTACAAAAATGTATTAGTGAATAAGCGAATAGCCTAAAGATCATATATAGGCCTATACTAACCTAAAAACATCTTCGGAAATGGGTTGAAATCCTAGGGGATGCATGTGCCTAACTATTTCAGTGCTGAATTATCTGCTTCTCAAAGTCATTGTGCCTGCTGCTTGGATGAAAAGCGTGGCAAACCTGCTTAGGCTGAGCCCTCAGTCACAGGCCCTATGAGGGTTACTTTGAATGTCTTTCTTTCTATGATTTTACTGTTATAGTCTAACAATGGAGAAATGACTTCCCGGGAGAGAAAGACAAAGGATGCTCAATATGTGATCAACAGTCCACAGAGAAGCTATGAAAATATACACACACAGAATTTAAAAATACAATGTTCTTTAAATGCCATTATTCACCCAATATGAAGCCGTTTTAAGTTCAAGTTCAGCAGGACACTGGTGTTCAGTGTTATTGATTTATGGCTTGGCAATGCTGCCCTTCAGTGGCAGCAAACTAGAATCACTTTTTTTTCTGCAGATTAGTTGAAGGAATGAAACTTATTGCGCTGAGGAGAAACATGCTGTGATGCAGTGGCAGCAGGAGCACAATCAACCCAGAGAAATGCAGTAATAAATTCTCACCTTCTTTTCGTGATCAACTTTGTGCTGACAACATTTCACAGTGATGAAATACCTATATTCTTAGCCCTAAAAAGTCATTCTTTTCCATTATTTCCTTCCACAATATCAAGTGAAAACCAGTGATTACTCAGTGTCTGACAGGGTGAGCTCATATCATGAAAGAGTGTACCTCTCTGTAGGTCAAGTGCACTCAAATGTCAGTTTTTTTCCAAAAGAAATAAAGACAGATGTTTTGTGGCACTTGCCTGAAATCTAATCTAAGCTGGTAATCCATCAAGCCCCCAAGTTTCAGCCCCGCTCGGTGCACTGGTTGGTTTCATCAGCTCGAGACTCAAGGACGGGCTGATCCACAAGCTACCTCTGGTTCTTTGCTTCAGAGATCAAAGTGTCTCCATCTGAAAAGAACAAAATTAAGGTCAGCTTTAGATGTTGAAAACGTAGAAACCGCATGTGCCACATTCAATCTTCTTAAACCATTGTTCTCAGCTGGCTTTTTGGTAACATAAATGTCAAATTATTCCCCAAGTCTAGTGAGTGACATGTGTTTAGAGTATTTGATGGTGTTGTACACAGAGTGGTGCTGAACTCACTTTGACATGGGCTCTCTTCCAAGCCCGCTATCATACTGTTTTGCCTGACAGGGTCCAGATGCATTTACATATAATTGTATAATGTGTAGTCTGTTTAAGAATATAATTTGAAATGCTTTTCCACTCTTTGATGATATGATGAAATCATCAACCGCTCGGTCTTTTTCAATAACAACGTTGGACATTATTTACCAGGTTCCTGAATCAATTCTTCACATAGGACCACCACTCCATGTGTCACCGCCCATGTGCCACCCACAAAACAAAACAACATGCCAAACAATGTATACCCAATAAAAACAGCATGTCCAAAACCTAAAACACATAAAACACACGCATAAACAATACATTACATCAGTGACCACCTCTTCCCATTCACACAACAGAAAATTAATCACCAAATGTATTTTCCTGTCTCAAAGTGCTGAGTAATAATCACGCAACCCAAACAGATATAAAGAGGGGAATATTCTCACGCCATCATATCATCGTCTCACAGGCGCTGCAGCTGTTCATTTTGTCCTCTAGGTGTCGCTCAACTACTTCACCTGGTGCATCCTGCCCCCAACCTCTTCCAACCTCTGGCCCGGATTGTCTGGGTTCGTAATTGTCATCGACCAATCACAGAAGAGGTGGGCGGGACTCCATTGTTACTACAGCTACTCGAAGAAGTTTGCACCGACCTGCTGCAGCTGCACCTATGAGTCCACCCGTTAATGAATAGCCGCGGCCCGCGCGAGACAAACGAGCCGATTATGCCGAGATAAAGAGCATCTGACTCGCGCTCTGTCCGATAATGGCATGCGATGGTTCATCCGCGGAGGACTTCCCGGACAAAGTGATGCCCAGAGCAGCTCCCTGCACGTGCAACAAGAAGTGCAGGAGTCGGAGCAGCAGTGTCCTCTTCCTGGGATTATTCCTGCTGTCGCTGTCTCTACACGCTGTCACCCTTGTCTGCTATTTGGACCTGCGGTCCGAAGTCAAAAGGGAAATTATCCACCAGAAGCGGGATACAATGTTGACACTTGCGGGCAGTGACCTGGCTGACCCGGCGGCGGGGCTCTCGCCCGGACTCCCGCGACAGGACTCCGGCAGCAGCCGCGGCGCAGAGGGTCATGAGGTAAAAACCTACAATTGAAAACCCCAAAAAGTGTGTTTAAAAAAAAAACTAAATGAAGAGCCACTGCAGCTCATTCATGGCGACATTGTTTTCATTCCTCACACGGAGGCTGTTCGTGTTCATTCACCTCCGTTCAGTCCTCCTGTTCCCGTCTCACGGTGTCAGGTTTTGTGTCTCTGCCCTGTTGTGGCATGTTTCTGGGCAACTTATTTTTCAGTAGCCTGTCACGAATTTTTGCCAGCTCTGTTTCCAGGTAAATATGTTTTGAATCCGCGCTCCCGTGTGCGTGATTCAGCCACTTGGACAAAGATGCACAAAGGTATTAGCTTTAAAGTCTGTCACCTGGCCAAAGACTGAATGACTGTTCAGGTAAATGGATCCAGGGTGTCGTATCAAGGAAGTTACAGAGGTAATAGTCCAAATGTCATCATAAATCAGGAAACTGCTTGATTTAAAAAAAAAACAAAAAAAAAACACTTAAAACATTTACTTAAGAAATGGCTTTATTTTTGTTCTTAATCAAACCACATTTAGGCCAATTTGTCTTGTTTCCCCGTGAACAGACCGAGGTTGATACTCCAAACTTAGGCAGCCTGCCCAGCTGGATTCACAGAGAGAGTCCGTCAGTGTGCTGGAGCAGGTGGACGGAAAATGAACTGGATCACTAGCAGGTGCAAAGCCCAAGGGCTGATGTAAATTCATCAGGACTTAGATGGGCCAGTTGGTACTTGGAGCTGAGCCAGCCTCGTCTCACATGTGTTTTCTTTTCTGCAAGTGGGCTGATTGAATGTTCATATGTTCATTGTGTTGTATGTGGCTTTAGCAACAGCTGCCCCCAATCATCACCACCACCACCACCACACACTCCCTAACTTCATCAGCACAAAGGGACCGATGGTAGGTCTTAACTTTGCATTGCTTGCTCAATTAGTTTTCATGTCACTGCCAGTTGTGTAACCCTTTTTGCCGTGAAAATGATCCTCTGTGATGGAGGGGGTTTGGCTGGACTTTAGTTGTGTAGGACCGTCAACGTGATAAGTCACCCAGAGGATGGAGTCATTCATGAGCAGATTATAAAGATCAATTGCTGGTATTGGTGTTTTGCTCTGTAGCAGTTTCCTCTCACAAGTGGAAAGCTCAGCCAGTCAGTGTGTCCTTTGCTGAGCTTATTTAAGTTTGGTTTTCCCGGTTAAAGCAGAGTGAGATGGGCCTAGTATTCAACCCAGATGGTGACGCTTCATGAGGTGAAAGACTGTTGCCCAGCTGTAAATATTTAACAGCGCTGTGATGCTGTCCTTGCCAGATGTCTGCATTAAACAACTCTGATTACACATCCCACAGTTTACATAGTTGGAGAAACAGGAGCATGTGGCATTTGGACGCAGCGGCCGCACTTGTTAGCTTTTCAGGCATTTCCTTTGAAGAATCTCTTCTGTAGAGCAAAAACATGTTTATTGGATTTTTCACACAAGTTTTCATCAAAGGCACAGCAGCATTAGTGCAGTTTGATGTGCAGGTATACAGACAAGTGTAACAGAACATGTAAAGTCTTAAGAAAAACAAAGCAAAAACAACCAGGTATGGGAACAAACCATAAACTGTATATTAGTATTTTTTTGTGATCAAATTTTTATTTATTTTTATATATTTAAGGAACATTGACAAACAATTACAATGAATATTACTTAGTATACAATCTATGGAACAAACATAAACACCACATATACATACTTAGCAGGCAATCAGTGCAGACATCAATGTGTAACCTCAGTGCAGATGGACTTAATCCACTTTGTGGGCAAGTTGTATTTAAAAAATAAATAAATAAATAAATAAAATAAGTGGCATGGCTACATGTAAAAACAGCTTTGCACACTAAATTTCAATGTTTTATTGTTTCCATGCTTATTGTATTTTCATAACAATGTTAGTGAGTAAATCTACTGAAATGGCCCCCGTAACGGTGGAGTATGATGTGTAAGATGAGAAAGCAGAGGTTAAGTCTTGTATGTCATGGTTGTATAAAAACAATGGTTACCTGGCCTTTTTTGCCAAGCGCAAAGCAGAACAGAAGGCGTTAAGAAAATGTTGGGGAGGGTCATGCCTTTTTCCCCAATCATGTTGAATGGTCATAGAAATTTTTGACTTAAGACTCCAAAACTCCTCCAGAAAATGACACTGACATGAGTTTTAAGATAGTGCTTGTTGTGGAAATGAGCAAAGGTGTTTTCTTCACTTTAGATTAAAGGGTTTAGGAAAATAAAAAAGTTCTGTGTTTATTCTGGCAGCAAATCTAGTTTTAGTCACATTTTGATCACATTTAAATTAAACCTTGTACTTCGGCTACCACTCATCGCTTGTTTTGATTGTTGTTGATCATGGCTATGATTCCCAGATAAGGATCTGGGCTATATACAGTACCAGTCAAAAGTTTTCCCATTCAAGTAAACGAGAAAGTGTGTCCAAACTCTTGACTGGTACTGAAAGTGTCTGATCACTTTTCAGAATCTGTCTGTGGATTGATAACTTGGTAACTTCGTCCATGAGTGATCAAAGCCAAATAAAGAAAATAAGGCAGATCAGCAAATGCTATCAAACCAAATTTGTAACAATACAACGCAATCTGAGCCTTTCTATATCTGTCAGGATGTCTATAACATTTTATTTTATCACTTTCCTCAGATGTACAGAAATACAAACAATATTGCTGAATGGTTTATAGATTTTAAGAGATTTCCCTAGCAGTTATACTCAACAGGAAAATATCAAATAAAAGCAGGAAAAGGAACAATGGAAACATTTAGTTAAAATTGTTAGAGAACTGCACTCATTTCTGGAATGCACTTAAAATAAATACCACTTAACATCTCACACTCTCTGTGATTCAACTTGTTGCTTCTTAACGAGAGCCGGTAATCTCGTCATTTATGATCTGGGCCCAGGGAGTGAACAGTCTTCCCCTCAATAGTCACAGTTGGGATGCCCTTGAGCAAGGCAGTAAACTCCAGCTGTCCAGCAGATCTGCACAGTTCCCAACAGTAAAAAAACGTGTGTGTGTGTGTGTGTGTGTGTGTGTGTGTGTGTGTGTGTGTGTGTGTGTGTGTGTGTGTGTGTGTGTGTGTGTGTGTGTGTGTGTGTGTGTGTGTGTGTGTGTGTGTGTGTGTGTGTGTGTGTGTGTGTGTGTGTGTGTGTGTGTGTGTGTGTGTGTGTGTGTGTGTGTGTGTGTGTGTGTGTGTGTGTGTGTGTGTGTGTGTGTGTGTGTGTGTGTGTGTGTGTGAGATTCACAGCCACCCTGACCCTCATTCACCTGACCTCAGTAAGGACGTGTCATTAAAGTCAGCCCATGGAACATTCAATAGTGTTAGCTCAGATAGCGTTTTATTCTTCAGCCTAACATTTTTTCTTATAACCATTATATGAAATAATTTTCTCCTCTGATGTATGCCTTCAAAGTCTCACAGAGAACAGATGCTGAAACATCTGGAGTCTAGTTAACGGCTATTAAAAAGTCAGTTTGATGGGACACAAAGTCCTCAGCAGCATGGGGGTGGGCTGTCACCCACATATCCTTTAATTGTGACCAGTGCGTGATTAGTTAAAACAGCAGTATCACATGTACAGATGGAGCGAGCCTCCATATCGGGGATTAATCAGCGTGGACACAAGTGTCATAAAAGCACATGGCAGAGGAGGTCGAAACATCAGAAATATGAGGCTGCAAACTTTTCCACACAAGACTGAATTGTCTTGACAGACAGATGGCGTAGACGCCCAGTAAAGATTAAGTCCAGAGTCACAAACATCTACCAAAATAATAAATTCTCAAAGCATTCACAGCATTCAGCAAGAAGTCGCCTTTGCCAGCAGTTTTGCAACAATCTGAAATGTGATTGGCTGCTGACAGGCAACATTTCCCTTAGGTTGAGCATTTTAAGATGATAATCTATGGATGCTGTTATTAAATTACCCGAGTTATGGTTTAAAACACATGGCCTTCCAGAGAGCAGTGTCAGATATTGGCTGGGGTAAGGACACTTCTTTCTGTACAATATTTAAGAGGAAAACACGCTGTTCTCAGCAGTGTGCATGCATGCCATTAAAGTTAGTAATGCCTGCACAGCTGTGATGAGCACCCAGTCTGCATCTGGCACCCACAGCCACCAGCCCTGAGTTTCACCTCCTCAACTTTGTAACTTCACATTCTCAACCACAATTTAGTGACTAATTTTCACTGGTAGTCTGAGATGTAAAGGCGTTGCTGCAACCACAATGCCAGAATAGACACTCAAGCTGTACAGTAGACTTTTATTTTCATAAATGGCTTGTGAAGTTATGAATGTTGAGGAATTTCTGTAGCATATGTGCAGAAATAATGGGTAGAGAAATAAAAGTAGTAATAGTATGTGTTAATGGGGCAAAAAAAAGTCTTGTGATCACTAAATCGCACATCCCCGGAGTGACTGAATTTTAGTCATACCCTCACTAAGCAACAGGGAATCGCGTCCTTTGCGCGCAACAGCACCCCCCACGCTTTGAAGATTTGAAAGCCCTCTAATTAATAGCATTTTTTCCCCCTTGTGCTAAAAAAGAATGCTTTACTCAATAGTTGGCACTTGGCATACATACCAACACATTGTCATCCTGATTTACTGTAACTCTTCGTGCCTTTGAAGGCTATGAAGGCTGTAAATGTTGTAATGAAGTGAAATGAAGCAAACAAGGGCGCAAAACCATTTCTCATAGTCGTATAATGGAACTTTTTTTTTTTTCTTCTTCTATCACTTTGTTCCCTTCATCTGCAACAGCACGCGGTTTTGGTAGTAGCCTAGCAGATTGCTTGTTTGTTTTTTTTTGTCGTTCTACTGGAGCTTAATCCCGGGCCAGACATTGGCTATTGAACCATGTTTGGCTGTCAGAACAGACGAAAGTGTAATGCCATATGCCTGAACATACACCCAGGCTCCTTTTTTGAGAGGCAAAAGCCCCCTATATGCCAACAGCTGGAGAGGAGATGTGGAGACACCTGCGCACCAAATGAACAGCCAACGTCGCTGCTTGCGGGAACATCTGGAGGTCTGTGTGCCGATAAACCATTCCAACACATACTCCTCCATCAGGCTGGAATTCTCGTGCTTATAAGGTCAGACATGGTTTTGCAGCTGGTCAGGGATGTAGACTTTAACTACTTTTGAGCTTGCCCAACACAGCCAGCGGGGGTGTTTGACATGATACAGCTCATCCCTTACCGCAGGAAAGGGTTCCCACATCTGAGATGAGGTATAGAAGACATTTAAAACATAACTTTTGTTGTCTGTCTTCCTATGGTCTTTCAGTGGCTCGGCTGGAAAACCACACAAAGAGGCAATGTGAGTTCACGCTGCTTTCCAGAGAGGGAGATTTCTCGCCGTTGGGGTTTAACAACTATGTTTACTTGAGCGTCACAGCTGGAAACATGAAGTATGTCATCTTGTACCCAACTGGGGTTGGCCCCTATGGAAAAAGAGAGGCCGAAGTGTCTGTCTGTAAACTTGTCTGATTCATTCCCAGCAGTAAGAATAAATAATACATCATTACTTATTATCTTTTGATCCATGCTAAGGGGCTGCATGTGTCACTGCTTTGGAGATGTTAAGTTATCCAACCTCTAAGCAGATGTCCAGCACAAAATACAAGTTGTCTGGTCATCTGTCCTGAGTCTTTATGCTCACTTTCTTACCATCATGCATGCTGACACTCCAAAAGTGTGTCCGAAAGCAATCTCGTACAGTGTGCGACTCGACGAAAAGAAGGCTTTGGGTGGTCTTGTTGTTTTTCCAATGCTGAGATTCTTTGTCTGAAGACTCTGGGAATCCTCCAAAGATGTGATCACAAACCGGCTGTTGTAACAAAAAGCGACTTTAAACAAACTGCGTTTTAAACTCGGAATCCTTAGCACGAAACATTTTTGTTGTCAGAGCCGGTCATGTCTCGAGCGTGCCACAGTCAGGTCAGCACGTCCTACAGAGTTCATGTGAATGTAGGTCGACCAGAACTGGTCCCATTAGAACACAAGCATGCGGTTTGTCCCGCCACTCACACGCCCATGGGAACACCCCACCACCGTAGCATAGCTTTTTCCTGTTTTTAGGGATGAGCTCAGACCAGCTACATCAGATCCTTTCTTTTTTTACCTCTGAATAGGGCAGGAACCAGGTGCCATATGAATGGGTATTGCTCTCAGATTAACCACAATTCATGTCCTCCTTTTGTATAAAAAGGTGAATTTTAGAGCAGCCGTGTCCAGGTGACTGTCTCAAACGGCAGAAACACAGACAAAAGTGACTTGGGTTACAGGATGGGTTACAGCCCCAATGGGACAGACAATGACTTGGCCACAAATGAATTTGCTGGCTGACAGTGTCTCGCAACTTTTTCAAATGCCCCAAGTTGTCCCTGTGCAAACATTATACCTCAAGAATAGAAAAGGCCACTTGTAAAATGGGTTTCGCTCTCAAGAAACTTGTATCACTCAGTTGTTTGCTTCACAGAATTAATATAAGGTGATCTTGGCTGGTGTTCATATTCTGAGTGTCAGTGTATAAAGCAAGTGACCCTCTTGAATTTTCCATACTTATCTATCTATCTATCTATCTATCTATCTATTTTATTTATTTATTAATTTTATTTATTTATTTATTTCACCAGGAGAAGTTGCTGCACAGAAATAGCGAATTCCATGCCACAGAGGATAACAGGGGCATCACTCAGAGAGCGAAAAGAAGTCCCGGGAAGCAGCCAGAAACAGGTATGTGTATAATGCTGTGTCTTTTGTCCTTACACATTGACACAGAAGTTGTATACTCCCACTTCACCCTTCTGTATTTGTCAGGCTCAAACTCCAAATTCAGTACCCTTAATGACAAAGAGTAAGCGCAAACCATTGTTCTCTGGTGCGCACCTGCATCAGTCTATTTTCTGGATATGAACTTGGCAAAGGCCTTGTCATCTGTTGAGCAATCGTTTTTCTAACTCTTGTTTGTTTGGTACATTGTTGGTGGGCTTAAAGCGCCTACAAGAGTTTGTTAATGGTTTCTCACTTTTTGTGGAATTGATTTTTATTTATTTTTATTTTTTTTACTGCTTTGTGCTTACTGAACAAAGCAGCTCCTCCGCATAATGTTGCAGAGTTTATAGAGCAAGAGATTAAATGGAATGGGATTGATTATCTCTTGGATGGCAAACAAGGACAACAGTGAGTTTGGGAGGGTTTCACCAATTCAAAACACACAACGAAGCCCGCGATGATTTCCCCTGTCTCGAAATAATATTGTTTCCCCCGGAATATCGTTTCTACCTGTCAGGTCTGAACCATCAGAAAATAAGACCCGAAAAACCAAATCACTTTGTAGTACATGCAGTCATTTTAAGAAACCAGTTGTCTTTTTCTGAAAGAGTTTATCATCTGAGACACTGTCGGCTTTTATTTATTCCACTGAATTGATTTATTGTAATTAATAGCTCCGCAGAAAACCATATGGCCAATATTTCTGAATTGGCTTTCATAGTTGTTGTTGTTTTTTTTGTTTAGAATGTGAGCTACGCAAATGCAAATAAAAATGCAGAGCCTTTGAAGTTTCACGTCTGAGTGCAACAAGTGCAGCATGATCACAAGGCATTCCAATGTCTGTGGCGTGACACTGAATACTTGGGGGGGAAGTTTAGTGATTGTGTTTAAATTACAAGAAAAAACTCACCTTTGAGACTTTCTACATAAATCAGTAAAGTCCCGAGCCTCTAAACACTAATCATTCCCAGGTCTCTCCTCTGCTCTCAGCGCACAGACAAAGGCTTTTGTAATCTCAGCCTTAGATGTGTGTGTGTGTGTGTCCTGTGTGTGTGTGTGTGTGTGTCCTGTGTTTGCACATGTATGGGCACTCCTAACGGGCACCAGATTCCAGATAGGGCTGCTCGTTAAGAGAAATCTATGCGGATGCATCCAGTCATTTAGCCAGAGGAGAAACACTGGCCATATGTTTGAGGGGGACTCAAACTGTGAGGTTTTAAGGTTAAATGGCCTTTGTAGTTGTAATGACATGGTAAACACAAGAGCAGCGAGACGGCTTTTTAAAAAGGATTCTTGAGCTGCACACACAGATGCACGCTAAGTGCATTTTGTCTTTCAAGCACTGACATGGATGCCTCACCAGCATCCACACACACACACACACACACACACGGTTGTAACAGGGAGACACACACATGGACGCGCACTTTCATCTTCATTCTCCATCTGGGCTTAATTCAAAGAAAAGGATTTTGGCAGGATAAAGTATCTCTCTAATGATCTTCTCCAGTTCCACTGCCTGTGAATGCTTAAGGCACTTGTTCATACAGAGGAGGTGAAACCACACTTACAAATTACTACACTAGAAGATACCACAGACTGACATACCTCCACTCCAGTGCTCGGTGCCGAACATCTGAATCTGTTATTTTAGCCACTTTTTAGGATACCTACACGGAATGAGCTGGAGATGTTACTCGAGATGATAATTGTTCGGGAGACCGTATCAAGCTTAATCACACTGTTTTTCTTTCTTACAGAATCGACTGGAAGGGAGAGAAGGAAAGAGAAGAAAAAAGGTACTACATAACTCAGCCTACATTTCAGTGATCTTGGTCATTGATTAGACTGCTACCTGCTGCCTACTATTAGAAGTATCCTTGAGATGTCATCCAAAATCTAATAACGGTATTAGCTTAAAGGGATTCAATATTTGATTCTGTCCGCCGGGCACATTATTCTTGCTTCTTGCCTTTGTTTATATCAGAATTGTCAATTCAAATGTCGCCCTTGGAAGCAAATGTGTCATTTCGGGCTAAATAAATGTATTTAAACTTGACAATCATAAGAGTAACCTGCTGAGTTTTTAATTTTTAATCCATTTTGCTTTCTCTCTTTTACAGGGAAAAAAAGGTCTGTGCCAGGCCCCCCTGGCCCCCCGGGCCCACAGGGGCCACCGGGCATCCCTGGAATCCCCGGTATTCCAGGAAGCAACGCTGTGGGGCCCGCAGGACCCCCTGGACCCCCCGGGCCACAGGGACCTCCAGGCACTCAAGGTCCAGCAGGTATTAAAACTTAAAATAGAAACTATGAACAACGCACTGAGGTAGCCAAGACTCGAACCAGAGGGCTGGAAAACTGGAAAGAGATTTGTTCTTAGATTACGGATTTTCCCGCATGTAGACAAGTTCCCACACTAGAGGGGCGCTCAAGTTGTCAAAATCAATGAACTCATCGCCTTCACTGTGAGAGTTTCTGATGCAGAATGTCAAACACAGTGTGGGAGAGCAGTGATCGTTCTTTAAACTATGTCAGTGTTTATTTTGGTTTTAATCACCATCGTCTTCTTTGTTCCCCAGCAGTGTCGAAGGCCAGAAATTTATCGTGTCTCTCTCTCTCTTCTCGTTGCAGGGGTTATCGATAAGACAAAAACAAAAGAATTCCAGGTAGAGTTTGTCAGCCGTTGAAATTAAGTTTTACCCCTACACACACACGATCCCTGATGAAAGAGCTGTTCTCTTGTTTTGCTGTGTAACCAGATTAGTCACTAGAGATCTTGTTATTTTGCTTTTCAGCCTGCAGTGGTTCATTTGCAAGGGCAGGAGACAACCATCCAAGTGAGAGAAGGTGGGTCTTCTGTCTGTTCTTTGTTGTAGTTGCGCCAGTGTCTTTGACACAAAACAATAAACATGTCAGCGTCCTTTGTTAAAGGCCTGGCTCCGTAACTGCTCAACTCTACACAGACTTGCACCAGAATAAATATAAGATTTCATGCTTTAGAGGGCGAAATGTTGCCATTAATATTCCCTGTAAGATTATTTAAGATTATAATAACCCTAAAGTGATCCTCCTTGCGTGCTAGCGAGATTTGTCCTGCATCACTTTGTCAGTCTAAAAAGAACATGTACGCATCCTTAGCAGCTTTGTATTTTCCGCCAGTACTGAGCGCTGGTTGGAGTTAAACACTGCTGCAAGCTGTTTATGCTGACTGTTTGCCTCTTGTCTGTTTGTTGTGACATGTTTAGATCTGTCTGAAGGCATCCTTAGGAACTGGAAGATGGTGTCCATCCATCACCGCGTGTTTAAAATGCACTCTCGCTCCGGAGAGCTGGAGGTGCTGCTGGACGGTGTCTACTTCATATATAGTCAGGTAGAAGTGAGTACGGTCCTTGACGTAACTCTTATAATTTACAGCTTAGAGTCAAACGAACTGGCAGTTGCTCTGTAGCTAAGCTTAAAAACAAATAACTGCTTGCTTTGCTTTTCCATAAATGTTTGAGTTATATTATGAGACATATTTCTTTTCCCTCTCCCTGTAGCTAAAACATCTATAACTCAAAACCTTGTTTGCTAGTCTGATATTCCAGCTGTTCCAGCTTTAAATAAGCACTTCAATATTCTGTGTATTTGTTTTGACTACCCCTCTCAGTCTCCTGTGAATGTGTATGTTGTCTCCGCCAGGTGTACTACCTCAACTTCACCGACATTGCCAGCTATGAGGTGATGGTGGACTCCAACCCGTTCCTCCGCTGCACCTGCAGCATCGAGACGGGCCAGCGCAAGTTCAACACCTGCTACACGGCTGGGGTGAGCCTGCTCCGCGCCGGCCAGAGGATCTCCATACGCATAGTGTATGAGGACACGCTCATCAGCATGACCAACCACACCACCTTCCTGGGAAGTGTCAGACTTGGAGAGGCTCCATCTGCTGGACAGAACTGATAATTACACAACCACCAGCCCTCTACATGAAATGCCCCCTCCCCCGTCTCGCACCTGCTTAGAGGAAACTAAAATCCTCCCAGGTTGTTAAAGTTGGGGAAGCCGCTGGGTGACTTTAGTTCACTTTCACAGTTGTGTATTAAGAAAAAGACAATATAGACTGTTACGCTTCCCCCTCCCATTGATTCTGTGCAAAGAGCTCAGCCTTGATGAGCCTCATCAAACAAACGGTTCTATTTATAGTCACCATTTCGTGTCAATACAGACGGCATCTCTCTTTATAACAAGGAAGGACACTGCGCTGACATATACTTAATAGTTACATATTTTTAAGTGCTGTTGAATGATAATCTTGTATCTCCAAAAACACCAGCTATGTTTTATCTACAGTTTGTATACTTGGTCATTTTAATTAGTTTAATTATATTAACAGTTATAAGTAAGTGGTTTAACAAGGTTTAAAGCTCCATATGCCCCAGGGTTATAAACATAATTAAAAAGGTCATATACATGTTCAAAGCAAGTATAAAGGTATCTATGCAAAGCTGAGAATAATCTATTAAAACTGGAGTTATAAGGTATTCACAGAGCAACAGCACTATATATTTTGCACACATTTGCACTACAGCATCCCTGCAGAATATCAATGATATGTTTTGTTACAGTGCTATTGTTTAGTTGCCGTATGAATGAATCCATGTGGAAAAATGATAGTTGTTTATACATCTCTGTACATATTGTATATAAAAAGGGATATACTTTTGTAAATGGAGTTGATTGATTGATTAAAATGTTTCATTTTCTGTCTAAATGCATTTGTCTGTGTCTTGTGTTTGTGTAGCGGGTGGTATTGATTTTAAAAGGTCAAAAACATCTCTTTTATGCTGGACTCCGCTGGCACGAGTATTGACAAGAACAAATGATGTTCTTTGAATGAGGCCTTTGTCTTTATTAAAATGTGGCTTTTACTTTGACTGCAAGTTTCACAATGCAATGCAAATGTGGCTGTCATCTTCATACAATTTAAATGAGTTCCATCTTGAGGCCGAGAGAAGATAGTTCCTCATTTAGAAACTGAACATTTAGGTTTCCGGGGTTAACTGATGTGTGATCTCACCCATTTGAGTAACTTGAGGACACCCAGTATGTCTCACTAGTCTCACAATGCTTTACAATGCTTTATTATCATTAACAGCATTCATGTTTTGTCTTAGTCTTTTCCTGGTGCAGAGAGCCAGTGTTTTAGAACAAGATTTTCGCAAGCTCCAAGGGGACATAATTCTACAATTAAATCAGCCACGTTCTGAGGGAGTCAATGGGAAAATGGCCAAGATGTCTAAAACAAGGGAGGTATGTCACTGATTATGCAGGATGGAGTCATCTTGGACATTGTACTACTGAGATTTATGCCATTAGTGAGTATTTAGATAGCGCTGCAATAATAATTTTTCTCCTAATGCTTTGTTTTCTCTTAGGACATAAAGCCAAGTACTTTGCAAATAGCTCAGAGTTCTCTGAAGGTATTTTCCAGGAGAGTAAAACGGGAAGAGGGCAGAGGTGGGTTGGAGCAGAGAACAGAAAATGTGTGCATTAGTTACGGTCTAATCTGGTAGTGAGACCATAAACAGTATACGCTAAGTTAATAAACTTAAAGTGTTATGTTTATTTCCTCCTCTTGCCAGGTCCAACATCATTCCTGCAGTTAACAGCTAACACTAACAAACAGCCAGACATAAGAGGTAAAACTAAATTCAAGTCTTGGGCTTCAGCATCGCACCGTATGCCATTATTTTTGAATACGTGTATCTTGCCTTCTCCCGTAGGAAATATAGCAGTGATCCCTTGGACAGTTTCTGCACAACAGGGAAATACAATTTCACAAAAGGAAAACAGAATTGTTGTCCAAGAACAGGGATATTACTTGGTGTTTGGACAAGTATGGTGTCACTGTAACTCAAGCATAACTAAATTGAAATTATATGTGATTTGTTCCAACTGTTCCGCTAATGTTCTGCTTAATACACAGGTTTTGTTCAAGAGCCCAAGTACAGTTATGGGTCATGTCATTCGAAGTTGGGGTTCCACTAGAACAGGAATGACATCAACAGAGCTCTTGTGCTGCCTGCAAGAGATGCCCGATGAAACTCCTGCCAATACATGCTACACTGCAGGTCAGTGAGGCGATACTGCTGGTCTACATTGTGGCCGCTTAAATAAATAAGTCAGCATTTTGAAAAATACGCTCATTTGCTTTTTTTTGCCAAGAGTTAGATGAGAAGATTGATATCACTCTTGTGTCTACGGTAAATATAAAGCAGATGGTTAACTTAGCTTAGCAGGGGTGTAAAAGCGACACATTGCGGTTTGTTATGTGCCACGTCAGACTATTTTGTGGCCGGGAGTAGTGACTTCCTGAAGTTTCATCACCACCTTGAGGTTTCCAGACTTCTTCTGGCCATTTGCACTTCGGTTTTTATAGAGAAATAATAAATGAGTTGTTATATGTTTCTTTTGTGAGCTTTAATGGTGCTGGTAGGAGGATTTTGTTACTTTGGGCACATCGCCAGGCTAGCTGTTTCTACTCTTTGTGCTACGCTATGCTAAGCTAACTGGCTGGCTGTAGCTTTATATTTACACTACAGGAATGAGAGTGGTATCAATCTTCTCATTGAACACTGGCAAAGATATCGTATTTGGGCGTTTTCCCAAAATGTTGCACTTTTCCTTTAACTTCAGCAGCCTCTAAACCACATGTGTCAAACTCAAGGCCCGGGGGCCGACCCCGGCCCCTCGCAGGTTTTATCCCTAATTGATTTAGGTTCACAATAAATTTAATCTAGTTGTGCACCAAACCCAAAAAGAGAGGAAACTGTTTTTCAAACCGTAAGTACGCGGCATTTAAAGCAGAATTTTGAGACTCAGAAATTCCCACAGAAGCAGAGAGTTTTCTTATTCAGGTTGTGAAACAGGTTGATGTGAGTCAGCCGCTTTTAAAAATGTAATTTCTTTTGCTTGATTTGCTAGACTCTGTAATGGTTAGGGACCTTTTTTGCTAACTTTTGTAGGGCTTCATGTCAACACAAATGCGATATAAGTCAAAAAAGCAAACAAAGGTGTCGGAGACAGCAACACATATGATGAAAAATGCAACATATAGGTAAAAAAAGCGCCACTTTTTTATACAGTCAACAATATTTCACTTTTCTCGATAAAATGTCAATAAACTCTACATGTCTGGAACTGGATGACATTTTTATTTTTCAGCGTGGAAAATTAGTTTGACACCCTTGTTCTAAACCATTTTCTCAAAACACTAAAGGAGGAAATAATATATTTTTTAAGATTGCCGTTGCCAAGAAGCATTGAAGCTGGCCTATCTAGGAAACATTATGTCCGTTTTTCCTTTCATTTGTGACCCATCTTGTATGTCCTCTGATGCCGTCTTCTATCTATCCTCTGCTACAGGCATAGTGCAGCTGAATCAGGACGATGAGCTAGAATTGGTGATACCATACAGGCCCCATGGCCTCATCTCTATGGATGCAGACGAGACCTTTTTTGGTGTCATACAGCTGAACTGAAACAAGACAATATCAAGATGATAACCATGCATGTTGTTGCTGCGGGATGTAGGAAACTGACACTGAGCCGTGTCAGGGGATGCTGATAAAGGACCGAGTGACAGCATCAGGAAAACTGTCATTAATCTTATAATTAACTTTTCAAATAGACATTTCATGTGTCAGTTTTTTGAATAACTTAAAAAAAATACTTTTTAAATCCTACCACTTTAAACCATTGGGGTGTTAGTCCACCTGGGCTTGTCCCATAGCATTGTTTATTTGTACTGCCACATCCTTTCATCTGTCTATTTTAGCATGTCTCTTTATACCCTCCACCTCCGTGCTGTCTGTTTATTGTTCCTCTCGTCTATTTTAGAATGGTTTCCGTTTTCCTAACACTATGTCAGGAACAAACAAAGATATAAATTGATACCTGGGGGTGTTTTCCTGGTTGACACAAACTCATCAACACTGTAAAATACGTTATTATTATATCAAATTTAAGTTGTTATAAATTGGATAATATGCCTTTGTACAAATACATTCTCAGTTGGTATTTCTGTCCATAACTAATTTTGAAGGTATACATCTGTAAAATTGGTTACATTAAATACAGATATATGACCATATTTGTCTGTTTATATCCATATTAAAAAGTTCCTTATTCAAGACGTTTTCTCAAGAGAAAGTGATATATCAGTAGGCAAGCCTTTATTGTCTAAATATAGTATCCACAGTGCCTATCTGGTGTCCACAGCTGTTTTCTCTCTCCCTTTTTTATGAAGCATGGCTATAAGAGGACGTGTGTGTGTGTGTATTAAATGAGCTCTGACAGCAGTAGTGCTACAGTTTAACAGCAGCAGATGCAACAGCAGAGGGAGGATGGTCAGACATATGTTCTCCAATCTCCTACTACTCTGGTCAATCAGCCATGACCTTCATATAACTGGATTGACATATCACGAGCCAAAGGTAGGCTCAAGATTTTTAATATCGTTGTCTTTGTTTTAGATGTTCTTGTTAGGTTAGGTTTCCATGGTTTACTCTTTGATTATGATTAATGTTCCTTTCATTTCAAGGACCAGTCCTGGAACAACCAGAATCTCTTTTCTGTCCCTCTGGATTTGGATTTAAGGCTTAGAAGACTAGACCTGTCTAATAACTTCATCACACAGTTGCATACACTTGCTTTGCCATACTTGGAACAGCTGGACCTGAGCTCCAACCAGCTGGATCTCATCTCCGAGGGGGCTTTTGAAAACCTGGCTTGCCTTGAGGAGTTGAATTTGTCCAGAAATGTGCTGAACAACAATGTGGGCAGTAATGGCAAAGCCCTCCAATCCATCAGTAGACTGAAGAGTTTGGACCTATCAATGAATGGTTTGAGTGATGATGCCGTGGAATTGTACCTTCAAAACAAATCATCTCTTGATCAACTGAAGATGACTGGTAATGTTTTAACAAGGCTTTCACACAACTTGTTCAAAGAGAGTAAAGGTCTGAGGGCCATTACTATTGATGACAATCAGATATCGGTGATAGAACAGGGGACATTTGAACCATTGAGCCAATTAGAGATGCTTAACTTGGCTAAAAATAACCTTGCTCATATCTGTGATTTTAAGTTGCATCAAGTTAAATATCTGAATCTGAGTCAAAACTCAGTAGAGTTCTTTGTTACGCGTGAGGATGACCAGTTGTACAGGCTTGAAATTCTTGATCTAAGTCAAAACAAACTTCTTTATTTTCCAATTGTTCCCAAAATGAACAGTTTGAGGTATCTTCATTTACAGAATAATTTGATTGGCGCCTTGAATTCAGAGGCTACAATGGTATCAGAGGCCAATGCTCTTTATAATGAGATTATAAATGAGAAAAACGTTAGAAAAAATAACCTTCACTCCACCTGGAGGCTGATGCCACTGATTTATATTGACCTGAGCTACAACCACTTCAGGTCTTTCCCACTGGAGACTTTGAGCCATCTCTTATCTTTAGAAACTCTGAATTTCAGTTACAACTGTTTGCAAAACATCCCCTGGAATATAAGGAATGAGGAATCGGGATACCGTCGGCAGCTTTTCTTTCCCTCCTTAAAGTACCTCAACCTGCAGAGTAATGGACTTGTAGACATTTCTCCACTATTTCTCAATTCCCTCACGCGAATAGAAACATTAAATCTACAAGACAATTCTGTGCAACCTTGTGCCTCTATGGAACAATCATCCGTGCAAATAAATCTCAACACGTCCTGTGTTGTCTTTGGGCAGTTAAGGACTCTTAAACACCTCAATCTTAAAGAAAACAACATCAAAATGCTTCAACCAAACACATTTTTAAAAACCTCTTTGGTTTCTCTGAACCTTGCAAGAAATTCACACATGGGAATGCAAGTGAGCTCATTAGAAGGTGTGCAAAGGACTCTTCAGTCCTTGATCATCAGTGAAATAAACATGACCAACTCTGATCTGTCTTTACCCTGCATGCCCGTGTTAACTCAGCTAAACATATCTAACAACCGTCTAGATGTGATACCCAGCAGTTTGAGCTGCTCTCCTATCAGAGAAATTGACATAAGAAATAATAATTTTGTGTCTTTAAACCATTCTTTGTTTCTTGCTTTATCAGTGCACCTCAATCGTATGTACATTAGTGGAAATTATTTTAACTGTTGTGACAGTAAATGGCTTACAATCCTACATGAGTTGAAGGGAAAACTGCCTGATGTCAGTGACACTGTATGCTTTACAAGTGACAGCAACATTGCGATGACAGAATATCTGAGAAACCCTTCAGTGTATTGTTTGCTTCATACAAAAGCACAGGAAATCCACTTTGGAACAGTGATCGTAATTGTTTTATTTGTAGCTGTGATATTAACAGTGTTCATAATATTGGCCAGGGAGGTGTGTGGCACACAGAGATCATTTATAGTGTGAAAATCTGTTGTCATTGGTTTATGTATATGCACATGGGTTCTATAAAGTAAGCAAAGCAGATACAGCCGTGAGAAACTTGAACTAACTGAAGCATAAATCCTGTGTTTGCATGATTCATTTTACTATAAACAGAAGTGGCTGCTTGGATTGTAAAAACTAGCGTAATCGTATTAATCTTGTAGAACATGCATTACACTGTGTGAACTGTGCAGTGAAAATATTGTGATTGAAATTGGCTTTATCGACTCCCAAGCTGTTGTGTTAGGGTGCGGGCCAAATCGCTAATCATGTGGCGAATTGATGATTGTGAAAATCCTTGATTGTGAAATGTTTGCTTGCAACTAAAAATTTAGCCTTGGCTCAAATTTTTATGACATCTGTGAGGCCTTGCACAACATTCCTAAAATCTGAACGCCTGAACAATTCAATAAACGTGTGTGCCACACACCTCCCTGGCCAAAGAGACCTTTTACAAGCTTATGTATAACCATATGATAGTATATATATATATATATATATATATATATATATATATATATATATATTTTTTTTTTTTTTTTTTTAAATGATGTATTTACAATGTGTATTTACAAGATCAATTTTAATACATATCACTTTCTGCATCTGTTTGTGTCTTGTTACGTATAATTGATGTGGCTCTGACCCTGGTTATGAAATACAATGGTAAATGTGGCAACACTTATGGTGTACATAATATACAGTATATGCTGTACCTAATAACCAGAATATGTTGGCAGTCTTTATTTTAGAATATGAATTCCCCATTTCTGCACCTGCTAAATAAATCACTGAGGTTTGGAGGGGAAGAATTGTGGTTTCTGTGAATTTCTGCTTTTAGTTGAGCAACTTGAATTCCACCAAGTCGTAAAATGTGGAAGGGTTATTATTCATTGTAAATTGCATTCTCACTGAACTGATCCTACTTTTAAGTAAATAAGACCCTCTTTGATTGGTTGATAGTCCCAATTGATAGAAAAATAGATAGAAAAATAAGAAAAATAAGATAGATCCACAGAGGGGAAATTCAGTTGTTGCAGCAGAACAACAGAAATATATAAATTATAAAAAATAAAATGTTATACTAAATACCGTAAAGAAAGTAGCACAAATAAATAATAAAATGTACATATATATATATATATATGATTTAGTAGTACTACTTAGTGTCTGCCTGTATTTATATAACATATAAATATAATGCAAGAATCAATGTAACATATTAACATCATATGGTACATTATGATATAGTGAGGGATTTGAGGCATTAGGTGAAGTGTATATAGTATAGAATACCATAATACATAGTATAGTACAACACGTATATAGTATAAGTATTTGGCGCAGCAATATAAAATAGTATAACTTAGTGTAAGCTATAACATGTGTTGTGTATAATAAAGCAATATAGCAGAATGGAATAGACAATAAAATATAATATGGTGTCAAATATAACAAGAATATATCAACAGTATGGCGAGGTATGTAGTCAATCCAGCAAAGAGACAATGGAGAGGAAGAGGTGAGTGTCTACAGTGAACCAGACACTGTGGAGGAATGGCTCTGCGTGTATAGTCCGTGGGTCACACTGCTGTTGTACAGTCTGATGGCATCAGGTACAAAAGAACGCCCTGCAGCGCTCCGTCTGGCACTTGGGTAAAATGATCCGGTAAACAAACGAGATGCCCATCTGCCACATCTTGTCATGGAGAGGATGAGAGGGGTTGTCTATCATCCTCCTCCCCGCCACTGACTCCAGACTGTCCAGTTCCGGTCCAACCACAGAGGCCTTCCTGTCGAGTTTAGTGACCTCTGTAGCCTTGGTGCCACCACTCCAGCACACCACAGCAAAGAAAAGTGCGCTAGCTACAACAGTCTTCAGAAGCCTGTTACACACTAAAGGATCTGAGTGTCCTCAGGAAAAACAGTCTCCTCTGTCCCTTCCTAAAGAGGGTGTTTGTGTTGTAGGACCAATCAAGTTTTTAGTTTTATTTGAACCCCAAGGTACTTGTATGAGTGCACCCTCTCCACTACCTCCTCTGGTAATCCACCACCAGCATTTTGGCTGATATTGAGCTTTAGGTGAATGTGAAAAACGCCTCATGACATGTTGCATCGTAAAATAAATACAAAATATAAAAGATTCTATTACAATCTGAGCAAGTAGCTCAGGGTACACTGGGGAGAAACTGCTGTTGCAAGAGGATATCCTGTTAAGCAATCCTCCTATTGTCTTCTTATTTACACATTCCTCTCCTTTAAAACTGATGCAAAGTGTCATTTTGCAATTCTCATGCTCATTACCACTTTGTCCACTGGGTAGAGCCCGGCCTGCGATGCAAGCATTAGTGCCAAAAGAGCCAGGATGCCTATCAATCTAGCTCTTGAGCAATATAACTGTAGGAAACGTCTTTGTTGCCCCACCCACAAGATTTACTAGATCAAGTAGCAGCTTGACAAGTTCAAGCAAAGAGCACTGGAAGAAAACAACACCGTGTGGATAGTATTAGGTGGCAAACCATAGGAATGCAAGTAGCAAATTGCATTCATTCTTATACTTGGTGATTAATGGTAGCTGACATTTAGACAGTAGCAGAGGCTTGTTTGTTAGCACATTACAGCATTTAAAATGTGTATCGCTGTCATTAGGCTAACTGTATTTCCTGTAAACCTCATCTATACAAGTAAAGGATTGTCATCCTAACCCAAGACTCTGGAAGTATCTCTTAGGATAATTTGATATTGCATCAAATATAGCACAACATTGCCATTAATGTTGCATATATCTCAGCATCCAGCTGTTTGTTCTGCTCAAATGTTCTGTAATTGTGCTATTTAGAAATCTGATGACAAATGCATTCAGCTCCCCACACATTTTTGCTACAACAACAATTCACCCAAGAAAATATAATACAGATATCTTCCAAACAATATTATTTACAGTACTTTGACAATACATTCTCTTAAGTGGAAACAGGCGATTTAAGACACATAGGCGACAACTTGGAGGATTTGCTTTGTGAATTCACAAATACTGATCTGGCTGCATTGATTCTGGTAACGTTACACGGGTCGGACACACGGGCAGGAATATGCAGCGTCTAGTCTGCCTAGCTAACCCAAAGAAGAAGAAGAAGCTCGGGCAGTACAGCAGTCCTTTCCTTAAATATCATATAAAAAGTCGGCTATTGTGACAGATAGGTTGAAGAAAGATCAGACCACCCACAAACATATACGTTATACCCCTACATTTCCTTCACATATGATAACTAGCCAAATTAGCTTACTTAAATTGCAATTACTAAACAGCGTTTTCAACATGGCGGGTAACGTTTAGCTAGCTAGCTTGGATTCTATCATAGAGAATCTTTGGTTACAAGCTCTTATTGACCACCGTCGGTCGGTGGCTGGAGAAACAGCAGGATAGCTACACTGACAACTTCGGCTGAAGTTAGAAACCATCGAGGACAAGAAGAAGATGAACCTCCACAACCAGAAACCTAACGCCGTCCACAGACAAAATTGCAAATAGAGAACAACTTCAATGACATTTTGGCTAGCTAGCTATTCAGCTAACGTTAGCTACGTAGTGTGGTCAGAGCCCGGGCTCCAGTCCGTCCCTGGCGACCATGACTCCTCAGCAGCAGGTTGTTCACCGCGAACAGCACCCCTCCAAAATCACCCAGAAAGTGCAGTTAACTGTCAAACTGTTAATGCTGGAAAATGCCCGGACTACTCTTGAAAAAGAACTTCTCAATCTCATCAACAAGGTAAGTTAGCTAGTTAATGTCACATATCTTTAGGTACATAACAGGTTATCACTAACGGTAGCTATCTCCAAAATTAATTTAGCTAACCTTAGCTAGGCCACATGGTCAAACCGTGCTAACCTTAACATTACCCCAAACAGATAATTTATAATATGGCAATGCTAAATTTGAATGAAACTAAGCACTATAGAAAATGTACTTGTTGCCAGAGCTACAATCAGTGCATATTTTCAGTAATCATTACTTTTTCCAACTATTGTTAAGTTGAATAATGTGCAGTCAATAAGGTGTCAGAAAATAGGGACATATTGTTAGTTTCGCAGAGCCAAAGATTCATTTTCAGTCTATCAACTAAAAGCATAGCACTAAAATGTACTTGTATTTTCAAATAAACTAAAATATTTTTTCTGCTTTCAACATCACTTAACATAGTTTTACACCGTTTCTTGAAATCCTTGAAAATTTGCAAATTTGAGAGGGGGAAATCAAGTCTTTCACAAACGTCGTTAAAAGTGCTTGAATTTATATTTTTGGTGCAAGAATAGTAATTGATGTTGATGTTTTTTTAATTAAGGAAAAATGTCACATCTCTACCAATCAACTTACACAATTTATTTCTTTGCTGTGTTATGCAAGGGGGTAAGCAGGCATCCGAAAAGCATAGGCTAATAGCATAGGTTCGTAGGCATTCAACTGACTGCCATTCATTTTGGCTTCCCTTTGACAGTGAATAACTTTACATCTGAAGCGTTTAAAGACTCTATTTGTCCATTGTTTATTTCTGAAGGAACATGACAATGTATAAAAGGCTTTATTACCTTGTATCTCACGTTATGGCCTCGTATCTGCCGTTTTGTAAAAAAAAAAAAAAATAGGCTAACGATTGTGTCACAACCACGCAACTTTCTGTTGCACGATAGATAAATTACACAAATAAACGCAAATTTTCTGGGACAGCGCAAATAACGTGAATGGCGCGATGCGAATGAAGCTAGCATGCCAAATTTGCTATTTGCATGAGTTACAATATTTCAATTTGAGCAAGAATTTGTGTGACGCTGTGTTGTAGAAGCCTGTCAGTGTTTAAATTGACCTAATGACCTGACGGTGAAAAAAAAATGGAAGAACAAATTATAAATGTCTGTGGGCAACCAGAGCTCTATAGTACCTTAATTGTACAGAGATCCAACAAGAAAGAAGCTTTCTTCAGGAAAAGTAAGCAGTGGTAAGTTGAACTATGTGGTGAATTCTGAAATTATGTTTCTTCAGTCCTAACTTCAATCAGAAAACAAGGATTTTAAAAGTTGTTTGCTTGTCATCTGGCAGACAGACTTGACAGTATGAATTCAGACTTTTTACAAATTGTCATCATAGCATATTAATTTTGGCATACTTCAAAATCCATACCTCAAATAGTGCTGGAAGCAGCGGTCATCCAGATGTAACATTTACTTCCTGGAGAAGGCAGTGGAATTTCCCACGCTTTGTGGTCTAGAATGATGATTTTATTTATCCAGACACAACGCTGCTTGATTTTCCTTCCTATCTGGGACTTCCACAACAGGTACAAAGCAATAGTAGGGTTATTTCGGCCATATTGATGACGGAAATAAATGTTGTTGGTGCCTACAACTCTACACTGGGGGATAACGTCAGTAGTGTGAGTAACGCGATTTAAACACATATGATCCCACAATCAAACTGACGCGATTAAAGCAATGCAAATACTGTTGTAAAAAATCACCAATAATGTGGAAACAATGACTAAAAGGCCATTACTAACAGCAAGCAAGTCTGGTAAGTTCAGAAAATTACATTACTTTACTGTAATGCAGCTAGGAATGTAACAGTATGAAAATGTAACCTCACGGTTATAGTGACCAAAATGATCACGGTTTTCAGTATTGACACAGTATTTTTAAAAGTGTTTTCAATATGTTCAAAAGCACTGATAGGCCTACACAAGCTGAAGTAGTTACAAAAAAATGTAAGTGTTTAAATTACAAAAATATAGGTAATGGGCTTGTAAAAACTATTGAAAACCTGCTACTGAAACACTGACCTGCTGTAGGGTGTCAGGTAAGAAGATCTATTACAGCACACATATCCATAACAGAGCAAACAGTGTAATACACCTTTTAATAGCTAAGCATGTGGCTCCACAAGTTAGTCAGTTTATTGGCGATCGCACATTGCTAGCAAACAAACTGAATATCAACACATGGCTGGACAAGTAATAAACAATCTGCACATCTAGAGCTGCACAATTAATCAAATTTTAATCACAATCACGATTTTGGCTTCCCACGATCAAATTTGCGTAATCGAGCAATATTTCAAATACGTCATTCCGTTCATAGAAGGCTCTGAGTTTTTTTGCAAAGCCAATCTTATCATGTGCCAGTCAGTTGTTCCCTGCACCGCACAGCTTAGTTTCTAGATGTAGACAGTTACAGAGAACAGAGTAACGTGAGTATACGTCGTTAACAAGGTTTAGCAGTTTCCCCAACGCAACATTTTGTCCCGTCTGTGTTGTTTTTCAGACAACAGCAGTGACCAGTGCTAGTTAGCGTCTGATAGCTCACAGGGCTCTAGAGTGCGACTAACATTTTTCCTAGGTCGCACCGGTGCACCTAATGTCCTCGCATCCGCTGTCTCTCCACAAACAAAGCAAATCGATATGGTTTAATGTTGTGTTACTTGAGCCATTTCTTTTGTAAAGCCGTGCCTGTGTTTGGATCTCTCCTCTTACTCTCCGCGCAGCCCCGCCCCCACGGGTCCCAGCAACAGAGACAGAGTGGCGACAGCGTCCACATTTCTGACATTTGTCCACAGTTTTAATTATTATTAACACAACTGTATATTGTTAAGCATGAGAGGCAAACCTGTATTTGTACCAGTGTTTCCGCTGGTAACTCTATCGCAGCCGCCACGGCGAAAAACACAGAAGAAGTTATTGAATGCAACTGACTTCAGTTCATAGAGTAATAGCATGTGAGACGGAGCCTGCTGGACCCATTCATAATGAGTCAGCCGTCACTTTGTGAGTACGTCCATCGCGCTCCCCCTCTCTCCCTATCTTTTTTAATCAGTTATTGTTGAAAACAAGTGAAGGAGCTTTCACAGAGATACATTTAAAAACAATATATACTGTATATCCAATGCTATTTATTTCAGATCATTTTCATTTACATTAACAATATCTACTGCCCAGCCCTACCTTGAATTTGATGTTTAAGGTGTACAGGAACCCTGACTTCAGCTTGTTTCATTTTACCCTCAGGCCTACGAAGAGGTTCAAGAATTCTTGAATTCATCTTTTCCCACTAGTGACTTCAGTGATCTCGCAAAAGCTTTGGATACAAAATGCCAAGCCATTGACAAGCTCTCAGCTTTATTAAAAGACCTCACAGTTGGTAAGTGAAATATTAATCATATAATTTTAGCTACTAATGTGAAATTTCAAATATCAAGTGTAATGACTTGAGAAAATATAAATGCATTATTTATTGCCAGCATTACTTAAGTATTCAGTGTGTTATTATTCAATGGCACTTGCTTTCTGCGTTTCTCATCTTTACAGAGGCAAAGGTTTTTGTCCAGCCTACTGATAAAAATGGAGTGAGAACAAATCAACTTCTGCCACTAGGAGACAAATGGATCCTAACAACAGAAGTTCTCAAGTTTGGGCCCATGTTGCAGAACTCGCTCATGGCGAGCTCTATAGCCAAAGCTGTCCAGGTGCTTGGAGCCACGCTGTCCCTCCAGCAGTCAAAACATTTCCCCATCTCCCAGCCTAAAGCGGTCCAGCACGATGACATGATATGCAGCATCACGTCCAGCTACAACAGCGCCGTTGCAACTACGAGCTCATCCTCTCACTTAAAGGCTAAAGATAAAGAACATGCTGTTGTCTTTGAGGAGGCAGGCCCATCAAATGCTGTGTTTCTTTCACCTGCGATTATTGAGAGGCCGAAGAGTAACCCAGAGAGGCCACCAATACTACTACCTCCCATACAAGCTATACTCCCAGAGATCAGTAACCCTAAACCAAGGAAAATAACATCACTAATAGGCTGGGGATGTGTGGATGATGTCCAGGTGCAACACCAAAAACAAACATCCTCTCAGCTGCTTCACTTCCTCAGAACAAAAGCTAAAAACATGGGTGCACTAGAGGTCACTGTCATGGAGTGGAGTGAGAGAATGTGCCCTTCAAGCTTGCCACAGGTGCCTACCATCCAAACACAAAGCTACCAATTCAGACATGTTGTGACGGATGATACAATCAACGCACTAGCTCCAAAAACGTTGTGTGCAGATATCGAAAACCAAGCCCCTATCTTTAGGGTAAAAAGAGTTGAATCAAGTGGCTCTCTGACCTACACTTGTGTGATTTCAACAAAGACTGAACTGTGGGATATTGGAGACATCTTCACAGAGTTGGGACATGGAGACTCCGACGCGAGCCCCTTGGAAAAAAAAGACTGCCCAAATGCAACCGCTCAGGTGGAGAACTC
Source organism: Percina caprodes (assembly GCA_013375575.1). NCBI lineage: Eukaryota > Metazoa > Chordata > Actinopteri > Perciformes > Percidae > Percina > Percina caprodes. Next base: position 903,093 of record JABXJD010000121.1, on the reverse strand, counting down.
CTGTCTAAACGCCCAGTGGAAAACCCAAACTCCTCAGTGCACAGAACCTGAACATGTTAGCCAATCTTCTGGTACAAAAACACCAGCGGTCAACGCCATTACCATTCCTGAGTTCCAGATCCGGAGGTTTGAAGAGACTGAAGTTGTGGTGTCTCATATTGTCAGCCCAGGCAACTTCTACGTCCAACACGCAGACTCCATCATTAAGCTGCAGGCCCTCACAGAGTACGCCGTTGTCTGCTTTTTCTCAGCTTTTCTTATCCCTCACTGATTCCTTGATCACATTAACAGAACTTACAGAGCCCCTTATCCTTTTTATTTTCATTACTGCTTTCTTTGTAGAATTTCTTTTTTCTTCTTTTTTTAATAATCCACATGTTTCTGGTTGTCATTATTTTTTTTCTCATTTGCAGCAGCTGGAAAGCCAGTAATTCATATGCCGAGCAGAACTGCATTCCAGACATTGGAACCCAAGTAATGGGTTGGTTCCCTAAGCAAAAACAATGGTGCAGGGCTCAGGTGACAAAGATATGTGGAGTAAGTGAAGGTGGGTTGTTGGTTAGTTTTGTGTATTGGAATGGTTTTACGAATGCATACCTCTAGATGGTAGCAGTGTCACTCTGCTTTTTTTAAGCTTAAACTTGTCATGCACTCTTGTCTTTTTGATGCCAGATAATAAGGCCACTGATGGCCCTGGGAGTCAGACCTCCATCAAGGTGGAGGTGAAGAGGTTGGACTACGGTGACACAGCCTGCCTGCCACTGTTGAACACCAAGGAGATGACCCCAGAAATGGCTGTCCTACCACTTCAGGCTGTACAGGTCTCACTGACAAATGTGAGTGGTTCCCTACTGATAATGTTTGGCTTCATCATTTTTCACATGTATCTAGAGTACCAAAAACGCGTGAAGATTTTTTTTTTTTCAGTGACAGGCGTGCAGATTATCCCTCTCAGGATTTGCATACATGGAAATGGTTAATATACTGTGCTCTGCTGTGAGAGTGTTGACTCTGTTACAGTATTGGCATTTGTCCACATGATTAGTCACAGCCCTATCTATTGGGCTGTGATAAAGGAAATGAATTATCTCAGTTCATGGTATTTTTTGTTTGCTTCCTCCCCCCTCGAGGTGACGCCTGTGAATGGGAGCGATTGGTCTGAGGAGGCAGTGGGCTGGTTCAAAACAATGGTGCACAACAGAACACTCTATGCCAGACTTTACCCGCAGGGGCCCAAAGTTACAGTCGAGCTGTTTTTGGAAAGGGGAAAGCTCGGAGCTATGAGGTACTTAAGTATGAAACAGACAGTTAATTGTGAATTGCAAAGTTAGAATTAACAGACATGTAAAAGCTGATAAGGTTGCTAAGATTTATTGACTAATGTTTCAGTCATTATACAAATGATTTATCTTGTTGCATGAAGAAGTAGTACAGTGACTGTATATAGGCTTATGTTGACCTTATAATATGTATATACTGCACGATTTAAAGACCAGTAACTAACCTTCCTTAACTGTACAATGGTATTATCTTTTTTTTTCTAGGAGGGGTGCGCCATTGTCTTTGAGACTGGCCCATAACGGACATGCAAAACACAACAAACTCAAGAATGTCAACCTTGTGAAAATAAGTAAGTTGAGTTACAGTTTGGAAATGGTTTTCCCCTAAATAGTACATCTACAGTAGATGGCAGTATATAGCCTATGTATGACCAGAGCAGCGGCTCTTTCCACTCAAAATCTTGTTTTTTTTTTTTTAGACACCGTTCAATTTAAAAAGAAGAAGCAGGACTCGGAGTGGGAGAAATACCTCATCTCGTGCTATACTCAAAAGTAACAAGTAATTCAAAAAGCACAGAATGTGGGTAGTTGTGTTGGTGTTAATGTGTCCGTCTCGTCTGACAGCACACCAATGTGAAATGTTCATGGCTGCCCTGCCATGACCCCCACCCAAAAAGTGTGTGTACAGCAAAGATATGTACAAGGGAACATACAGTGGAACTTTCACCTTACACAAGGACAAACTGCTGTGATTGGCACTTTGCAGTACACAGATATATAAGGATATTTAAATAAAAAGTAATTTTTCATTTTGAATAAAAACTGAAGGCATTGGCTGGATTACAACACATTAAATAGCATCAGCTTTCTTCTTTTCTGTCTTGCGGTTAGTAAAGTTAAAGCTGTGAGTAGTAAATGTGAGTGTAAAGCTCATTGGAAATCAAGAAACTTCTTTTTAACATAACTATCTTTTTAGAGTCTAACAAATTGTGACTGTTGTCTTTGAAGCATAGATAGAAAATTGTGAAACAAAAGAACTTTTTTTATGTTGTTGAATAGAGCTATGAATATCTAATTGAAGTGCAGGTTGTTTTATTTATAACATGTCACCCTGTAGTTTATTCTGTAGTATTTCCTTAACAACAAGGAAGTGTGTCTCTAGTCTTTGTTAAGTGATACTTGATGTGAGGATGTGCCACATGCAGTAGGTCTGCTTTTGTTTTTGTTTTTATGTATCACTTTCTTTTCATGATAATCATTATTAGAGCCATGTTACCTTGTCAATGTTGAATTCTTGTATAATGGCAGATATATTATCTTAAATGGACATTGTCTATATCTCTGCTGTCGTAATAAAACTGTTAAAACTGTATGCTCTCTCTGTATTGTCAGTACTGTATCTTCTATAAGGGAATATAAATGAGGTTTGGTTCATTGAAAGAATTACAAGGCCTCCCAAACCCTCCCACTACATTTGTCATAAGTGACGCAGAAATGTTCATGACACAGTGAACTGCTGTAGGTCATCTGATAATACACCACAAATGACCACATTGTGTTTTCACTTGCATTCAGTTTGTTGCTACTGTAAATTATTGTTTCTACTATTACAGGGAGGAGTTTGACCAGGACAAAATGCAATCTCCATGATACTAAGAGGAATTAAAATTTAAAGTTTTTCAAATGGTGCACCTTCGCTCATTCATATGCACACTTGTGTATATATATATATATATATATATATATATATATATATATATATATATATATATATATATATATATATATATGTGTATATGTATGTATGTATGTATATATATGTGTGTGTGTGTTATGTCTCAATCTGTCTACTGTATGATTTAAGTCTGTCTTGTGTCCACAAAAGAACGGAAGTTAATTTTTAGTCAAAAGTAACTGCTCCAAAACAATGATTATAAAGGTCATAGTTACACTATATTTGCTTAATTTACAGAATTGCAGCAGTTACATTTGTGACATGGTTATGATTTGCAGACTGGCATTCAATTTTGAAGTGTTTTGAACAGCTGATGTATTTTTTGGGATGAATCTGCAAACCTGTTAGTGACTCAAAGACATCAGGTCTAAAGCTTCCTTCACTTGCCTGACCTGCCAAGCACAATAAATAATGTGGCAGGCCGAGGCCTTTTGTGTCCACACAGATTCCTTCTTTTGCCCGGGGTAGGCGGAAATCGAGGCGTTTGATCTGAATTCTAAAGAGTCTTGTTGCAGCCCAATGAAGGCTCCCATTGTATGTAAATAGTTTATATAAGAGCATATGACTGCTACGGTGCAGGGCACTGGCTAGTGGCGGAGGAATGATTAGCATTTTCCTAACGCATGGTGTTCTCAGCCAGCCTTCTGGCTTCCTAAAAAACTCAAAATATTTTAAGTAATTTCTTCTTTGTACACATTTTTGTGTACCACCACAGCTGAAGGTAAAATGTTATATCATTTCATTCTGTTTTATACTAACATTCAGTGTGTAATGAGGTCAGATTTTATGTGAAATGGCTCACATGCCCCATTGCCTCAACAAATACTTGCCATGTTTAACCTATCATTACCATTTATTGTAATATTATTTGAATGAATCGGCTTATGAAGTGTGACCATTCAAGTTTTTATGAGGTAAATCTGGTGAAGTCTGTTGCCTTCTTAAGAACAAAAGGTCTCTCAGTTGTTAAAAAAAAAAAAATCCCATAATGAGATGGATGTCTTGCTGGTTCCTTGGAGAAATTTGCTGGCAGTCAGTCTGTCTGCAACTGGGCTGTAGGTCAGTTTGGGAGTACAGTATTAATACAGGGTGAGCATATCACGTGGCTCGGCAAATCCTTCGCAATTGGCTTCGTCCTGTTGCGTCTTGTGACGGCGCATGGCGGTAAGCCATCACCCCTGCTTTTATACGGCCAACTTGCTATTTGGCAATTCTTTTCTGTGTTCCTCACTCTGTCAGCTTGATGCTCAGGGCACACCTCAAGATGGTCATCTTTGGACCCGGCGCAGCTTACGCCGCTTGCACCGCTGGCTGAGTCTGGTAAACCTCTAAAAACTACTGCTGCTACAGATTTTTACGAAATCACAAAGTTGTTGTGGACAACAACAATAACTAAATCATTTAAACTGATTGCTACAAATGTGACTTTTGTTCAATACAAAAGGCTAAATGGTGCATGCTTTTTTAAGAAACTGGGTTATTTTAATTTTATATAACTTTATATTGTTATACATTAATAATATGGTAATAAGAGTTAAAGTCAAGCCAGGGATATAACTTGGCTTACATCTATGCAACCTTGACTGAAAATGTAACACATTTTTTGCAGACCTGGAGTCAAAAATGAACTGGGGGACCTTTTATGCCGTGATCAGCGGCGTAAACAGGCACTCTACCGGCATTGGACGCGTTTGGCTCTCCGTCATCTTCATCTTCCGTATCTTGGTCCTGGTGGTCGCTGCTGAGAGCGTTTGGGGAGATGAGAAGTCCGGCTTCACCTGCAACACCCAGCAGCCTGGCTGCAACAGCGTCTGTTACGACCAGTTCTTCCCCATCTCGCACATCCGCCTGTGGGCACTCCAGCTCATCCTGGTCTCCACCCCCGCCCTGCTGGTTGCCATGCATGTGGCCCACCGGCGCCATATCGACAAGAAGATCCTGAAGAGGACGGGCCGCGGCACTCCCAAGGAGCTGGAACACATCAAGAACCAGAAGTTTCAGATCACGGGAGCTCTTTGGTGGACATACATGATCAGTATCATCTTCAGAATCATCTTGGAGGTGGCTTTTCTCTACATCTTCTACTTGCTTTATCCTGGCTTTAAGATGGTGCGTTTGGTAAAGTGTGATTCGTACCCATGCCCCAACACAGTAGACTGTTTTGTCTCCAGGCCGACCGAAAAGACCATATTTACCGTGTTCATGCTGGCAGTGTCTGGGGTGTGTGTGCTGCTGAACCTGGCTGAGTTGGTATACCTCATAGGCAGGGCCTTCAAACGGTGCTTACGAGGCTCTGAAGAAGAGTCCAAAGTAGCTTGGATTAGTCAACGATTGTCTACTTATAGACAAAATGAAATCAATCAGCTGATAGCAGACCATTCTCTCAAGTCTAAATTAAATGTGACCAAAAAGAGCCCAACTGAGAAGGGTGAAATGTGTTCTGCTTTCTGAGACTCTGCCTCTCCTGTTCCCGTTAAACTAATCAACAGTAACCACACACATCCCTGGAGTACGTTGCTCTGCATTAATGTCACATATTCTGTGTATTTCATCATTGTCAGCAGACACATTTAGACTATTTATACATCACTCAGTCTACCGCTTATAAATTCATCTGTTTTTACTTTGTTATTGGTTTTACTGACACAAGTGTTGCTGTTGGAACTCGTCTAAACTATTTGGAGCCAATAGTGAAGGTTAAAGCACCATAGACCATAGACCATTTTAGTCCACTTACTAAAACACATTACATTGTTGTTGATTTTAGTGGTTTCATTTGACTAGCCAAGGCGCAGAAACCATGCGTGTGTCTTTGTTGCGTGACAATACAGTTCAAAATATGGATTTGTTTGAAAATCCTGCATATGTGTTGGCACACTGGTTAGAAAGCACCAGTTGCTGCCACGCAGTTGAATTCACAAGCTATGATGCATGGGAAGTATGCCCATTAAGCAAACAGTGATTTGAAATATGAATATTTATTATTTGGCATTATAAAGGTTTCTGTAAGAAAAAACAACTTGATTCTTGGATGTCAGTTTATCTCCAGCACATGAATCCACTTTGTCACGCAACAGTAATGTAGCTTTGACACCAAAAAGGAAACGGGAAGCTGTCCGGAACGCTCAAAAACGTGAAAAACTTAAAAATTGACAAGCTTTGGAATATGCTTAGTAGTTTGCATGATTTCTATGGTACGGTCCTTAAAGTTGCAAAGATTACAGTAGAGATTAAAGTGCTGGATAGAAAGGGAACTTTTTATTTACATCAAATGTGTTAATATGTACCGTATTTATTCCAGTCGCAGTCAAAGCTATTTAATAGAGGAAAAGAGCATTTATGTAGTAAATTAAATGAGTAAGAGTACAGTAAATGCCATTAAATGTCAGTAACAGCCTTTTAAACCAAGTGGTATGCTTGGATTATATTAGACAGTTTTAGTTATTTGACGTTGATGAACTTTGTACACACAGCAGTAACTATTATGTATCTTAGCATAGTGCTATTCCAATATTTTAACATTTGGTGCTAGAAAACCAAAGATAAAATAGTCCAGGAATGGCCAACTGTCATTAAATATTATCGTTTCACAAATGATTTAAAGAATAAAATACATTTGAAAACTATTTTCCACAATTGTATCTTTACAACTGACCAATTAATTATATATGTTGACAGAGTAGTCGGAATGGTGCACAGGGCAAAGGTTTATTTCAATAAACCTTGTAAAATCCCAGTACTGTATATATGTCTTTGGATTCAATTGTAAACACTGCCTACTTACTTCATTGTGGCTTCTGTTTGAGGTGATCTTTGTTTTCGGTTTGCAAAAAATGTTTGAGGTCGACCTACTTTTGTAACCGAGACAGTTATACTCGCTTTCTTTAATATTGTCCTGTACAAAATTATTCAGTATCTCTCTAGTCCTGAAAATGTAATGTCCCATACGCTGGTATCTGTTTATACAACTGTTCTTTTATAAAGTTATACACATTCTAGTGCATACAAAAACCCTGTTGTCAACATTTATTCTGTACATACAGTATATGAATTTACACACAGGTAAACAATCCAGTTAATAAATAATATGGGTTGAAACAATATGTGTTCTTTATGAAATGTAAAGACATAAATTTGTTATTTGAAGTTATCTAGCAAACGTACTTTTGAGTTTATTTAAAAAAGTTGTGATAAATGGGTAAAATAATTACATTTTTACAGTTTTTTTACAGCGTTTGTTATTTACCAACTTAAAACTAGAGGTCATCTCACTACTGATATGTTGGAAAAAAAACTTTTTTCTGTACTTTTTCTTTCCTGTCACTGTGATTTGTAACTTGAGGATACAAATGGCAACTCATCTCCAAATCATGCCCCCTGTGATAGGAGAGACCCCGGTGCTATATTTAGACCACTTGTAGCCAGACGAACTTAGCGGACACCATCATTGGCCAGCTGCCTTGTCACTCACTGTAACAAGGCGACTAGAGGGGCTTTAGACTGCATTAGAGAGTGTACCCTGTGCCAAATTTAACCGGGGGTGGATGCAGGATAGGCCAGACATGGTTGAGAGTGTGTCCAGCAGGTTACGTGTGTGTTGTGGTCAGTGGAAGACCCCAAGGCCTGGATCCTGATTCCTGCCTTAGCTGTATTTGAAAGCAGGAGACTGAGTCGGTGGGTTTGTTGGTGTGGAACAGAGGTTGTGGCCAGAAGAAGTGCACGTTTCCTGTCCATTCAAGGGCATTGCTGGGGGCCCGAAGAATAGCTTGGAGCTGAGGCCTGTCTGTAAAGCAGGCGGCCTCATGGACCCTCGAAGACGTGTAGGGCTTCACTGCAGGGGATGCATCAGCTGACAAGGTGGGTTTATTCAGTAAATGTGACTTCTCTCTGATTTCTGACGTTAAACTTTTGTGAATTGAAGTACCTTCGGGAAAAGCTATCCCACCTTATCAAGTACTTTCAGGAGTTAAAGTTTAAATAACTTATCAAGGTTGTTCACAGACTGTCTTGTGAGGGAACACAATCTTAGCGTTATCTACACCTCTTTTTTCTAATATTCATCATATTATATATATTTGGTCAAGGAGGATTACATAGTCTGAGGGTTTTGATATTGAAAGCATCCATTTGTTTAAAATTGCAACCCACAGTTGTTAAAACACTAGATAGATATATCAATGGTGGCTCCATAAACATCATTCCACCTGCCACATTTCAGCAGTTATCAGAATTAAGTCTCCCTCACAGTAGCATATCCTGAATATGCTGTCCTGCTATTTTACACTACATCCATCAGAAGTAGAATTTATTTATAACATAATGTGTTACAGGAGCTGACAGTACCGACATTACTCAACTGTTTCTAATTCGCAATTCCACCACATCTGCGTGTGGATCATGTTGCTGTGGCTCGAGCCGTGAAGGCCAGGGGCCGCAGAAACATGACTGGAAACTGCCTTCCCTCCTGTCTGCACTTGCCAAATATATACCCTCCTAAAGTAAATATAATCCTGTCTGCGTCCACGTGGAAAAGGCCACTACCTGCTCCTCAGCAGAGTCCCCAAGTTGTGCACTTGGTTAGCAGCTTGGCTCCCTAGAGACTCAGTTGGTCTGAGCTCTGCTAAACTTGGTAGAGAAGTTATAGTCATCAGGAATACTGGAGCTTACTTTAACTACTTGCTTAGTATTAGTTAAACTATTTTTGACTGTTTTTGTACATCCAGTCCCAGATCTGAGCTCACACAGCCATGGGGGACTGGAACCTGCTGGGAAAGCTTCTGGAAAAAGCCCAGGAGCACTCCACTGTGGTGGGAAAGGTGTGGCTCACCGTCCTGTTCATCTTCCGCATCCTGATCCTGAGTGCTGCCACCGAGAAGGTGTGGGGCGACGAGCAGTCGGGCTTCACCTGCGACACCAAGCAGCCAGGTTGCGAGAACGTGTGCTATGACATCACTTTCCCAATCTCCCACGTCCGCTTTTGGGTTCTGCAGATCATCTTTGTGTCCACGCCTACGCTGATCTACCTGGGACACATCCTCCACCTAGTGCGGATGGAGGACAAGCATAAAGAGAGGGATCAGCAGATGGAACATGCAGCTCACTCAGACAAGCAGGCCCTTATTGTGGATGGTAAGCAAAAGAAGGCTCTGGTGAGGGACAAAAAGGGCAGAGTGCACCTGCAGGGGGAGCTCTTGCGAACATATGTCTTTAATGTGGTCTTCAAAACCCTATTTGAGGTGGGCTTCATTGTGGCTCAATACCTCTTGTACGGCTTTAAGCTGAAGCCCATGTACACATGTGATAGACCGCCCTGCCCTAACGTGGTAAACTGCTACATATCCCGTCCCACAGAGAAAACCATCTTCATCATCTTCATGCTGGGAGTGTCCAGCGTGTCTCTGCTCCTCAACCTCATAGAGGTCTACCACCTAGGCTTTACCAAATGTCGCCAGGGCATCAGCTTCAGGAGAGCTGATCAGTCCTCTGGAAGTCTCCCCAAGGAGCCCGGTGAGGCCGCGGTGCCGTATGTGCCAAGCTATGATGACTACTTCCACCAAGTCCAGCCAGCCTACCCGCCCGTACCGAGCTACAACCTCTCCCCTTTGTCTGAGGACACAGACTCATCCTTCCAACCCTACCACAGCAAGGCGGCATACAAACAGAATAAGGACAACTTGGCGGTGGAAAAGAGCAGCAGCAAGTCAGAAGAATGTGACCTGAAAGGAAAGAAGGGAGCAGGATCAGCTCCTGGGTCACCTACGCAGGCCAGGCCGGGCCGTAGTGCCAAACACAGCAGCAACAACAAGACTAGAATAGACGATCTGCAGATATGAGGAGGTTTATGTTCCTCTGAGGGTGTCTTAAATTGCTATGAGGGGATCATATGTTGTTTGGAAGCATTCACACATGCTGAACTAACTCCCCTTTCTAAGATGGCACAGGTTTGACTCATTCCAACTTAGAAGGGAGTGATATTCACAGGGTACACAGAGGAGCCGCAGTCGTTCAGTAATGTGGAAAGATTGATGTAGGTCAATAATCACATTTCTAATGAACTTAGACTTCCCGAAAGAAGTTCGGCTCCACTGAGAAGTGTCCCACAGCTGGCTTCTCATGTGTAAAACTTAATTGGATTTCACATTAGACTTGCATTTATGGTATACTGTCACAACAGCACAATTTCAGTCAATGTTTTTGTGAAGGATTTTTTTTTTTTTTTAAATTGTGTATGGAATGAATCTCTCCCCTATTCACTATTGTCACTGAGACACAATCAACAACAAATGGAGTCTGCTCAGGTTTTACATCAATGTGAATGTACCCAAAACATGCACCTCTGTGTATAAAGTTGCCCAAATAATGGGAACAGAATTCCGGGCAGAAAGTTGTTGACAGCATTTAACGAAATCGTGAATAGCTACATTTAACTTCCACTAACTGTTTTGACAGCACCATTTAGCATAGTTCACTTGCTTAGACTTGAAGTTAAAAGTTGCACAATACCTGACAACACATTGGACACTGGAAATACTTTACCTAATTCCAGGATGCGCCTCAAAAGAAATTGCACTGGTCTCAGGAGTTCCCACATATGTATTGCCTCTTTTTACTGTGACAGCCTGCAAGCACATAATTATAAGCACATTGTTTTGTTTAGATCTGTGTTTGTGCCGTTTATTTTCTGTAAAGCACTTGGTGACAACCATATTTGTTAAGCTGCCTGAAATAAATCTGTCTTAAATTTGCATAGTTAGCGGTGTGTTTATGATTAAGTCTGTATCAGAAAAGGGTCATCTTTTCAATGGAGCGCATATTGCAACTGTTATTTCCTATTCCTAAAACAAATCAACTCAGGAGCAGCGATGATATTGGTAACATTTTGTTTCTTTACACAGTAGCTCTGACACATAGTAGCCATATTAACACTGAATCTCTATAATTAGAATCTACCAGGTGTAGCTTGACTCATCAGTATCCACCCACAAACATTTCAACCAGTTAAAAGCTGACATGCTTGAGTGGGAACACACATGTCATGTGTAAAGTTTTTGCTGTCTGCATATCCCACACAGGCACAACTTCCACTCGTGTGTGCCGGGGAAAGTACAGCACGCAGGCACACCTAGTATGGAAACCTTGAGATTAATGACATAGCAAGTTGGTGACGAAGAAGCTGGCTTATATCTTTGGACTGCTATGTTCGTCATTTTCTGTCAATGCTTGATTTATTCAGGGAAGAACAAATAGATGTTATACTTAACTTGTATAAAAAACTATTTCTAGGAAAAAATAAATGACTCTTTTAACTGTAGTTTATTGATGGTTTGAGATATGATTGAGTGTAGTCTGGGAATACTATTCTACTTCAGTGTGTTGTGGTGCCAGAAACAATGTTTTTTTATAGATCTCCCTGTCAAAACAGTCAGGGATTATTTGAAATGTTCGGCTCCACAAACTAGAATAGTCTCTGATCCTAAAAGGAAAAAAAAAAAAAAAAAGTCACATCCACTTTTAACAAATGACAATAAAACATGAAGGCTACTTAAAGACAGGCAACATCTTAAAATATAATAAAGTGATCATTTTTGAGAAAGGGGTTGAATGTGTTTTTTGAAATGTTGACAGATGAATAGATATGAGTTATGATTATGGACAGATATCCAAGCACTTTGAAATTAAATCCTTTTAGTGTCAGGCCAACACTTCAAATTGCAGTTGCATCAGAGCATTTCAATTTAAAGGTTTCTAGTTTGACTGAATCATGCAATAAAAGTATGTCATTTGTTAACATTTGATGACATGGATGTGCTATGACTTTGATCAATGGTGGCTTTTATATTCAGCTCTGCAAGTTAAATTAATAGCAGCATGATCACCTCTGAAACTCTTGACTACAAGAATGGTGATCTCAATGCAGTTTAGCCTATCTGAAGGACTGTGCACAAAGCACTTGGGTGGAAATAAGGCAGAACATTATGTTTTTATAAAAAAAATAAAAATAAAAAAAAAAGCAAGGCCCTCCTCAGTGTTATCCATTCTTTGGATTCTCCCCTTGACTAAGAGAACAATTGCAAAACACTCTCCCGTCAACATACAATTAAGTAATAAATAACAATATTGAACTGGTAAAATTCATTTGGCCATTAATAAAAAAGTTTAAGATGTATACCCTAATTTAAATCTTAGTATCTTAATGAAATAATTATTTTCACATAGCTACAAAATCACATAATATAGATGTTTCCAAAATTATGGAAAAAAAATAACATACCTTTATTACCATACCATACCAATACCTTTGTATTGAATAATCATAATTAGTCATTGTGCAGTGGAAACTTATTGAGCTTACCTTAGAAATGAAGAGCTATTTAGAGAGCCCTCCACTCAAAAAGAATAATTACATTAAAAACTTTATTATTTAAAAATAAGACATTTAAAATAGCATAATCTCATAAAAAAAGAACCACAATATCCAGTATGAATTTAAATGTGGCTAAACAGACAAACAAATCACACTATGGCAACTCAGAAAAGATTTTATAGTCTAAAGATATGTTGTATGTAGTATAATATTTTTGAATTGTAGCCTAATGAAGAGAGTCAGGACTGAGGACACTTTCAATTTCTGCAGATCTTTATAAAAACCTACCTAATATGTAGGCTGTATACTGTATTTTTATATGTTTGTATACTGTTAAAAAAAATCTGTTTTACATTTTTGGGAATAAATAAGTAATTATGTTGTTTTTTCAGTGCTGAAGCCAGTAATACTTTTCTGTAAAACACTTGAGCAGTGTTTCATGGGGAAATAACAGCCAGGAACTACACAATAAAAGCACTCCCTCGGTTATGTGTAATGGTGGATATCATTTTATGTGTTTATCACTGTGTTCTACTCTGTTGGCTGTGGTGCGAAGCCTCATATTATTTTCCACCAGCACAGTACTCTACTGCCCTCTCTCTCTACTTGAACTTAAACACTGGCATGCTACTCATCTGAGGGTTGTGTCTGCTGGGCGCGCCATCTGCTGGGTGATGGAAATTGAAGTCCAAGAGACTCCTTATATTTTGAAATGCAGACAGGCTACATACAATAGTAAAAATGTATAACGATGGATTCCTATATATCTGTATGTTCAATTAGGACATAATGTACTCATATCCAAAGAGTCTGTACTAAATGTGGATTGCATTTTAGGACAAGCAGGGCACACAGAATAACATCAAGTGTTGTTGTGGTACTTGTTAAGTGTTCAGTGCTCTCTGGCCTGTTTTTCACCACACTCACACAATACACCAAACCTGATAATGTGTGATAAATGACAAAGCCAGAAGCAAAGCATGCCCTTGCACCAACTTTGTATTGCTGCAAGGGTAAGCTTATGAAATATCAGCCAAAAGGCAAACAAGGCTTCTGATGTTTGCTGACTGAATCAGTCAGATTGCTTGCAGGCCTGTCACCTCATCACCAACACCACCCTTGTTAAGCTCAATGCAGATTGCACAGCTCCAACACCAAGCTCTGCAGAATACAGCAAGGAAGCTACAGCAGTGTGCCGTTGAAAAGAGACTCACATGGCATGGAGGACAATTAACATAAATCAGCTGTTAACATGGTTTTTGAGGCGAAAAAATAAAATAAAGACATTATGTCTCAGATTCTCTCACTTCTTGTCTTGGCCTCCACATTGTGTTTGTCTGTGAGGAGAGGCTGACTGTTTGCTGCCACCATGTGATAGCTGAGACTCCCTGCAGAAGTGAATAAGGTAGCTCATGAACTATTGTTACAACAGACTCGAGAGAAAGATCGTAATGTGATAGCAACTTGACTTTATTCTCACTTGGTAAAAATCAGGCCGATCCAATTTTTTTTTTTAAAGTGAAAGTTTAGTTCTTCTGTGCCCAAAATCTAAAACGTGAGCATTTTGCTCTCAATTTAAATATTTACTCTAGTATTTTTGCATGTTAGGCGTGTTGCTGAAGTGACAGTTGAATATGCCTCTTCATATCAATTATCTGCATACTTACTGTTTGTTTTCAATGGAAGTGCTGATATTAACTAAAAACTAAGCTGACATTCTTTAGGAAAAAAGGCTCTAGGTAAATAAAGTGATATGAAAAACACACTCATGCATTTCTGGGCATACATTTTAGTGTGGCTTACACAACAGATGGTAGGGGAATCCATGGCTTTTTGTGTGATACGTGTTTTTTTATTTTTTTTTAAATCACACTCATATATAAAAAAATATAAAACATCCTAGATTTCATCACAGCAGCTTCTCAAATATATACTCTGATTTTAGCAGGCCACTGATATAGACCATATGTGGCACAGATATTTAACCTCAACCCATTTCAGTATAAGACTGCATGTATTATAAACTCAAAAAATACAGTATATAAGAAACCTGATGACCATGATGTCTACATCACATCTGATTCACTCTGTATCATTAGTGTTCTTCATAAGGAATTGTATACCGTAACAAATGTGTAAGCATTTTCATGCACAATTTGACCTGTCCAAAAAATACAAATCTGCATTTGGTTTCAGTGAATCAAACAAATTGCGCAATGTCTTTGGAAAAATGTGAAACACCTAAAAAGTTAGAATTATTAAGTTTATTTGAGCAAGTCAACTTTCTCCTCTTTATCTCACCGACTTCACTGACATCACCAAACATCTTAAATACAAATGTTTCTTCAAATACAATTTGACATTGCAATAATTTCCAAATTCAAATTTCCAAAACATCACTGAGCCACACACACACACACACACACACACACACACACAAAAACAAAAACACTTGTTTACAAAGACAAACAGATGAGTCTGAATTTTTTGTAGACAAGAAGTCGTGAAGATTTTGATCCAAAGTACAGCATGAAAGTCGAGCACATTATGGGTTTATATTGAAGTTAAGTCATCTTTAAATGTATGCAGATAAGAACTGAAATTTTAGGACAGAATGCTCAAATACGTAGAGCATTTCGGGATCAAAACCTTCATATATACACACATTACAATCACATGTATGTGTGCGCACACGCACGCAGCACCCAAAACACAAAATGTTTTCCTATGTTAACTCTTTCTGTGAAGGGACTTACAGCACTTAGCCAAATGGCAGCTCATAATAAAGCCTCCTAAAAATAGCTCTGTCAACAAAAGTAACATTTTAAGAGAACAAAAAGTCAATTAGCGGGCCTGCTGAGGCTGGTGAACAACACACCTAACAGTCTCCACTCCCCCATACCAGAGAATAGTACGGTAGTTACATGCTTTAACCTTGTGTTAAAGCCTAAGCGCAAACCAGATCCCCTAACTGTCTGGTTGGTAGATGGTGCTGTGTTTAGTGCTGGAGCCCATGGTGGGGGGGTTGGGTAGGGTGGTGGGTGGCCTGCAGATCCATGCTCGTGTCTGTCCGCCTCCTCCGGTCTAACGAGCTGATAAGGACATGCCTTAATCGTCTTTGCCCTTCCCTTTAGGCGTCCCTTCGTTCCAGGCCACATAAACAAACAAAGCCAAAACCACATGCACAGCGAGCACTGCAACAATGGCTGCATAGAAGTAGCTGTCAGAGCTTGACATCTTCATGGAACCTGGGAAAAGGAGAAGGGGGGGGGGTGGAACCATTAGTGATGGCAAGCAGTTGCATTACTGTGCCAAAACGGTCTGGATCATTTTTCATGTCAGGATGCCTACATCTTTTATGGACTTACAATATGTGCTATTCATATTTGCTGTTGTGGAGTGGCTTGCTGCTGAACCTAATCTTGTTGTGTGTGACATGCAATAACAAAGTATCTTATCTTAAAACTTGTAAGAGAAGGAATGGGATATGATGATTATCTTGAGTTAAAATTGTTTACTATCACAGTCTTCTGCACAGTTTACACTGTGACATTTAACATTTCCGGTTGTATTATGTAATTGTGGGCAATATTAAAAATGGTCAGACTTGGATTTGTACACAATACAGATATGTTATGTGTGTATCTCTCTCTCTCTCTCTCTCTCTCTCTCTCTCTCTCTCTCTCTCTCTCTCTCTCTCTCTCTCTCTCTCTCTCTCTCTCTCTCTCTCTCTCTCTCTCTCTCTCTCTCTCTCTCTCTCTCTCTCTCTCTCTCTCTCTCTCTCTCTCTCTCTCTCTCTCTCGTCACATGTTTGCTCGTCTATTGGACTGAATATCAAAGTGAAACTCACTGACACTTCTGGTCTCAGAAATAAAAAAAGAGCAGCAACAAATTTATAACGTTTTGGGTTTTGCTTTACTGTTTCTAATATTCTAAAAGAAGGCGGACAGTATGAGCAGCTGACAAGACTGACAAGCAACCTTAAGAAAAGTCAACGTCAGATTCATAACACGTTCTAAAACCGCTTGATTGTTCACACCCAAGTTCTTATAATGATGAATGCCGCATCAGTTGATTCTAATTAGCAAAGGTGGAACGCCCACGCCAATACATATAAATAAAAAAAATAAAAGGGCATGACATTGGAGGGCTGTGTGCACACAGACACTAAAAAGAAAAGTTGAGAAAATTAAGTCAACAAAAGTTTGAAGAGGGTGGAGCACCGGACCCAAATTTACAATAAAAATTAAGGGCACGTACTTCTGCAGGACGTGAACTCCAAACAAAGGGTCCTACTTAGTAGTGTCTCACTCTCTGCAAATTAAAAAGATCTAGGCCCACATGATCCTGGAAGACGCGTTTCCTCCTCAGGGAACGATCTGCAACACCTTATCACCAGCAGTAAATATGCCGTTGTGCGAGTAGAAATATCCTTACTTTGGGCTTATAAATAGCGTGATTCATTCACTAATTATTGGATGGCATAGTTCCCAACTGACATAACTGATGGGAATTGAAGTGTTTTTAAAAGACCATAACGGTTTGTAAAATAATGATAAAACATGATATTTAAATCCTATATTATACAAATGTAGAATTAAAGAACACACAGTAATCAAGTATTTTGCAAAAACAAATCAGCACTAAAATGTGCTTAAGTGTGCTAGGGTTGTTCAAAAAAATAAATAAAATGGATTCATATTCATGAATTGATTCAAGCGCTATCGATTCATAGAACTCCAAAAATCAAATTTTTTTTCTCTTCATTTTGTAATGCCGTGTATACGATCACATGATAAAAGTAACTACATTTACATACTGTGAATCATTTTTTGCTTCTTTTTTTTTTCCGAATCATCTAAAGTGTGCGTAGATTTAGTTGTTACCTAAGAAAAGATACCAAATAAAGTATTAACAAATGTCAGAATATCCATGTAAAGTGGGTTTTATAGAAGAAATAAATGGTTGGTGAATATTAAAGTCATCATTAGAAATAAAGTTAATAATGAACACCACTGTTGGACCTAATAGACGATACAGTTCTGCAAATAAATGGATTGGGTTTTTTTATGTTTTGAAGGCAGTTTTTAATCAACAATAAAAGGAAAATCCTGCAAACCGTTTCTTTGCCGATATTAGCGTTACCCGAATATAAACGTTAAAATGTTATTTTAATAAAAACAATCATGTTGTAATATTGGACTTTCAACTCTCCAATGTGAATATCTCAGGTTTAAAAAAAACAAAAACAAAACCAAGCTTTTAGCTAGAACAGGGGTGTCTGGCCAGACCAGGAAGCCACTCCAGAAAGATCAGAAACTGCAACAGTTTCTTGTCACCTTGATGTTGGCAAACACAAGATGCTTCTGCTATGACAGCGTTCTAAGGTCATTGTAGGAACAAAAATAATGTTACGGACCCAGGGGAGAGAGGGGTAATACTCCGAGAAAAAAACTTTATGGAATTTGAACTTGCCTATTGATAGATTGATATTTATGCAAGGGCAGTCAGCATGAAGGGGACACTAGGTTGCAAGAATAGATCAGAAAGTGTAAACGAGTAGAAGTGTCTCACGAATAAGGAGTCGTTTCAAAGGTAACTGTCTCACAGAAATAGATTAACTGACCGCTGCAGGACAATAAGAAACGCAGTTATTCTGCTGTTCATTGGTCACTCTTGTATTGACATCCGTGTGTGTACAGAGTCGGCTCACTGTGTCATGAAAGGTTGTTCACTGTATGAATAAAGCTGCAAATGATCTGAAATCCTTGGACTTGTCATCTTTGAAGGCTTCATCCTCATCATCATCATCATCATCATCATCTTCTGATTTCAACCCTTTATCAGCTATTCTCTGAAATTAAAGTGGTAAATTTGGAGTTGGAATTTATTACTTTTCTCAACTTTCACACTTTGCAAAGTCATCCAGTGGGCCTGAATAGACCCTTTTTTTTGTGTGTGTGTGGGGGGGGGGGTATGTTTGATACCCCTGACCTAGAACAAAGATTAAGACTTAAAACAAAGTGAACAGTTTGTGGCAGCATCCCCCTCTCATCTATTCTAAATAGGCCTAGGTGGAACTAATTAAACGTGTAAGGGATGCACACACATCCAGGGTAGTGCTACAAACCTTACCCTCAAAGAGGAACGCCTTTGTTGCAAAGTAGAGACCAATGGGCAGCGTGACCATCAGGATGGTGAAGAACAGCAGTGTCTTCAGGGCTGAAACCAGGGAGCTTTCATTTCTGCAGAAGAGTACAAGTTCATGAGTCAGCCGAGATAAAACGAGACAGTGACCTTACTGTTAGGGACCAGCGGACTCTGACAAGCTGACTACTGTTGTGGGGATGATTAATGTTCCAGGACTACGTCACATCAAATAAAAGCTTGATAAACTTTGGCACGTTTAACAAAAAGCAGCCCAAAGGGGACGGGTTGTTTTGAGAACAGACGTCACTCCGCGGACAGAAAGGCTGCTAGCTAAGCTAAGTAGCTAGCTAAGGTAAGCTGTTCATTTAAAATAACTGATTGTTTTCTCACCCTCTGTAATAAGCCGGCGGTCCTGCGTCTGAAGCTGCGCTGACAGATCCGTCCATTGCTGGGCTGATGGTGGCGAGGTAAAGGTAAAAGCGGAAAATATAAGCAGATAAATGTTAGCGTGTTGTCACTAATGAAATCCCTTCCTCTTCCGCACAGGATCATGGGGACCGTCACATGACACGGTCTGACGCCAGTTAGTCTCGCGAGGCCTGGCTGATGCCTGGTTCATATCAGTTCGTATCCTGCAGAAATATAGGATTTTTGGGGTGGAAAATGTTTTGTTTCTGCAAAATATGGGACAAGCAATGTGTATCTCTTCCTGTTTGTGAGTTTCCTGTAAGGATCATTCAGTACTTTGGTCAACCATCTTTGTTTATGTATGGCAGGGTCAGCTCAGTTGGTAGCACAGGCGCACATGTATGGAGGTTCACTCCTCGACGCAGCGGCCTCGGGTTCGACTCCGACCTGCGGCCCTTTGCTGCATGTCATTCCCTCTCTCTCCCCTTGCATGTCTTCATCTGTCCTGTGGAAATAAAGGCCTAAAATGCCCCCACCCAACAACTAGAAAAAATCCTACATTAATGCATTTGACAATGACAAAGACAAATGCAATTAATCTTGGCTGGGCTATTTATTCAGAATATCTATTTAGTGTTTTAGGGCAGAGTTCCAGACTCTTATGGATTGACTGCATTTCCTTTTCCTATAAATGCTCTATATATAACTTATTTGTCCTCACAATAGATTAAATATTAATGTAATATTTAAAACAAGTGTCCATTCTTATCCTGACATCACTGTTATTTTTTCCATTCCCATTACCAGGCTCTAAAAATAGAAGCTAAGAGAGGATGGATGTAAACCTGTAAGTTTGTCATTCAAGGATCACTCATGGCAGTCTTGTTTTATGGCATGTGCTTGTTCACCCTACATTCCTAAATAATGCAACGCTGTAGACCATTTCTTGTTTAATTGCAGATAAAACAGAGAGCCATTAAGTCCATTTTGTGTTGACTGTATATATATATTTGGTACCGTGCACTGGCTGTGTTTCTACTTGAAGTCTCACTAAGTGTCAAGCAGTGACATTTCTGCTCCAGTTGGCTTTGTGTTCACCGGTCCACGCTCAGCAGATTTCCCAAAACACATTTAAAAAGTCTCTCAATAGGGAACAAGCCACAACCACTAAGAATAATGTAGGGTTTTGTGTAGTTACGAAAAGCCTCATTGACTCTGGAGATGCAGAGGATTGTCCTAGTGAATCACATTATTCACAAATCTGTTCCTGGATGAACCACAGAGCAGTTTTACTCTCTGTGATCTCTCAGAGAGTACACTGTTATCCCAAATCAGTTGACTTGAAATTTGTGTGAAAACCCATTGTTTAAGTCATCTCAGGTCAAGTTGTGTTAACACAGAGTGGTAACTTGATGCGCTGGAAAAATCAAGTTTACATTTGTGTGTGTGTGTGTGTGTGTGTGTGTGTTTATTTGTGTGAATGTATTTGTGTGTGTGGAAGGGGGGGGTCCAACACAGTGACCCTCAATTCCTCCTTCACTTATAGCAACCCACAGATCATGTGTGTACAGGCCTGTATGTGACTTGTAACACTTAAAACCAAATTCATGTCTTTTTATTCATCTGTATGAAGATATCATGAGTATACATGTTACATGTTGTAACTTTGTTTGTAATTACTCTTGTCTAGTTCAAATTTATTTGAGTTTTATTTTTTACTTCACTATTTATCTGTACTTTTTTCAATTTTTTTCCTGCTTCAATAAAGGCTGATCTTAATACCTCTAGGCACGTTGTATACTAGTAACAGGCCCAGTATATTATTCAGCAGTGTTTCTCAAATGGGAGTACGTATACCCCTAGGGATACTTTGGATATGGCAGGGGGTACATGAGATGTTTAACAAGTGTTTATATAAAAAATATCAGTCATGCATAATTCCTAAAACAATGGTATACTATTTTAAGGAATGGATTTAATGATTCAAAACGTTTGAAATGTAGCATTTCAGTGTTTTTCAGTTACAATATTGTTGTTTTTTTATCGAAAATGTTTTGTGCTGGTCAGAGGCAAGGGAAGGCAAGGCAAGGCAGCTTTATTTGTATAGCACATTTCAGCAACAGGGAAATTCAAAGTGCTTTACACAAAAACAGTTAAAAAATAAAAATAAAAACAGATAAAACACAGAAGAAACAGTTAAAAATTAAAATTAAAAACAGAGGAATAGAAGTTACAGTGCAGTATAAGAAATTAAACATTAATGAAATGAGCATAATTTAAAGAAAGGTAACATCAAAAAGAAAGGTCTTCAGCATTGATTTAAAAGAACTGAGAGTAGCTGCAGATCTGCAGGTTTCTGGGAGTTTGTTCCAGATATGAGGAGCATAGAAACTGAACGCTGCTTCCCCCTGTTTAGTTCTGATTCTGGGAACAGAAAGCCGACTTGTCCCAGACGACCTGAGAGGTCTGGGGGGGTCATAGTGTACTAGTAGATCAGAAATGTATTTTGGCCCTAAACCGTTTAGTGATTTATAAACTAGCAAAAGTACTTTGAAATCAATTCTTTGAGGCACAGGAAGCCAGTGTAAAGACTTCAGAACTGGAGTGATATGAT
Source organism: Percina caprodes (assembly GCA_013375575.1). Classification (NCBI taxonomy): domain Eukaryota; kingdom Metazoa; phylum Chordata; class Actinopteri; order Perciformes; family Percidae; genus Percina; species Percina caprodes. The sequence continues at coordinate 881,542 of JABXJD010000121.1, read as the reverse complement.
CCAGTCTCTTGGTCTTAGTGAGGACTTGAGCAGCAGCGTTCTGAATCAGCTGCAGCTGTCTGATTGATTTTTTAGGGAGACCTGTAAAGACCCCGTTACAGTAGTCAAGTCTACTGAAGTTGAAAGCATGGACAAGTTTTTCCAAATTCTGTTGACACATAAGTCCTTTAACCCTTGATATATTCTTAAGGTGATAATAGGCTGACTTTGTAATTGTCTTAATATGGCTGTTAAAAGTCAGGTCAGAGTCCATGACTACACCAAGATTTCTGGCTTTGTCTTTTGTTTTTAACGTTGTTGTTTGAAGCTGAGCGCAGACTTTTAATTGTTCCTCTTTTGCTCCAAAAACAACCACCTCAGTTTTTCCCTCATTTAATTTCAGAAAGTTCTGGCACATCCAGCCGTTAATTTGTTCAATGCACTTAGTGAGTTTTTGTATTGGACTATAGTCCCCTGGTGATAAGGTTATGTAAATTTGTGTGTCGTCCGCATAACTATGTTAATTTATTTAGTTGTTTTCCATAATCTGAGCTAGTGGAAGCATGTAGATGTTAAACAGAAGAGGCCCCAGAACGGAGCCTTGGGGAACTCCGCACGTCATATTTGTAAGTTCAGATGTATAATTACCTTTTGACACAAAGTAATCCCTATTCTGTAAGTAGGATTCAAACCAGTTTAGTACTGAGCCAGAAAGGCCAACCCAGTTTTCCAATCGGTCTAGTAATATGTCATGGTCAACCGTGTCAAGAGAGGAAAAAAATCAAAAGGGGTACATTCTTAATAAAAGTTTGAGAATCAGTGGTACAGTAAAAGGCCTGCTGGTATTATTCTTAATAGGCATTGTTGCTAAAACCTTAAAATGAAAACATAAGTGTACCTCAAAAGAACGATATAATCAGATCAGGAATAGATTTTCTGAAATGCATGCAATTCAATGTTACTGTTTTATGAATCACTAATATTTTAAAAGTACTACAAGCCTTATTAATAAAATAATAAGTGTAACAATGCCAATTTTTTGATTTGTAGTGTTATTCTGAAAAGTACTAATCTGTCAGATAAATGTAGTGAAGTAAAGTAGCAGAAAGAAATAGAAATAGAAATACTAAGTTGTTTCAACTTTACAGTATTTGAGTAAATGTACTTGATTACTTTCCACCACTGAGTTGATGTGTTCTTTCAATATGTATTGAAAGAACACATCAACCACATGCAAAATGCATCTAAAACAACATTTTGATTAAGCTCAAACATCTTTTTGTATGGAAGTCAAGGCGAGTTATACAGTCTGGTTACTAATGATACAGATAGACTTCTTTATAATATGTCAATAATCACTAAAACTAGCATAAACAGGTCACCAGTAATTATTCCAGATCAAAATGGCATCCTCCCAATATGCTGTACTTTTATTTTCTCTGGAAACAGATGCAAAAATCTAATTACATTTGTTTGTTTTTTTTGCAATGAGCTTTGAAAATAGACTGTAAACCACAGAGGACTTGTTCATCCCGTTATGGTGGGATTATGAAATTTAATAAAACATTGTCTAAAATTGAAACTTAACAAAAGTTGCGTTCTCAATGGAATAACAGTGTGTAGATCTGGTCAAGAGGTCTTCTGTTGCATGTTCAATACGAAATTGTCCTTCCTCTTAGAGCTTGACCTCTGACCTTCTGCAAGTATTTCCCATGGCTCTGGATTCCTTGCCTATTGCATTCCATGTGTCACCAGCGCTCTATGTCAAACATGAGGCACGCCACACCTGTTGTTTTGACCAAGCGACACAGTGTCAAAGCGTTGTAATTTGAAATGAAGTTTCCATTAGAAATCAGAGTAAGAACAAAAAAACTTTAAAAATAATCCCATGTTAATCATAGCATTGATTCGCTGTTCATGTGCTAGTATTTTCCTCTTGTATCATGCAGTGTTGGAAAGTAACCACATACATTTATTATTACAGTACATTATTTTGAGAAATATGCTTATTCACTTTATTGAGTGTTAGATGAGAAGATTGACACCACTCTTAAGTGTGTGGTCTAATTTACCTTAGCACAAAGACTGGAAACAGGTAAACAGATAGCCTGGCTCTCTGCAAACCTAATAAAGTCTGCCAACCAACAATTCTAAACTTACTAATAATAGTCAAATCTTGATTGTTTAATCTGCTTAATGGAGAGTGTGTGTCAGACTTGGCTATTTTGTCCTGTAGCTCTCGACAGCAATGCAAATTAGCTTATTTTGCAAGATGTCAAACCATGCAAGGAACAAAAAGGTACAATCATCCAATATTTCACAATCACAGCAAAGATTTGAGGAAAGTCCAAAATATTTATAGAAATTTGATGTACAGTGGGATTTTTTTCATTGTTCCTGCTCATTTTCATCGTTTTTTTCTTCTTTCCCACCCTGTTAATCTTCTTACTACCCCCAAATTAATTTTATGACCCTTTGGAGAGGGCCGAACCCCCATGTTGGTAATCACTGGACTAAACAGTTAAACTTAAAGTAGTTAGAGCTCCACCTCAACCAGCTACAACAGTTATGTTTTACTTACTTACTTACTGTACATATATTGTTTCTTCAGTATTGACAATTTCATTTAGTACCTTTTGTTTTTGGCACTTTAGGCATACATATAGCTGATAATACTGTATTTCTTCGACACAGGACTCTTACTTGGAATATTTTTACATGGACGACTTTAATTCATAATTAAATGAAATGCGGTAAATGTACTGTGTGTACATATATATATATATATATATATATATATATATATATATATATATATATATATAGAATACAGTACATACTGTATATTTACATATATTACCTTTGGTATAATGGTAAATACAAGTTGCATACATAGGAACATTTTGTCATATACATCTTTCTTAGCCTTTACAAATTCATATATATTCCCCTGTGTCTATACCATTCAGTCTGTAAATAAAGAAAAAATCTTCTCCATTTCTTGCTTTCATTGACTTTGTTAGACCCAAGACACCTAAAACCTCCTCGAAGTACTGTAACCCACAGCCCATCGTGACATGTAGGAAGAGATCACATGCTTGAGAACACAGGCAGTGGTAAACCCTTTGCAAAAATCCATTAGGAGACTTGCTATTGGGACAGCGGGCCCACTGTAAGACCCCTGTAAAATGCAATGATGTGTAAGAGCTGTATAATTCCACTGTGCAAGTAGGGGCATCATTTCTGACTTCATTCAGCGGGGCGAAAAAACAATCATGTCACACTGTAGCCTTGGACCATATAATGTCTCACTCCTCATGCATTGTGTGAAGACTCTCTCTGAGCAGGCCTCTCCCTCTGGGAGAATAGTGGGAGTAGCCAGGGAGATTCAGCTCATCTTTTTCTCCCATGTCTTCCACACTGAGGAAGAGAGGGAAGTAAGAAAGTAAAACATTGCTGTGGAGGGATAAGAGTATCATGTCGTCAAACAAATTCAAGTGTATGCCTCATTCCCCTTTTGCTTGGTCAAGTTCGGGCAATAAAGTCACGGTGCCATCACGTGGATGCTGCAAAGAGCACTGCGGATCTCTCATTAACAAAACAAATAAGCAAGACAAGGCATAAATCTACTGCCTTGTATATATGACAGAAGGATATCATTTATGGTAATACATTCTGATATTTCCAAGTATTTGACAGTACATAGGGATTTATGGCATTACTTGGCTGTAGAAACAAAGTAGCAGCTAAAGCAAAAGCAAACAGGAGACAATGTATGCCACAGAGAGACACAGTCACGTGTGTGTGTGTGTGTGTGTGTGTGTGTGTGTGTGTGTGTGTGTGTGTGTGTGTGTGTGTGTGTGTGTGTGTGTGTGTGTGTGTGTGTGTGTGTGTGTGTGAGTGTGAGTGAGTGAATTTTGCAGAAACAAAGTCATGAGTAATGATGGACCATATAGCGTCAGGCGGACAGATGATGCTGTCCTTGAATATAATGAAAGAAATATGTCTCCAGAAGCTATTGTCCTTCATATTTAAACACAGACTAAATGACAGACAGTGTGGGTTGATAGACTGGACATTTCTGCATTTTTTTATTTTATTTTTTAAATCCTGGACTTTTTTTGTCCTTTGATTTATTCACTAAGGAATATGAGTTGTGTCACAGCCCTTTCTATGAATATGTTTAATGGAAAAATGCCAACTACTATTTAACAAAGACACTTTATATTATCATGAGTTATCCACATAGAAGTTGTGCAAAATCAAATTTCTATGATAAACAAAGCCTGCATTACACTGTGTTTCTAATATTAATTTGTTTATGCTTGAGAGGAAATTTCAGTAGCATGGAAATCTCCCTTCAGCACTACAGCTCAGTGTGTCAAAATCACAAGTTGTGGGGTTATATAACCATGAGGGGTTATATACCGCTGCCAGACTATTATAATCTTGGTTTTACGAGAACTTGTCATTTTTTGTTTGTATTAAACAAACACGTTATAACGTGTTAGTCAATGCTGGTTGGCAAACAAATGGACCTATGGACAGGCTAACTCTTTCCTTCTCTTTCCCTTTTCCCACTCTTCTCAGCCCACTTGGATCAGGAACCAGAGGGTCACTGGTTCAAGTCCCGTAATTGATCAAGTATGTAGTGTTGACTGGTAGCTGGAGAGGTGCCAGTTCACCACCTGGGCACTACCAAGGCTCCCTTAAGCAAGGCACAGAAACCCCCAACTGCTCAGGGCGCTGTCCTGTGAGGCAGTTCCCTCACTCTGACATCTCTCCTTACATAATGCACGTGTTTAGGGCCTGTTTGTGCACGTGTTTATTAGGGCCTCTGTGTGTGTGTGTGTGCGTGTGCGCGCGTGTGCGTGTGTGTGTGTGTTTGTGTGCGTGCGTGCCTGCTTGTGCGTTTGTGTTTGAATAACAACAGAGTGAACATTTAATTTTCTCCTGCGGGATTAATAAGGTATATCTTTGTCTTTACGCTAAATTAAGATAAAATAAGATAACCGTCTCCTGGCTGTGTTAAAGGACAAATGTGGGATTGGTACTGATCCTCTCATCTTACTATTGGCAAGAAAGCAAAAAAAGCCTGTCTCCCCAAATGTCAAACTTTACCTAAGGAGATAGTGGGATGAATAAATAAAGGTTAAAAGAGCAGTATCAGGAGAGAATGAAGAGTGGAAGGTGAGAGGAAGAATAATAATCCTGCCATTAGTCTGTGACTCAATGATGTCGTATATTCGACTCTGTCACCTTCCCTCGAGCCCTTCACTCATCTGTAGCTGACCTTGCACTGGCATGTGGGCTGCTTTTCTCTTCCACATCAGTGACGCTGGCTTGTAAGATTGTAAGCAGGATTGAACAGTTTTGTGCCAATTTGCTGCTCTGCAACTTCATACCACCTGAGCCGAGATCCATCAGGGATTCAGATCTCTATTCCTGCATGTCTAATCGTCAGGCAGCCTATCCAAGTTTAGCTTACAGCAAAATACAAAAATATAAATCAAAATGTTAAAAATATGCTTAACATATTTATGAATCCTTTGAATAAGACATTGTGAATGTGTAATGTCTTTAATATTCCAGTAACAGTGCATAATATCAAGAATGTGTCACATTGACATCTTGGAGCCTCCCTGTGAGGTGAACCGTTCATAGATTGTTTGCTGGGTTGAAGTTCTGCTGGGAGGCTGTCGGAGCTCATCTCGATGAGGGTGACATGTGTTCAGGCACACTTGCACTAACACGGAAATTACATCTCTGGCTCCTGATGCGCATCTAGTCCCCCCGGGCATCAAACAAGAAAGCTAGCTTTGTTTATCCCCCTTTTCAAAATTTAAACAATTCCTAAATGATTTTGGGTCTGAAAGGGGTGGGTGGGGTGGGGTGGGACGGGTTGGCGCCTGGTACTTTTAACATTTTAGTCCAATGTATTGATCCACGCAGTTCAAAGACAGCTTTGTTTACCAGAATCATTAACACAGAAACACTGTCATTTTTCTTGTATTAAAAACTGGAGCAAAAGCTTCCACAATCTTCCCAGTGTGTTTTGTAAGAGCAGCATTGCTCAGAAGACCACCCTGAGGGTGAACCAGCATCATGGTGAATTTAAACGGGATGCATTTCCAGTGAGAAGGCGCCTGAGATTTTCATTCACACTCTGGATGAAATATGGGATGCACCATTGCTTTGACAGAATTAATCGTCTCAGTCACTAAAATGATAATGACAGCGTTAAATCCTTGATAATTGAGCCGAGCACTGAATAAAAAGGCTTGAGTTTCAATCCAAAATCAGATTAACTAAATATATTGAGGGAAAACAAACATCTCTTAGACTTTTCCATCATTATTGCTGCATTTAAGAGCACAGAGACACTTTGAGAATAAGGAATCCATTTATTCTCTTGTGACGAAGCTGTTGACATACTCATAATCGATCTGTGCAAATAAGCAGTGTGTCATTCTCGTGCACATGAAATACACATACTTGGATGTGACATGAGAACGGAAGTCTATACGGTCTGCATTGACTCGTTGTCAGAACCGTCGCATGGGTTGTGCCAACTGTGCAACTGCACAGAGCCTCGTGCCCATGGACAGTAAAAGAAATGGACAATGTGACCCCGTTGATTTTCACGGAGACCAGTGAAGGCTATTAGAAGGTAATGGCTCAGCCTTACAGCGCAGCCTTCAACTGAGCTTGAAGACGTAGATGTGACGTGAGCAACCTGTCTGAAAGCTGCAAGTCTTCTGGTAGCTGTGCCAAGACAAATCTCAATCATTCCCAATCTTGCAGAGACGGCGAGTGTAGGTATATGTTAGGAGATAACATAGGTAACAGGTAAGTGCTAAGTAAAATGCTATTTAACATTAGTAACTAAACCTAAACAGCTAATGTAAGTCCAAACTGCCTGTACTGTTCAGTAATTCCTCTACTATGCGACAGTAAGTCACGTGGTTATGACACAATCGTTAGCCTGTTTTTACAAAAACGTCTGCTACGGAGCCATAACGTGAGATACAAGGTAATGGAGCCTTTTATACATTGCGATGTTTCTTTAGAAATAAACAATGGACAAATAGAGTCTTTAAACGCTTAAGATGTAAAGTTATTCGCTGTCAAAGGGACGTCAGAATGAATGGCAGTCAATGGAATGCTAACGGCGGGTGAGTGCTAGATAGCATAAAAAAGGCGCCACGGGAGCTACGCTTAGTGGAGGCTGGTTTACCTCCTTGCTCGCGCCTGCCTGGTTTGCAATGATGCAGTTTTTTTTTCTCTTTCTCTTCTTTTTTTTACATTCTATATTTGTTTGTGATGTCCTTGACTCAATGACTGCAATCTAACATTAAATTCCAGTTTGTCAAAAAATCAAGTGTGAGCAAGGAAGAAGGAGACGGGGGAAACAATGTCAGTTACACGAGAGCCCGGCCAATTTCACACACACTGGACTAAAAAGACTTTATTGCTGAATTTGCGGCAAAGAAGGCAAGGAAAGTGACTTTCAATTTATCCAGCATGGTAAGTTGAACGCTATATAAAGCTATAGAAAGAATATAAAGTGAGCTGCTGAGCTGCTATGCTGTAGGTCAGACAGCCTATTATTCTGACAGCTAAATAGTCCGTTATCTCTCTTAATGTCAAAATACAAATACAACTATCTCTGTGCCAATGTCTTTCATAATCTATTTTGGCAAGTGTTTCAGCAACATTGACAGAGGTCGTACGTCCACATTTAATACGTGCACACACAGCAAGAAGAGAACACACACATACACACACACACACACACACACACACAAACTCAAGATGTGACTTTTTAGCTGTCTGAATAATGGCAGTCCCCATGCAAGTTGACAGTGATTCTTGCGTGTGCATCACGGTGTATGTAAATTCGCAAGGCCTTGCACATTAAGTTCACACAGGGCCTCGCTCCCCCCTGTGACGGCTCTGCTCGTTGTATTAAAGATTACCCTACGTAATCTGAATGTTCTTTTGGTGACAAGTTACCTGTTTGTTTTCTTGCTTGTGAACAAGATGGTCTGTCTTTAAATAGAGTGCAGGGTCACAAAGGAGCCCAATGTACCGGTGATACAAATCCTTTTTGTTCTCTCTATATGAGGGAACGGTGTCTGACATGGATAAAAGGAATGTGATGGCAGCAGTGTCCTTTCCAAATACAATAACATCTTTACAACTAGAAAATGAAACACATCTTGTGACAAGGCACTGAGTAAATCATGGCACACGTCCACAATGAGGCTCCAGAGGAAGTGAATCTGAGTTTCCCAGTAAAACATTAAATTCATACATTTATCTCTGCTACATTGTTGTTGGTTACAGCTGGAGAAGGCTTACTCTTCAGTCCCTCTGTGGCACACTTGGAGGTCTCCATGAGGAACAAACGAGGGATGCAAAGAGAAAGGACGATTGTCTTGTATTCCTTACGGAAGTTTTGGTTTAGTAGTCCATATATGACGGCATTGAGGCAGCTGTTGAAGTACGCCATGAAGTAGCTTGTGACAAAGAGCCACTCAGGTATGTATGGTGCAACCTTTGCGGGGTTTATAGCTACAGCCAGGCCTATGAGGTTTAGTGGAGCCCAGCACACTGCAAACAACACAAACACCACAAACATAGTAAGGAAGTTCCTCACATCACTAGGTTTCAGTTTGGTCCCTTGGTCTGGTTTAACCCGATGTTTCACTTGAATCACCAGCACCCATATCCTCATGTAGCAGTAGGACACCACCAGCAGCGGGATCAGAAAGTGAATAATCACCACTGAGATGGTGTAGTATGAGCTGACCGTCTGGGCGAAGGTGCAGGAGTAGATCCGAGGGTCGTACTGCAGAGAGCCGACAAAGAAGTTGGGCACAGTGGCGAGGGCGGTGAGCAGCCAGGTGAGGCCAAGGTAGCAGCACGTCTTCCTCAGGCTGTACAGGCGGTCGTAGTGGAGGCTGTGGCAGATGTAGCAGTACCGGTTGATGGCGATGGCCGTGATGTTAAAGATGGAGCCAATGACGCTTAGGCCCATGATGAAGCCACTGGCCTGGCAGTGCAAGTCACCCATGGTCCAGTCATTGTGGAAAATAGCTATCAGGACCAGAGGGTAAGGGTACAATGCCACCACCAGGTCTGCTACGCATAAACTCACCACGAAGATGTTACCTGGAGAAACAGAAGAGGTTTAGATACCAGAACAAAACATGACCCCAACTAGCATTCCCTTTTCACTTTCTGCTCTAGGTTAAAATAAACTGGGTCCCTGTACAACTGTGTTTTACCCATAGACCATTATATACAGTCTATGGTTTTACCATCATAAAAGAGCAGCTTCATTGTGCCCACTGTGGCTCATTTATATACAGGTAAAAGCCAGTAAATTAGAATATTTTGAAAAACTTGATTTATTTCAGTAATTGCATTCAAAAGGTGTAACTTGTACATTATATTTATTCATTGCACACAGACTGATGCATTCAAATGTTTATTTCATTTAATTTTGATGATTTGAAGTGGCAACAAATGAAAATCCAAAATTCCGTGTGGAATATTGTGTAAGGGTTACATTTTGAAGACACCTGGTGCCACAAAGTAATCAGCTGATTAACTCAAAACACCTGCAAAGGGCTTTAAATGGTCTCTCAGTCCAGTTCTGAAGCCTACACAAACATTCAGATTTGACAGCTGTGACCATCGACACATTGCACAAGGAGGGAAAGACACAAAGGTTATTGCTGAAGAGGCTGGCTGTTCTCAGAGCTCTGTGTCCAAACACATTAATAGAGAGGCAAAGGGAAGGAAAACTGTGGTAGTGTACAAGCGATAGGGATCATAGTCAAGATTGTGAAAAAGATTCACAAGGAGTGGACAGCTGCTGGAGTCAGTGCTTCAAGATCCACCACCAAGAGACGCTTGAAAGACATGGGTTTCAACTGCCGCATACCTCGTGTCAAGCCACTGTTGACCAAGAAACAGCCAGCGTCTCACCTGGGCTAAGGAAAAAGAGCTGGACTGCTGCTGAGTGGTCCAAAGTCATGTTTTCTGACGAAAGTTGGAAATCGAGGTCCCAGAGTCTGGAGGAAGACAGGAGAGGCACAGGATCCACGTTGTCTGAAGTCTAGTGTAAAGTTTCCACCATCAGTGATGGTTTGGGTTGCCATGTCATCTGCTGGTGTCGGTCCACTCTGTTTCCTGAGATCCAGGGTCAACGCAGCCGTCTACCAGCAAGTTTTAGAGCACTTCATGCTTCCTGCTGCTGACCTGCTCTATGGAGATGGAGAGTTCAGGTTCCAACAGGACTTGGCGCCTGCACACAGCGCAAAATCTACCCGTGCCTGGTTTACGGACCATGGTATTTCTGTTCTAAATTGGCCAGCCAACTCCCCTGACCTTAGCCCCATAGAAAATCTGTGGGGTATTGTGAAAAGGAAGATGCAGAATAGAGTTGAAGGCCACTATCAGAGCAACCTGGGCTCATAACACCTGAGCAGTGCCAGAAACTCATCGACTCCATGCCACGCCGCATTAATGCAGTAATTGAGGCAAAAGGAGCTCCAACCAAGTATTGAGTATTGTACATGCTCATATTTTTCATTTTCATACTTTTCAGTTGGCCAGCATTTCTAAAAACTCCTTTTTGTATTAGCCTTAAGTAATATTCTAATTTTGTATTTTGGATTTTCATTTGTTGCCACTTCAAATCATCAAAATTAAATGAAATAAACATTTGAATGCATCAGTCTGTGTGCAATGAATAAATATAATGTACAAGTTACACCTTTTGAATGCAATTACTGAAATAAATCAAGTTTTTCAAAATATTCTAATTTACTGGCTTTTACCTGTATATATATATTTCAAAGTGCACTTTTCAAAGTGCTATATATACTTATGGATGGCAATGATGCTCTGTTGGTTGGTCCACCACTTGGATGGATTGCCATGCCTTTAGTACAGACATTAATGATACCCAGAGGATGAATCCCACTGACTTTTCCTTTAGCGCCACCATTCACATTTATAGTTTTGAGTGAAATATCTCTTGGATGGATTACTATAATGTACATTCCATTCTGAAGATTTATCTGCGTGAACCTACCTTGCACCAATCCTACTTTTCATTATTTATCTATCTACTCTCACATCATTGAAGTGAATGAATTGTTAGAAAAGGTATATGTTCTTGTGTGTCTCATTAAACCTTTAGAACATTGTGAATTGAACACTGCTTTGTGTCCCTTTCCTGAGCGATAGTAAATGCTTTCAAAATTAACTCACAGAGGTCAAGATAGTAGATGAAAGGATACAAATTAACAAAACTTGCTATTTTAAGTGCATAAGTGTGTTGACACTCAGTATGTCAGTATATTTGTATATATAGTATATGTAAGTATGGCAAAATGTAGTGCACTATGAGTACCCATATGCTGCACTCTTAACAGTCAAGAAGTTGGGGCAACGCTGGACACTTCTCGCCCAATGGCGTCTGAGGAAGCTGTGTGTGCAATTTGAGACAACACTGCCCTGTTGAAATTCACACACCAGGCAAGTAAGTACATAATGTACACAGTGTACCAAATGTTAGTGTACTAACGAAAGTATCCGACCAGATATAAAGTATGAATTTGTTTCCTAACACACATCCCTTTAATCTATTTAGTCACAGAAACAAGAGATTCATTGTATGATCAGGCTAGTATATTTGGCAGGTCAATTCCAATAAAATGCTCAAATCAGGCGGTTTTGTTTTAAAGCTTCCTTGCCCCTGGGGAACACAGTCAAACAGTGAGTTTAAGCACATAGAAACCATGGCATGGCAGAGTTTAGTGTCCTATTACATTCAAACAAGTTCCTGTCCTCCTGAGGTCTTAGCTGTTGGTTGTGTGACACTGGATCTCCTCAGAAGACATGAATCATAGAAAATGACGTCTAATATTGTTATAGTGCAGCTGTTCTTGGTGGGGGAGAATAAAACAATATATCAAATTGTAATTTTGTGTCAGACAAGATGATAGATAACAAGAATATGCAGTAGAGTGGAGCCACAATGCAAGTAAATTGGTGTTTTGCAAAAGACGCATTAGCTTCCCATACGTTTTGAGTAGACGTGCAATAAAGGGTGAATTGTGTGTGCGAGCTACACAATTTATAGTAAAGATTTGTGATGAAGTGGAGATTTTGCTCAAATAAACCCAGTGTTTGCCACCATTTTATACAGTTTACCCAGCCTTTAAAAGATAAAACTCTTTATCATATAATTATGTAGCTGGTACAAATAAAACCAGTCCAAAAACACGATTACATACTGCTTGTCAATATCAACTTTTAGCCAGTTTCTCATGTACCATTACATCACGGGTTTGAATATAAACATTTATGATTCTTGTAAATAATCTGTTAAGGATTATATATAATGTGCCTCATTTTCACATTGGGGTGATTTCAGGTTTGATATAACATAAACTACTTTGTGAAGTTGAAATTTGAAGGCGCAAGGCTCTTGCTCACAACAGCTGAATCAACAGGGTTGATTGGCAGATATGATGGGAATGGATTTAAAACACATGTTGGCCATCAATCCTCTGCATTCAAAGCGTGTTACAATCCCAGCACCCTAGAGTCACCCCATGTCTAATTTTAATTGAATCGCCTGAACTCGATTCATCAAATAACAAAGAACATAAAACATCATAATCATGTCATTTTATTCCTATATCTTCGTAACTTGGGGACATTTATGATTTCAATTTTGTAGAAGAATGTTGATCTCTGGTTTTCCACATAATTGGTATAGGTACTCAGAGACAGTATATTTCCAAGTTACTAAAACAGCACAAGCCATCTTTCCGACCCTACTGAGATAAAAATAAATGCATTTGTTCTTCATCCTCGAGTCAGCTCAGTGGGCAAATCTGTCAGATTGTATTTGTGACGCTCACAGTACTCGCTGTGTGCATTTGACATTGTGCAGAGGTTTGATTCCTCACTGACAGCATGGGGCTCAGTGTTTTCATGTGAGCGGCTGGACAAGGCATGCTGCAGCCTTTAGCTCTATCTGGCTGGACCCTCTCTCCCCCCCTTATCATCAAGAGCATGAGGTAAGTGCTAAACACAGCGGAGAGGATTGCTGTGAATGACTCTTAGTTTTGTTGGCATCCATTATTAAAACATTGGACAAACCCTGTTTAATCAACCAACTTTACAGACTGCTGCTCATCACGCCCAAACTCACAGCACTCTCACAGGACTTTTTTTGTGTGTAAAACGGCCGACACTGATATTGTCATGCCTGGATACCAGAATAGAGTCGTGCCTGCTGACATCTTTGGGAGCTATTAATATCAACGGGTGTGAGTTGAATAGAGCTTAACCTGAATGCTGATTGGTGACATGCCGTCAGGGACAGCTGACCTGCAGCCTTTACCTTCTCTGAAATTGCCTCTGTAATTAGAATCTGATCTTACAGTACACTCTCACACAACTGTCAACCAAGTGAAACTCTGCATCAAATCAACTGATCCTGCTCTGAAGTGTGTCCCTCCTGAGAGTTGAGGGACCACCCCATGGATTCCCCCCCCGTGTTTCTCCTTCTTTTTGACTGTCACATGTGACATAAATCAAAATTGTACAAGAGGCAACTGTTCAGCTCTGCGTGACTAAAATAAGACATTTTTCACCAGAATCATGCAGCACCCACCAGGCTGCAGCATATTCAAAAATATATTGGACAGAAACTGCCTCCCACCCAGCATATAAACCTACATCTGCATTAAAAATAGGCTTATGCAACTTATTTATGGCATATTGCTTTTTTCCAGCTGAACACTTCTGAATAGTAAAAAGAATAATTTAGGATATAAAAAAATGAGTAATGTTGGAGCAAGAATAGGTACATAATGAAGATGTAATTGCAAGAAATAAACCAAGTCCAAAAGACAAAACAAAAGCAGAGTCGATCTTCGGAGGAGTTCGGTGGAGTTCATTGTCTGTGTACACACGTGAATCTCAGACCCATCGTCTGTGTCCCATCACTCTCACTGCTCACACAGAAAACATGATATTACTATGCTATGATTCACCCTAGCTATATTTATATACCTTTGAAAGACAGATGAATTCAATTTAAAAAAAAAATGTGTAGGAAGGTCGGCATTGCTTGGATCCGGCTGTAAATCAGCACAGGCTTATTACTACCAGTGTATTTCAAAAATTAGATTACATCCAAGTTAGTCAGTCATGTTATCATAAATAAGCAACAATAACCTTTTGGCAAGGGCATTAGTGCTGATAAATTACTTGTGAATATTTCATGACCTCGTGTTCAAGTGGCCAGAGAATTGTTTCGAAGAAATTTAACATTAAACTGACACAAGCTGCCTTTTGGTGATGCAGCCTGCTGTGAGTCCGGCCAAAACACCGTTGTCATCATCATCAAAGGCCATCTACCCATTAGATCCTCTATGTCTGAGAAAATAAGTCTCACTGGCCCTGAGAGAAATCAGACCATCAGGACAAAAGCAAGGTCTGGTCCAGCAAGGTTTCACTCGTTAGGCGCAATCCCGGAAATGCGAGGATGATGGTGAATTAAATGAAAATTTAAAACAGAACAGCCAAGGAGAGATTGGATGTAATGTAAACATAACAGAGCATTTAGCTTTTCTTGGTGTGGTTTCATCAAATAATCCCAATTTGATAACATCCTACCTCCGTGCTAACCACATTAAAAAAACTAACTGACCATTTTGTTGTCGGGAAAAGAAGGCATGTTTAATGTAGTGTGCTAAGTGATATTCCCCGTGGATCTGTGCTGTCATTTTAAATTGGCTTCTGGTTAGACTCACTAAGTCCACTGACTCAATTAACCCCCTCTGGACACTCCGGTTTTCAGATTTTATTCATGACTGCAGAGTGACTGAGAGGATGCGGTGCATGATTTAACTAAATTCAATCTCCCATTCTTACACACCCCGCAACCCACAGCTCCTTACATGGAGGTGCAAGCTGCACAAACAAGCACACACACATACACACACACACACACACACATAAGCTTATTCTTTCGTTATTTGCCTCCATCTGCTCCCCATCATCGTTTTCTTCCTCGGTCCCTCTCTCTCATGAGTGCATTTTCAGTGTATTTTTAGTTTGGTTAACCCCAGTGGGAAACTCTATTGTTAACACCCCATTGGCAGTTCTATAGTGCCATGTTTTACCCTTTGAAGATTCACTGGCTATATCCTATTACATTTGCACACTTGAGAGAACCTGCAAACCTTTGAAAATATGGAACATATGGTGCCAGTTCTCCCCAAATATATGAAGATATTAGAGACAAATCCAAAAATATACCAGTATCCACCAAATGCACACATGCATCTATTTTTTCAGGGTTGGTTGAGTGGTGGATAGTGGAGGGATATGTGGAGGCAAGGGGGTGAATTGAAGTGAAGCAGAGCGGAAAGCTGCTGCTGCTGCTGCAATGAGGGACCTAACCAGCAGTCTGAATAGTGTGTAATGGAGAGAAGAGATGGGATGTTTTTAGCAGTCAGCCTGCCACACCAGATTCACCAAAATATGTCTTTACTCACTGTAATTATCCACCATACCTCCGTACACTACTCATGAGTCAGTTTGGGGGCCCAAAGGTGTTATTGCATATTATTGCACCTATAACCCCTTAACAAAGCAGATTTCAATGGCGGTCAGATCTTTCCTACAGCTGTTTGTCATTCTTTAGCTGTGTCCATGCTTTCCTTTCGGAAGACCCTATACAATTAAACATTGATTCAAAGTGAGCCAAATCTATAAATAGCTTGTTAAGAACAGAGAGGAGAGTGATGATAGGCTAACAGCAGTAACAATTTCAGTCACTTAAGGACACACTTAAGATGTGCTTGAGTTTCAGGTTTCTACTACTCATACATGCAAACCTAAAGGACAACCACACTGGTGAGGACTCTCGTGGGACTTGGTCTGTCACTTAGTCCAAGTAGAGAAGGATATAGGTCACATTAGGCCAGTAATCACCACAATTTCTATAGTTTGCCAGCATGGAAAAGACTTTTGTACAGGCCATTTACTCTGGTCCTCTTGTTTGAGACCAGTCGACTGTGGCATTTTTCCAATCCAGATAATGAAATTATTCTCCAGGCTGCTAAACTCCTTGCACTGCTTTTGGCACAAGACCACATTGGATGTGTTATGTAATGTATTTGAAATTGTAATTAAAAGTTCATTATTCCAAACACTTGCTGACCTAATCCCGTGGCCAGATTCTCATGTGCTCATTAGCTCCATGTTGTGATCACTGTGTTTAGTCGTTTGCCTCAGCAGAAGGTTTTCCTGACTTTACTTTTGACTGCAAAGCTGCTAGTTAAGAGCAGCACAACGTTAAATAGAACTTTTTTTTAAACTCTTTGTTCTATTTTTGTCCTATGGGAGAAACATCTTAGTGTTCTTCTCAGTTGCTTTTGAAGAACAAAATCATGAGGTTTGATCGTATAATTAAAATGTGCTTTTTTTTGATGACTGCTTCTTGTGTCATAAACCCTCCAGGGCTTCAATACATGTCTATTGCTAATACTTTCCTGTTACTGTTTCTTTGAATATTTCCTTTCCCGCTACATTAGATTATCTGTTCTAATTTAAGGAAATGAACAGCAACACACACAATCTGCAATGCAAAATATGACTGATTCTTGGAATTGTTTAGGGATTGGACGGAAATTACTGGTGGGTAGGCCCTCCCCACCATACAGACATAAAGACTTAAAAGGAACAATTTATGGACTATTTTTCTAAATTAGTGCAAGGCAATGGAAGTGACAGGAACATTGTCCATTTCAGACAAGGCTACAAAGTAAAGGGTTCAATTAAATGATGATGGCATATTTGCCATGAAAGAAATCCATAAATATCTTATTCATCTTCGCAGGGGTTTCTGCTTCAAATGCACAACAAAATATGAGGTTGAGTTCAACAAAAAGGCATTGAAGCTATACACCAGCATCTCTCACCTTGGCTGCCCATGAGACACTACAGGTCCTGATATACAGAATGTGATCCATCTGGGATGGGGAACCAAGGATAAAGCCATGGGGGTTATCACTTATGAAGAAATATGAAGCCAGCAAAGGCAAAGCTGAGGAAACTCCATCACACTGACACTGGAAGCTCACTTTAAATAACAGCTGTAGATTGTCAAGCAAATAGGTCACAGCTACACGTTATATTACATAATTGTAGTTATGAATGAAGAGACGAAAACAAGGCAATCCACATTCAGTACTGTATGTCATTGAGACAGAGATTTGTCCTTTTAGCTTTGAGCAGATGTGACACGTTAAAGAGTCACTTGTCAAACTGTTTTTTTTTTTCTGAAATTATAAAATTCTTTCACATTCATTTTGATAAAATAAAATACGTTTCATGTGTCTGCTTGTCCCTAACTTGTCACATAAAGCTGTTATTTCCATCACCATGCAGTATATCCTATCTTGTGTCTATTCCAAAATCGACACTTTATCGTCTCTTTATCTCTCACCTGCATTTCTAAGCTTTTTGTTCCTGTACACGGACAAGATGACGAGGACATTGCCCAGGATGTCTACCACGATGGTGAAGATCAGCACGCTGGCCAGCGCAGTGGACACTCCGGCGGAGGAAGCGCTCAGTCCGCGCTCGCTCTCATTCCGGGACACACAACTCGACCCGTTTTCATCCTTCACCTCTAAATCCATCTCCCCTCAGGGTGCAGCGGCCATGGTGGGAATGCTCCAATGTTCAGCTGAAAATATATATATGTATATATATCTACAGACCAAAAATTCCAAAGGACTTTACGGGAGGGAGTCTTGAACTTTTTGATACTCCTGCTCCGCCTGTGGAGTACTGGGAGGAAGACACGATCCATGACATGATAATAGAATATTAATAGATTGTATGCATGCATGCATGGAAATCTAAGAAGTTCATTTCAGCGGTGATAAATGATGCCAGGAGCTCTTGTTTCACTGCCGTCCTCAGTGGTCCTCATGAGTCACCAAGGCTCTCCCTGCGCGCTACTCCATTCGAGGGCTCGTCCAGAAGGCATGTGAGCGCTCTCCTGTGCGTAATGGAAATTCTCAGGGTGCGAGGCTCATATGGCAACGTTGAGTCTCGTGTTGGCTTTTTTTTTCATCATAATAATATAAAGATTATATTTGTGTGTCAATTCTTTCTGCATCCAAGCTCGAAGCACTTGATTAAAAAACAACAGCCAGTCAGCTAAGAATGTGAGCTGTTTCCAACTATAAATAGTGTGCAATCTGTACTTCGTGACCCTCTTCTCTGTACCAGTTATATTAAATAACAACACTGAATGGGTGTCTGTGGATCGTAGTGCCAAAGATATTGGAGCTGGTTTTAACAGCAGCCTTTTACAACTTGCAGGTTTCTTAATGCAGCTTCATTAAAACAGTGTATTCTTCCATGTGCATGGAAACGGCGCCTTCATGTGTCCAATAGAGGCTCTTGCAAACATCGAAAACCACAAAACAACTGGCTGACAAATTATAATTTCAAATTATAAACTGTGCATCATTGGTGTTAAAGAAAGCTCCACCTTTTGTAAGCTTCTGAAAAAATAAACCAAAGTGGGCCACAGCACCGGGGCCCCGGACCTGCAGAGTCCCCAAAACAGCAGGTTCACGGTGTGTTAGTGTTTTCTTTCGTCATCTCAAGTTATTAGAAAATATTCACCATTAAAATACAATGTTGATCGTGTTATGCATTATTACGCAATCTTGTTGCACTGTGTCTATCTGATTATTATTTTGGTTGGGTTTGTGCTAACATGGGGCATTTTTTTTTATTTGTTAAAATTGAATTACCATGTCAACTGACTGGTTTCTGTAACATAACATAACATATGATGACGTGTGTTTGGATGTATCCAATCTGAAAAGCATTTTTGAAAAGCTTCATTTTCAATTGTGAAAAAATGTCGGTGTAGGGTGGACAGAATACATAAATGGAGAGAACATTTTTAGATTTAGCCTGTGAGGATGTTGTCTGGCCAACACCTGCTTACACGAGAGGGGACAGAGTGGAGGTTTGACCAGCTGACACTAAGAAAATTAACTTGACTGGGTCCATCTCCTGACCGGAGGATGGCTATATATATATATATATATATATATATATATATATATATATATATATATATATATATATATATATATATATATATATATATATATATATAAATATATATTTTTTTCTATATATTCAGGCTGATATGTAGCGTGGACAAGTCCAGGAGTCGATTTAACTTTAACCACAATATTTCCTTGGCCAACCACATCCAAATGGTTTAACCAGCCTTACCCAATGGCGTGCACGTTTATAGGAATAAAGTGTGAAAACATTCAGTCTAATTCGTTCCTCTTCATTGCTGAAATCATAGTTCACGGTTTTGTTTATGGTCATGTCTGAGTTGCTATCTTTATGTTTTCTGACATAAGCAGCTGATTTCAGCAACGGCAAAAAAAAAAAAACTCCCACTGACAATCCCACTGAATCCTACATTCCCAGCAGCATACAGTACATAGAAGATGGAGCTCCACCTACTGGTGATCGACGGCGTTGTTCACAATACGTTACATCGTTGTTGAAAGCCTATTAAGACAGCAAGAAAACACGGAAACAATTAGGTGATAACTCCATCGCAAATAGTTGTCTGTTGAACCTAAATTGAAAACATTTGAACTGTACACATGGTGGCTTTAATATTAAGCTGCACTGATACTCACAGTGATGTAATATGACCATATCTGAATCCTTATAATTTCAAGTGTGCTATTTCTACTGGTTGTGTCACCTTTATCTATTAGGCTTGCCTTAGATTTATGGAGAGCAAATTGCATTGAATTGTAATATTATATTTAGTAGCCAAAATGCCACACTGGCACATATTTACGACACACTTGCACCCAGTTAAGAATATAACACTGTATAGCTCAGATTTTGCATAACTCAACTCAACAAGGTGTAGATCAAAAGTACAATGTGTATACATAAACAGCTAGTTGCAGTAACTGTATCAAATGTCTGCATATATTGTAATGCATTGCAACCTCTTTCATTCTACAGAAAAGGGAGGGCAATCTCTGTTGAAGAAAAAGATCCCTGCTGATGGAATAGGAAATTCAATATCCTGTACGAGAGACTACACTTTACTAAGGCCGATGCCTTCTCACTGCAAGATGAAGTGTGGGTCTCTGCAGGCAGAAAACAAAAGATTTAATAAAATGTGATCGTGATGGAGAGACCTTGTGTTTGGATTCACTTATTGTCTGCACAAGCTTTCTTCGGTGCTTTATCATGCCATACAATGCTTAAAGGGAATGTCCTTCAAGACGTAAGTTGTAGTGGGGTCATTTAAGCATTTGAGGATACATGCAAAGCATGTTAATATCTTGGAAAGATACTGTGCAATTTCCGAAAAGTATATTTTGTAAAGTATTTCAGTTTGGTGCCTTATTAATATTATATGACTTTCTCCAAGGAATTATAACACAGTCACTTCATCAAATTGTGAAGTTCAAATTACAGTCTTCACACAACTGTTTAATTTCTTTTATTATGGCAAAAATGTGCAAAACTGTCAGTCAATGTGAATGAGTCTCATATTAACAATGGTGTTTCAGTTCCCACAAACACTGTAATTGTGTGATAAAGTAAATTATTACTGTAATGAGTAAACTTGTGTGAAAAACAGGGTTCTTTATTCAGAACCCTGGGGAAAGATTTAACATTCTCAACTCAATCCTGGCTGTCGGTGAAGCCCATTTGTCATGACAGAAATAACTTGGCAGATGCAAACTGCAGTGTCAAGGTCAGATTTTTAAAGGTGATATAAATGTTAATTATACTTTCCTAAAATTCTTTAGGCTACATACTCAAATTTACTTATGGAGACTGTATAACAAGAGACTGAAAAATCAACTTGACTCAGATGGTACTTTGTCTAGATATTACAGATGCCAATCATCTCCACCCTCTTTACCGTCATTAAAATAGAATTTTTCATATAGCAGACATTCATATTTTATATACAGTACATTACTAAATGTAACTGCACTATTAACTAAATGTGCTTCACCCGTGCTTTTTCTGCTGGCAAGTCACAATGTCTGACGCCTGATGTATTCATATATGTGGTGTGTACATTTACTAGGATACTAAATAAATAATATTCTCTATTTTATTACTGTAGGAAAATATAAAATGAATGCAAAATGCCTGTCAAAACTGTCTCACCACAAGGTCCATTTAGTAGCTCTTCTGGAGATTTCTATTATATCACTTGTCATGAAATTAAAGATGTTCAAATTTGATTATTTTCTGATCACTTTCAGGATTTCTCATCCTTGATCGTTGGGTTTCAATTTCAATCTTGTCCTTGGATCGATCAATCAATCAATCAATCAATCAATCAATCAATCAATCAATCAATCAATCAATCAATCAATCAATCAATCAATCAATCAGTCACCTGAAATCGTATAAGTTACAATTCCAGTGAAAAAGAACGCCCTTGGTTTAGCAAGGATTATTGAGACAGATTTTCTATCAAAATGTCAAGTAGTTGACTCATGTTTTAGAAGAAAAGCACACAGGTGGCATTAGCAATGCTTAAAAAAATTCCCCAAAAATATTCTCATGACACTTAAAAGGGCCGCCTTATTTACAGCTACACAGATGTAATTGATTTCTTTTAATCTCACTTCCGATAAAAAATTTTAACAAATTAAAATTGACACATATTTTGAAGTAGAGTACTCATGATTTTGTCCCGCTCATGCTGAAAAGCAAAGGCTATATAAGGGTTACATGAAAGTGATTGTGATGTAGAAAATTAGTTTTTTATAAAACGATAAAAATAACATGTATCAAGTGAAATATTATCATTGAAAAATACAAACATTTTAATCACACAGTCCACTTTTATTAATCTCTCAAAGTGTAAAACCGGATTCTTCTTTTTGTACTTTCCAAACATACTTTTCTTAAAGCACGGCACTGAACACACTTAATATACAGTTACATCTTTCCACTAAAGAATCTTTCTATAACACCTTTCATTGCATATATTCTGCATCTGTTAGCCTTTTCACCACACACTTTCAGTACTGTACATTAAAAATATGGCTAGGATTGGTAGCATGATTACTTGTACGCACAATGTGACATAAATCTAAGGCACTACAAGTCATAGACTACGGTCCACACACCCTGCTGAAGCACAAATTAATCTAGGACGATGAGTGTAAGGACAAAATATTCACAGCAGGCTTTTTATGCTCAGAAAATCCATGTGACGTAAGAGACATCACAATGACATTACAAAAAAAAAAAGGAGAGCATGATTAATCTTTTCTTTCTCAGTCAAATCAAAGGAGCTCATGTAGCAGTCTACTGTATGTATTAAGATGATCACAGTTCTGCGTATGACTATCTTCAGAAAAGATTTACCCATATAAAATAGACATATAGGCACAATTATGTCCTGGTTTGGCTAATCTCCAATTGGGGCCAAGATCCGTGTCCAACCAAGCCTGAGAAGGGGTCACAGGTGGCATCCAGCAGCGGAAGTCACAGCACCTGTTTGAACATCTGGACCATCATGGCCGATATGTTTTGATAACATCTTTGATCGGCCTCCTGCATATTGGACAGCATGCATTGATCTGTCTCTTCAGCTTCAACCCACAGTCGTTGCACAGACACATGTGTCCACAGGTGTAGATGACGGTGTCCACGTCTTGGTCGAAGCAAATGGTGCATTCTCCATTTTTTCCAGCAGAGGGCAGTTCTAAGGTGGTGAGAGTCGGAGAGACAGGAGGGCTGAGGGGGGAGCTGGGAGCAGTCACTACATGAAAAGAAAGAAAATATGTGGGTCTTGAAATGGAGCAGACCTGGATGCATGTAAACAGATAACTTTTGTTCTTGTAATTGTTGGGGGAAAAGGTTCAGATCCTTGATACTGTTGCTTTTATATATTCCACTTTTGTTGTTGTTAGTAAACCATGACAAATACAAATTTCCATGTTAGAATCTAATCTTTGATTAATGATTGCACAAAAGCCTACTCGGGCTGCAGTTATTTTTAAAATGAATTATTCCGCTGATTAATATCACAACTGATATATGTAACAACAGCAAAAATGTCCTAGAGCCTGAGGTGATGTCATCAAATGAATTTTTTTCCATCCCACAGTCACAAAAAAACCCCACTATAATAGTATGACAAGGAAAGACAACAAATGTTCACATTTTAGAAGTTTAAACAAGAAAACGTTTGGATGTTTTACTTTTAAAATGACAACAATTAATCAATAATGAAAATATTTGTTAATTTTCTTTGGTTGACTAATCAATTAATTGACTGATTATTATTACCATAAGAGCCTTCCTGCTGTGGCCTTGTGGGGGAGACTAACGTTGTAGCATCAAGTATGCTGTCAACATTTGGTAACCTACCCAGAGAGGATTCAGAGGCAGAGGAAGATCTGTTGACACTGAACGCCAGGTCTGAGTCACTGTCGTCTGGACTGCTGCTTTGAGAAGTGCTGGGGGATGTGGAGGGAGGACTGGACTGCAGTGTTCCTGTAACACAAAGATATATACACATGAATAAAACCCAGATAATGAGACTCATGAAAGCCTTTAAAGGAGCCATTCAGACAAAATGTACAGTGTATTTAACTGTAGTTGGTATCATTACAATTAAGTGTCCTTGAACTGTTTGAGTGTAAGGCCAGAGTGTGACCGGCCCTAACCAGTCAGATTAGATATGCATATGTGTAATACATTTTATAGAGTGATTTTTTTTTAGTGTCTGTTTGAGGATAATATTGTTGTGTTCGAGCTGATGGGAGTTTATGTGGGAGGAGGACAGATGGGTCACAGCTCGAAACTGAACAAGCACAGAGACATAAACTTACTGCATTCCTTTAGTCTGGGAAAAATGCGGTGGCTGCCTAGACTCAAAAATAGACTGATGATAATTGAAGAGTATGTCTTTTTTGGGCATTTATCATTTTAGTATAAAAAGGAAAAGTTACACATTCCGGGAAATATGCTATCTCACACCGTTTCCAGTATTTGTGCTAAGCTTAGCTACGTACAAATATAAGAGTGGTATCAAATCAGTTTCCCAAAAAGTATTCCATTTGGGAGTCAGTGTTTCATTTCATAATTACAATACTTCCACAAATAAATGTAAGACTTCAGTAATATTTGGTGTTTCATGCCGTCACCTGTATGTGTTGCTGTAAATACACTTATCTTACCCAGTATCCTGAGTCTGTTGACAGCCCCATGCAGGGTGAAAAAAGCCCAGAGGACCTGAGAGGTGTCCACACAGATCAGCCTGCCACGTCCCACTCCATTCACCCCGTGGTGCACATCTCCGCTGGGCAGCAGACTGAAGCTGAGCACATCTCCAGAGCAAAGCATGGGGAAGCCACGATGCACCACCCAATACTCTTTACGGTCCAGGAGAACCTCAGGGTCTGCAGGTAAGTCTGCAGCATGTAGGCTGGCAGGGTCACAGGATGTTAAACCAAACAACAGAGCCCCAAAGTAGGGCAGGCCCAGGTGACCGACCTCCACGCACAAAGTCTCACCCACATGCAGTGGACGGTCACTGAATACCAGAGTCCGACTGCTGTCCAGAAAGTGGATGCAGGCGGCAGAGCGGTCTGCAGAGAGTATTACATCAGAGCCACGGACGGGGTGAAAGTGCAAGTCATTGTCCAGTGAGGAAGGAAGGCCCCGGACCACCCTCGGGGTGCTGAATCCAGTGGAGGCAGATGAGGACTGTGTGGAGGAGGAAGAGGTGGAGGAGCAGCAGGGGATGAGCTGAGTGTAGTTACTGAGCTGGAGGTTGGCCATCTTGGCAGCAGCAGCCTGGTTGTTCTCCAGTTGATTGTTGTTGTAATTGGCTGAGTCGTGGCTACTCTGGGGAAGATAGGCACTCAGACGGGCCGCACTCAGGCAGCTGGATCCCACACTCTCAGCAAACGTGCTCTCTGTGGTAAAGAATATAAACAAATAACTCTGTGACTTGGATATGATATGATCTGACCCAAGTAAGCTCGGGTCACTTCCCTTCTTTTTGCTTCTTTTCTCCTTAGTCCTTATTTCTTCTATGATGCCTGAAGAAACACTGCATGCTGAGATACCATCTGCATGTGTTACTGCAGCCTCATTGATGTCTGTTTTTGCTCAATGAGCGCTTTTGTTTATATGGGCATATTTTAGGACTGCAACTAATGATTAATTGCATTATACATTAATTTTTGGACTCACTTGACAAAGAAAACCAGCAAATATTCGCAACATGATAAATCAAAGTATTTGTCAATTATTTTCTGACTAATCAGTTAATTCACTAATGTTGACATGCTCTTCAAATTTATGACATGACATTTCTTCAAATTTGTTATTAAAGTTCCATTATTGTAAAAGGTTTCTTTTTTAATGGTTAAATAGGTTAAGGCACTGTATAAATACAGTGAAAGTATCAAAACACTCAATCCACATGCATACAGCCCGTATTGAGAAACGGTGCCTTTTTTAACATTAAAGTATGTGACACATGTTCTAGTAGAAACTTAAAATACCAGAATGAACCTAAAAATAAGCATGATATGGGACCTTTAACCAGAAATGCTCATAAGTCTTTGAGCTAAAGTCCAAGTCAAGTCTCAAGTCTCTCGTGGTTATAATAAGTGTTGTATCAACTGCTGTGTTGCATCCAGGCTGCTTATACACATATTATAACATAGCTATAACATCTATCCAACAACAGTTGGAGTTAATCTCCCGTAGGTCGTAGCTAAAGCAAGAAGTAAGCTAACAAAGATTGCCAATGCTGAGCTTAACATGTTTGCTAACCTATCAGGGTTAGCAAACATGGACAGATGTGGTTGAGCAAGAATCCTTTATCATAGTATCATGCTATCACATAGTATGCATTCCAGCACTTCTTTTGTTTGGGCCTTGTTGTATGACGTTTTTAAAGCCGAAGCTTCTGATGAATGGCACAGAATCGGGCGGTGCGGTCAACATGTTGTCCTCTCTCCCGTGCACAGCAGATAGGTTACAGATTATGTAGGTAGGTTATAGGTTATACAGAGAGGGTGGTAACATTTAGCTCATCAGACATTTCCTAAAAATAAAGAATCTTGAGTCAAGTCTGAAGTCTTTTGAGGATCAATCTCAAATCAAGACTGAAGTCACTGTCTGAGCAACTTAAGTGTGACTTGAGTCCAAGTCTCAAACTCAAGTCTTTTCCTTTAACAAATTTATTGTATATCATCGTATATTATTTATTATTTTTTCCCACTGTGACTGACATCAAACAGTTTAGAAATACAAGATGAAGCTTGTCTTTTACACAGTATTCACTGTCAAGGTATTGGATAATACATGTTCATGGACACCCCTAGTAACTAATACGTGAACTAGGATATGTCTCTACGCTGAGAGCACTTCGCATGGAGCTTTAGTTGTGATGTTTGTTGTTGGAAGTTAAATAAACCATTGTTTTTCATACAAATACAGTTTATTTGACAGTCACCAGTAAATGTAACTCCCTTTTTCATTCCCTTTCTACCATAACATGAGCTCTCCAAACTGCCAGGCCCATAGTATATAGTTATAAAGTTCATAGTACAGCTGGATTTCTCCATGCGTGAAGGACTAATATAAAAAGTGCTGTGCTAGCCGTCCCCCTTTGACTTATGATACATTCCTTCATTACTATTTCTAGTGATGCTGGAGCAGTTGAGTGCACTGGCCCCTCCAAAGCTCCTGGGATCTGCCGCCTTGACCAAACATGGCCATAGCTCTTGTCAGACTGAAGATAAACACATCCAGTGAGAACGAGAGGGAACCACAGGGAGAGGGTGATGGCAATGAGGGAAGAGGGAGAAAGTGACAAAGTGATAGCAAGAGAGTGAAGAGTGGTTAGGAGTGAGATGTTCAGGGAGGATTGAAATCCGTGGTCCACATCCTGTTTATCTCGGGATGTTAGGGTTCTGGTTTCTAGACAAACTAGTTGTGTCAAACAGATAGTAGATCATTGGGCCGCCCCAGGCCCTACTACATGCTCCTACTATATTGGCCTTCGCTGTTGCAGAGCTTCACAACACAGCTGCTTTCTTGACTCTCAGGAAGCTGCTTAAATTAGCTGTGAATGTGTTTGCACTATAAAAATAAGTTCCTGAGGTTTCAGGGTTGTCAAAGCCATGGTGAAAATACATGGCCTTCTGGAGGACACCAATTCCAGTGAAAAAATATGTACTACCCAATACTTTACTGGGTCTATATGAATTATAATGATGGATTGTGTACAGATTACTGACCAGTCAGCTGTGAAATCTGTTCATCACACTTCCCTTTGGAATATGACTTAACTTCTGCTCGCCTCTCTCAACTCTCGCCGAGTCATGAGAAAAACAAGTACTTTCACAAGTCATTTTACAGAGCAAGTAAATATAGTGCTTACCAAGCAGTGTAACCTCCTGAGTGATTCCATAAATATCTATGATGGCCCAGAGTGGACAGCCGATGCTGAGGCCACAGTGGAAGAGGATGGGCTCTCCATCGTTGATGCTGTAGAAAACTCTCCCATGGCGATCAGCCCAGAATGACAAAACATTGTCCTTCAAGGCCAGTCTCTCAGGCAGAGCTTTGGCCCAGTAGCCGGGCCGTGTCACCAGGTCTGGGCAAGCATACTTGGGGATGTCTGTAGCGACCAATTCGCTGGGGTCCAAACTGGTGAAACCGAAGCGTAGAGCTCCACTCCAGCCAGTGTGCACGCCACTCAGGCGAAGACGCATCTGAATGAATGGCATTAATCAAAATGTAACTTTAATTCTTTAAATCTCTAGCTTTTAAAAGTACAGTAATTAATACAAATTAGAAAACAAACCTTCTCATAGAGGTGGACAGGCCTGTGGCTGAAAGTGATGCCATTACAGAAGCTGTTCTTGCGTGTGGCACGCCGAAGCTGCCCATCCAGCCTGATATTCTTGCCTTTGGCATGGGGGTGGAATCGGGGTGACTCCACATTGATGCTGACCGGAGCGGCGGACGTTCTTCTCTCCACACCTGCCCCATTCTTAGGCAGGGTGTAGTACTGCCTGCTGGCCACCGGGCGGGGATGCAGAGTCGCATCTGTGGGTACCAAAATATTAGGGGTACAGTGAGAAAAGAAAGCCCTCAATGATTCAACCTCATCAACCAAATTAGAGAGCAATGTGGTACATGAATGGCAGGTCTGCTTTTATGTGACTCAGACAAGGTCAAAACAGGAATGCTAGTGACACCAGCTGCTGGAAAAAAGAGGTGAACATATCGGCACACAATAACTTTTGCATGTCCCCGGCAGTTGGTTTAGAGGGCAGAGGCCAGTAAAGTAACGGAGCCCACAGTCTCATACACTTCCTTTCCCACACTGAAACTTTAAAGCCTCCCTGCTCCTCTCAGCAAGTACATTAAATAGTCACTTTTAGTATGTAACCCACATTTACAGTATAAAAGGCAAACTGTCCCAAATCAGTCTAGTTACCACATCCATATGGGACATTTATATCACAGAAATAAAACAAGGTAAATTTAGACAAAACCCATGTGCATATATCACTGGGAAACATAAAAGGGAAATTTGACTTATTTAAAATCCACATATATTTGAGCAGTGCTAATATTAATAGCATCACAGGAGAGTCGACAACAGATGTGATAAGCCTTCCTCTTATTTATGGGCTACACACACCCTTGGCCTACAGCATAAACAAACCATGAATAGCCACTTTCATTCCTTCATGTTATCTTCAGAGGTGAGGGAGAGGGAATCACACATTGAATAGACAGTGAAAAAATACCCAAATCAAATGCTTAATCTCTGATCTCATCTTAATCTTGCAGTCAATGTTCTACTTGGGAGAAGAAATTCTTCATGAACATCACAAAACAAATTAACATGGGTCAGAAATCAAACAAGTCAAACTTGGCCTTGGCTTAAATGAGACTTTGCTGGTTTTATATTAAATCAAATAGAAACTGTAGATGAGTGTTTATGGTATATAGACTGGCTGAAATCCAACATTCAAAGCAAGGCAGTGTTTCTACTCGCCTTCAGGGCCACACAGTGATTACATTTCTGTTTAAAATTCACTGTGATCTGGTGTAAAGACAATAACTCAGTGAAATGTTCCACAGTACATTTCCTAAATTAGACATTATCTCTGATTACATTCTAAACTATGAAGCAGCAGCAGCAAGAACATCTGTAACATCTCAAATGATGTGCGGGTTCCCCCTTCCTTTCTACTTCTGGGAATTTGGCTTTTGAGGGAGTAAAACACCCTTTGGGTAAAGTGTGAGGACAAAAACCATGCTGAGGATCAGCCTGTAGGTTTTAGGCTCAACAGCCTTGTTGAAAAAAGAACACACTGGGACTCTGCAGTTAAAGGACATACAGTGAAGACTGTTGTAGACACTTATTTGCCATTATAAGATGAGACCATAGCCCACCAGGACATGCACATCCACACAAAATGGCTGTCCCTCAGTCCAAAATGTCTGTCTGAAAATGACATATTTGCATGTTTGTAAAATGTGAGGAAAAACGTAAAGCTACCCTGCAGAGTTAGTGCTGTGGAACAGTTTTTTTATGAGTGGGTTCCCATTTTGGTTGACTTGTACACATGGACACATTGATGCAATACACAGCCCTGCCAATGGTTTCACACCATGGTGGCGGTAATGTGCTAAGAAACGCAGCAATGTGCCAACAAAGACGAAGACAGTTGGCAAGAAAAAACGAATAATTGGCTAACAATTTGAAAACTGATTAATAAACAATTAAAACAACTTGCTGCATATTCACACAAAGTTGCCACGCAATTTTAACTTCATGAAAATTAGTAAGGCTGATGAACGCATTGGTTAAACTTGAACGTTACATACACAATGTGTTTAGGTGAATGTATTCATAGCTTTAGTTTGTTGACATGAAAACTCTATGGGGCCTTTTAAAGCATTTTACTATCATCATCATATTGTTTATATTGATTGAAACAAATTAATGCTTTAAAAATGTTGAACAAAAAGAGCAAGGATACATGTTGTGTCTAGCTTCCTGGATAGGATACAGGTTATTGATTGTTATTGTGCTGCTGAGGGAATGCCAGATGGTTAAAGAGTATTTGATGATATTGGAAATTCCACCATAATACTCTAAGTATTATTAAACGACTTTCTGGGTTTTGCAAAAATAACTGGATGACTCTTTTTGGAAAATCGGGCACATTGTGACTCAAGTGTAATGGTAATGTGTGTCAGTGATGGATAACTACTCCAACCTTCTTTTACTTAACAGCAATATAGGTGAGGCTTGCATGCTGGCATGCCAAAGTCATGAGATCAGCAAAAGATAGGTGAGAGACAGAAATACATATTGGATTTAGGACTGGAAAGTGATGAGACAGAAATTATAGTGAGACAAGACAGCGACCTCATCAGGATCATAAATGTGGTCACCATGCAAAGCTCAGTCTCAATTATACACCATATTTCTGCAACCACATGAGGTTCAATTGTGAATTATGGGAAAGATTTCTCCCTGACAATCATGAGACTGCACAAGACACAGTCAGCCCCGCAGAGGAGAGTATTACAAAATGTAAGACTGATTATGTGCATTCGTCAAAGTTATCTTTGGCCACAAGATGATCAGGCTCTTTATTCTCTCATATCTCTAGGCTGTATGGTTGTCATACTAACTCATTCACTGAGCAAGATGCAATGAGCCTCTGTGGAGTTTTGTCAGATCTTTGCTTCTAGTTGTGAACATAGATTTCCTGGTAAAAAAAGAAGGAAAAAGCCAATGACATTACTTGATACTCTTTAACAGCTGCTGTTATGTCTTCTTCTTCACACATAGGCCTGCAAAGTGACTATACTGACTGAGATGAACCTATACAAACCTGATATGTTGTGCACATGTCTAATACAAACCCAGTAAACACAGGTATTATATTAATTCCATGTTAATCAAAACCATACATTGCAAGCAAGGACCAATGCTGCTCCTGCTCCGCTGTGACTAACTTACTGTTCTCA
Source organism: Percina caprodes (assembly GCA_013375575.1). Classification (NCBI taxonomy): domain Eukaryota; kingdom Metazoa; phylum Chordata; class Actinopteri; order Perciformes; family Percidae; genus Percina; species Percina caprodes. The sequence goes on along the minus strand of JABXJD010000121.1, from coordinate 850,369 downwards.
GTCCAAACCCTACAGCTGGCTCTGGTGGCAGTAACCACGTCATTTAGCCACTGAGTGGGTCTGATGGGGGCGTGGGACTGTGACAGACATTAAATCAAAGTGATATGGGGAACTGATTATCAAGTAATACGCTGTAGGTTTCATGACAAAGTGATTTTCTGAAAGCTCGTAATGACAGCTTAATGCAAAAACTGGGGCTGACAATCAATTATTCACTTCAGATTGTACCTTATATAAGACAGCTTTGATACTTGGGATAACTGCAGACTGTTGTATGTAGTATATGTATTATAGACTGGTTGTATTACAAAGTGTTTGATCAGTTTTGAGTTAAGATTGTAGTTATTCGTGTTTTGTTTCTTATTGACCTCTTATGTGTCGTCTTAGTTTTGTGATTTGTGTGTGACTGGGCTGCTGCAGTCTATCAATCTATCTATCTATCTATCTATCTATCTATCTATCTATCTATCTATCTATCTATCTATCTATCTATCTATCTATCTCAGCAATGTATGGAAAACAGTAATATTTCCTATCTGAAATAAAAGCCTGACTTATGTAGCCTAGTGTATCAGAAAACATTAGAAAACAATCTAATTATATGCAAAAAAAAAAGCATAAACTCATCAGCTATTTAATACACAGGCTTATAAATAGATAATTTGTGTTACAAGCAGGGGCACATTTAAAACAATGCTCAATACAGTATGCTGTACATTCTCAAAAAACAAATTATTATGACATGAGAGTTACCAATTAGCTTCACTTTTTTTGAAGATCCTGCTTGATGATCATCAATAGTCAATTGTTGCCCTTTATGTGCCTACTCTTTGTTCTTTACTTTTGGCTATTTCAATGGTTATAGTTCTATAAATTGATGAGTAAAAAGTGAATTTTCAGAGAGCGCTTGTTTGGACCTGCTCCCTGAAGGAAATCTCGCTCAGCTCCCCCCGTGATGGGAAGCGCGTCTCCACGCGCAGCGAACACAAGTAGAGGTATCAGGTCTAGCCATGTGTATCTCTGGCTATCAAGCGGTTTCGCGCAGACACCGCTTCATGTGAGTGCATTGCAAGCCTGGTGAATGATACATTAATTAATAACAAGTCTCACCTATCAAAGGTTTAGGTGTCGTATTCCCCATTATATACAGAAATCCCTCGCACCGGCTGACAAGTTAATTCCAATTGCACTATTTCTCTGTCCATCCATGTATCTTCAGTCTGATGACTATCTGCCTGGAACCGGTTCAATCGGAGTATCTCAAATTGCGCCGTAGATCCCCGCTGACGCATGGACGCGCTCTTCTTTAATGTCAACCCAAAGCCGCTGCGACAGGCAGACACCTCCAACTGGCGCACAGCAGCCCCCTCCTTTCTTTAGTATAGCTCCCCTCTGCACGACTTTAAAGACACAGTAAACTGAGATCCCCCTCCTCAAGAGCATCACAGAGCCTCTGAATATCTCAGTGAATAATTCACCCAAAGCAAGATGAAGCCTAATGATTGTAATGATTACAAACATAATGCTTGACTCTACAGGAAGACGGTTTGTCAGTTGCTTCATTTGCATACAGAGGGTCATGTAGACAGCACATCACAAACTTTGACAACAGTAAAATGATTATGTTGATCTGGTTGTTTTAAAAATATAGTAACATCGTGAACATAGATGTAAAGATATTTACATGATGCATGGGTCCTTGGTATCAGATGTTTACATCACAGATCCCACAGACCCACTGTGAGGGCTTATCAAACATAAATTCATCACATATTCAAATATTGGACAAATAGAAAAGCACTCTGTCCAAGCTCCATATGAGGAAATCCCCTTATTTCCCACCCTATCCTCTGCCCTCCCACAGCCTTGACTGCTGGGCTTCTCTCAAGCTGTTTCCTGTCTTCTGGACCACACCACTCTCCGAGGAGCCATGGCCTGCAGGGTTTATGGTACTGAAACCATCAGTGAAGGGAGTGCCGGGACAGCATCAGCGTATCTCCCATAGTGGAGAATTAGAAGAGGCCAGGGCAGTTGTGTGTCAAATATCCCGAACAAAGCCTGCTGGTTAACAAATGAGAATGCATGAAAATGCAGATGCATGATGTCAATATAATGTCTGGATTGTGACTAATTGGATAACGTTTAGCAGAAGGGGTTTACTCTCTGCTTTGTTTATGCAGGTTGACGATGCAGACGTGATCCATATCACATACATAGGAAAAGTGCTTCTGCTGCCCGCATGGTCACATATGATCTATTTCAGTTTGAGGGCAAACAAGTCTCGTGAGAGACGGCGTTTGGGTGACGGCAGGCAGGAACTAAATATAACTCAAAGACAAAAGCATTTGTTTCTACCTCTTCAATGCTGTTTGTTTTAGCAGGATATGTGGCTCTTTATATGTGCCTTGCGTGAATGGTGTTTGGGGTGAAGCAAAGCAGAAATGAAATTCCCCCACCCCCACCCCCACCCCACCCCCGCCGTTGCCTTAGAAAGAAAGATCTGCTATGGCAAGGGGGATTAACACAGGAAGTGAATATGAGGCTGCAATGGAGTCTGCAATCAAGCTTTCCCTGTAAACACAGCAGAGCTGCAGTAACAAGTGCTGCTCCCCCTCATGCTTGCTTTACTGTGCAGATTATGGGGTGTTAATGAACGCAAAATGATTGCTGGGCTAAATCTATTCCAAAGGAAAGGAAGTGTACTTTTAGGATCATTTTTTAGCGCAATCATTTAAGACACTGTTGGATGTCTGCAGGAGTATTCAAACGCAAAGAGAAATGTTAAAGAAATTGTTGAACATGTCAGGTTTATTCCAGACTGCCTCCTCAAAGAAGAGCAACAGCATCAATTGTTTCAGTATAAGTGGCCCAAAAGTGACAAAGCTCTCTAGTGGCTGCAGCGTTTTCTACAGTGTGTTCTGGGGACAGGCAGCTCGTGGACAGTGAGGAGATGTTTGCTGTATGTGACAACAAATGTTGTAGCCTAAAACACGCGTTGCATCGCTAAGAGCACCTTTAAGAATCCTGGACTTTGTCCGGATAAAAGATAATTCAGCACTAGTTTCGCATTGCCAGACCTCCACAGCGCTGTGGAGTACAGTCTGGCTACACCACAGATACGTTCTAGGGTAGGAGAAAAAAAAAAGCTTTGGGTTGTTTGCATTTCTTTAAAATAATCACAATCATCTTGGACGGGTGGAAGGTTCGATGGCAGTGACAGGAACTTGTTTTGGTGGAACATGTTCACCCCACAAAAGAAAAAGGCACATAAAACATTAAATGAAGTAAACTGTTCAAACAATCCAGTAATGTGAGCTATTTAAATTAGCAGATTACATGGTTAAACGTAATTTGCTCTTTCCATTGTATCGCCGTGTGAACTTCGTCCACAGCAATCAATCAACCAATCGGCCTCAAGATGTTACAGTTACATTGTAAATGCTGTAAACATATTCTTTGTAAATCTTTATGATCATTCCACAAAAGCAACTAAGCAGGCCTGCCTTGTTGCACGATTCAAATTTTCATCAAAACATGCTATTTTCAGCATTTTTGTTTGCTAGCTCGAAGTTTGTTGTTGTTAAAGAGCGGAAGGTGAGCCATGTGCGGGATGACCGACAATTATCCTGGAACTGTACTTGATCCAGACTAACTCAGCACACACGTGCTTCAACAATGGTCAAATCTTAACCCTTGTGTGGTCTTCCCGTCGACCATGTAACTTTGTGTTTTTCTGGGTTGAAATTTCAACATTTTGTTGTTTTTTTTCTACATTTTTCTTGAGGTTTTTGTCAATTTTATTCTATTTTTTGTCACTGTTTTGGCGTTTTTTTAAATTATGTTTTAGTCAATTTTTTTGATGTTTTTTTGTTACTTTTTCCGATTTTTTGTTTTCCCGAATGTTTTTGTTGATTTTTTTTTCTCCATTTGTCACTTTTTTCAACATTCTTTTGTCATAGTTCTGATATAGAAGGTTTGTGTAAACGGGTCAAATTTGACCCGAGGACAACAGGAGGGGTAAATAAAACAACAGCGTTCAACGATCCAACCATGGAAAGTGTGCACCCTTGGTACGCTGTATATAGTACCACTCTGATTTGAAGTCAGAACTCACTCAGTACATTTAGAGTCTGTGGACAGTGGAATTAGTTTAGAGAGAGTGTGTCTGTGGTCTGCTTCAGCCAAATCCTAAATTACAACCTGGCATCACCCCAAACTCTGACCCCTCTGACACTGTTAACATAGATACGTCAGTCTGATTGCTCTGACAGCATGACAGAAGCAAAGACGCCTCTGTAACGTGGGCGTGGAAACCAACTGAGAAAGAGCTCACACTGTTGGTTTGACCACCCATGTACAAACAGAATTAAGACACAACTTCCCACTCCAGTACAGAGCCTCACATGCTGGCAAGCTTTTCAGATTTTGGTGTGCATAGTTAGTGTGAAAATGATTAGTCCAGAGTTGTGAATTACACCAACACCACTACATATACACAACATAAAGTACAACACACTGTCAGAACGATGCATCTATTTTTATAGAGCAAACAGGAATACTTTGCTCTAATGTGAACCATAATGTATACTGTCCCCCTTTTGATCCATGCATCTGTGATGCAGCGATCTCACAAGGGCCCCTACAGTGAATAGAGTTATTTCCAGAGAAGGAGGGCAGACATGCCTCGTTTGCTCAAGGAAACTTGGCCCGCAGCAGTGTGATTGCTGCCACGCAGCGTGGCACAGTGACTTGTCCTTGGATAGCAAAGTGTTGCATTTGCAGTATTTAAATTCTCTTTAAAGATTCAAAAACAGTGTTGAAATGCTGAGCAGATGGCTGTTGGGAAGGTTTGTATGCGGTGGTCTCAGTATCAGGAGAGGGCTGCTGTCCAAACCCCAGCCACTGATCTAATGGGTGAAGTGAGTCATACCCACCTTCAATGTGAACACAACCATCTCCATCAAACACACATGGGCCAACACAATGAGCCACATTCATACAACAATGTTTTTTCTGATCACCTCTTTTTGTTTAAGCACTGTTTTCTACTACAGTGCATTCTCATCTGTTTTCAATGTATGCTCCTGTCTTTTCATTAGGTTGACTCTTAACAGGCCACTGGAGTCAAGCACCTGCTTTTCAAAAACACAGTAAGAGTTCAACTATTGCCAAAGCTATTGTCTCAGTAAAAAAGTCCCTCACATAGATGATGAAACGTATTAAGTTGAAACTTTTTTTCTTTCTTGTTTTATTAAAGCAACAGTGCAGATTTTGCCTTTAAGTGGATCCATTTTAGGGGGCGTTTTTGCCATGTGTTGCTCGGTGCCCTCACAGATTGTTCTAATTTCCAAAATCCTCAGATCATGAGATGAATGCTGTGGCAGTCTTGAGCTGACAAAATGCATGCATGCTTGGTTTCACTTCTGCAATTTCAGAATTTTGTATATTAAAAACACCACCATGAAGTGAATCACTGGCAAGTGGGGGAAACAAAGCCCTGCCGCTGGTATGAGCGCTGCACTGTAATACAATACATTGACAATTTGCAATCAATTTCGGTTTTCTTCAGTGCTGGGAAAACAATTTATATAGTCAAAGGTAATGCTGATTACAAACAGAAAGCAGAGAAATGCTCAAATTAGACCATATAACTACTTCTACAGTACCTGCAAAGTATATGTCAATACCATTTCACAACATGTGATAATATCACACATGAGAAAGAAACATATTTCAGATAAAAACAAATAAAGGTAAATCAAGGTCCACTTTATTCCTGTTGGTAGGCAGGTTGTTAACAATGGTAATGATAACGGACAGGGATATTGACTGTGAATATGAGGAATTTCCTGATTCATTTTCCATTAAGGAGTCTAAATCACGACATTATATAACATGTCAGCTACTGACATTAAATGACCCCTGCTACGCTAACACAATGGAGTCAATGGGGCGGGATTAACTTTTTTTTTATATGAACATTGTTTTAGCTGTTATTGAGCATTTTAAAGCACATTAAAATGTCAGTAAATCAATGTTGCACATTGCTACAAAGAACTACATGTTTAGTTTGTGCTAGTGGAAGATGAAATAGTGGCATAGCTCCACTAAAATGTTGTTTTAGGCCTCTCTGTCAGTGGGAGACATGCTAAAAATGGCCTTTCAATGCATTTAACCAGATGCGCGGACAGTGTTCTTCCTCCATCTGTTCTATTGTCTGAATGTTCTCTGGGATGAGGAGCGGATGCACCACCGAAGGAGATGCAGGAAATGCTCTTGGCCCAGAACAACATAGCCAACTTCTTCTAGCTTTTTGCACAGTGGCTCCAGATACAATCACAATATAAGACAGAATGAAGGTATTCCCTAATACATCATCTATGATGTCTTCTGTGGGTTTACGTGATGGAGTAATCAGTCTTAATAACTGTGATCCAAAAGTACAAACATTGTTTCACATGAGAAATCAGTCCAAATTTGGTTCTTTTTCTTCCATTTTCTTTAGCAGTGACTAGACAGTAGCATGTTTGATGCAGTGGAAAATTCATGGAATTACACAGTTGTTTAAGTGGTGGCCAGTCTCTAGCCAAAGAGGAAGAGGAAGGTGCCTATATTAAGGTCTTGGTCTTGGTTTTTAACATGACTCCACACAAACAACAGCAGGCTGGCTTATACGGCGTGTCAGACACATACCAAGAATAGACAGCATTACAATTTACGATGTACAGCTATATATTGTTAATAGTTCTTCAAACACGGATAAAAAAATAAGGGAGTCTCTTAGGTATATGATGCTAAAAAAAGAAAGGTGTGTGTAAATATGGAAGGACGTTTATGTTGGTGTATGTATATACATAAATGTGTGTTTCTGTGGGATAATATTTTAAAAGGGGATGGATGTTGTTGAACCACAGCATTTCACTGCTGCACCGCAGCTGTAAGAAACGTCTTGTGCCATATTCACATCAATCCTGTCACGCGTTTAGGAGGGAAAGCGGTGAATTCTTGTGGTATATATTAAACAACAAACCTATAGTTAAGAAAATCTAAATCAAACCTGTTAACATCATTAGAATTTATGACACAGTTCAAAAGGAAATCGCTTCCCAGGCATTTTAAGGCTTGTCAGAATTTGCCTCCAGGGTCCCAGATTCTAACCTCTAAATGGCTTCACTCTCAAATATTCGGAAGAAAAGAATCCAAAATCTCATTAGCGAAACGGGAGTGGTTTTGGCGAACTGCTGAGCAGCTCAGTTTGGGGCTTTTCAGCTACAACCACATTAACATTTTAATAACTTTCTTTTCATGTGTTGATCATGTACTGTTGTTTCTCACTGGAGCTAAGGCATCAGTTCATTGAAGATAATGTTCCTGAAAAGTGGAACAGTGTTTTCCGGCATGACTGCATTGTGAACTGTGATAATACAGTGTTTTTTTAAAACACCCGCAACGCAAGACTAATTTAGCAGTTTTCCAAAAATCAAATATTAACAGATTTGAGTATTTCCTACATGTTGCTAGAAGTAACAAAATGTTTACAGACATCAGCCCCCACAGTGACAGAGACCTTGACCCCAGAGGGGTTTGGTGACCCCATTAAGGCCTTGGGGTTATGACACAAAATACTTCTGCTATTATTATCCTGTGCAGTCACTCAGTATGCTAAAAAAGACATCGAAGCCCACTTTAAACAACAAGCTTGGCCAAACTCTAATGTTTCTACAAAGTGAAATAAGTTCAAGAACAACAGCCAGCAGCTGTCATATTATATACTGACCATTAGTGTGTGCCCGTTTTGACTCACAGTTCCAAAGGTAGGGGCATATAGGGATAACAGAGAGCTCCCGGTCCATTACATAATAGCATATTTCCTTCCAAACTCCTTTCCATTCCTCTGTTGTTGGTAGCCAAATACAGTAAGACAGACCTGGGCTGTATGTATAGTCACCTTCTGCTAGCTTTCCTGATGAATGTTTATCTACCAGTTGCCCCTTTTCTGACCCTCTCTGAAGATTATGAGGCTGTCAAGCTCCAAATATCCCATAGAAGGCAGAAAAATCAGACTGGACAAACCGTTCTGGTCTACATATGTCACAGGTCATGAAAGTGACAAGAATTTGTCGCCGTCTGAAAATTCAGTGTTATCAAAATAATGTATCTCCCTTTGGTTTCATATTATGGCTGATGGTAGATGCTTATTATTTTCATGATATCATCACAGTCACAGGCATTCTAACTATGGCTCGCTTCCAAAAACAAAATCAGATCCCCAGATCCAAAACAAATGACCTAAAACAGAGGATGTAATGCAAAGCAGTTTTTGTTCTCCACTGGGCTGAGTATCGCTATGAGGGACATACAAATAATTGACACTCTGGGGGATATAAGTCAAGACTCTCCTTCCAGAACTCTGGGTGAATGAGTCACGTCAACTGTCATATAAGATATTCAAGATAAGATTACTTTATTTGTCCATAGGGAAATTTGTCTTGGACATAAAGGCTGCCATATACAGTACATACAAATTATAGTACAGTAACAGATGTAAGGTGTATATCACTGACAAGTGACACTCTATCACAGCATGATAAAATGACATCATTACCATCTGTCGAACCCCAAACACCCTGAGTGTGTGAAAAAAGTAAAGGTGTTGCTGGATCCTAGTGCATACTGAATGTACATGGACATTCCAAGACAGATTACAGACAATGTGTACACTGGAGTATTTGTAACAATAAACCTGTGTAATACAAGCTTTATAGACCAATTGTAGAAAGCTATCTCCCAGATGTCCTGGATTAAAACTAATTTCTTCTGTTTTCTTGATGTTTACAATGAAATGAAGGTCATCACACCACATTTTAACCTTTAAACTAAAGCCAGTGTCTGATTAAGTCCCAAGATGTGTCATCAGACAACATGACATTGAAGTACTGGGATGACTGCTTGTAAAATCATTGTATATAATGTAAACAGAATGGGAGAATGTAAGCCTTGGGGATTTTGAGTTGTTGCCAAATAAGATCCATGCCACGATTGTCTTCATAGGCAAACTGAGAAGAATCCAGCTGTCCATTTATGTTTGAATTGAGCTATCACATCATTATGTCTTCCAGACACGTCATCACAATCAAGGTCAGGGCTAACTGGTCATTATTTTTTTCTGGGGAACAGGCTTTTTTTGGAAGAGGAGTAATAATTGTCGTTTTTCAGAGAGATGGACCTACACATGACTCAACAGACCTTTTTAAAGACAGAGTCCCAGGCTGTAAGGTCCTATGCACATATCATCATAATCTTCATAATATCTTCTGGTAATAACGTGCTATGTGCTTTTGATATCAAGGGTGATTTCAAGGCCTTCAACTCTGTTTGCATTAGCTTTAATGAACAGCGTTGCCTCACTTCATGTAACATACCAACAACTTGTGTCCTTTGACTTGAGCAGGGTAGCCAGGCTGGGGTTTAATTAGCTGATGTTTCACTCACATGTTCAGAGCTTGCTCGTTTCTGTTGCTAATTCGAGATCTATCATGCAGGTAAGGGGGACACAGTCCTTCTACCACCTGTCTTCAGCAAAAGAGCAAAAACATTTCAAATTTACCTGTCAGCTTAGCTCTACAGTCATGCCAGCGTTGTTTCCCAAGTGCCTGTGTCGTTTCCTTCCCAGCTTTCATCTCCTTAGCTGCTGTCCTTTGGCCTTTATTCATCTTTCTTCCACAACTATTTCAGAAAAAGTCGCAAAATGAAATCAAAGAGATATTTGTTGTTTCTGTGCTAAGGGTCTTGAGCTGAGGCATGCTCCCCTGCCTCGCTGCTGACTCAGGTGGGCGTAGGTAATTAGAGAGCAGGTCGTGTTAGTCCCCAGGTCTCCAGGGAAACAGCTGCCATCCATCCCCCGTTCCCATGGAGCAGCTTGAAGCTGAGGTGTGTACCGACTTCTCTGCTAACTATACCACTCTGTTCTGGACGGATGCCCCTCGCTGAGCACATTATGGCTTCCTTCTTTCCTGCTACCTGAAGTATTGTTTCAGTATCACTTCCAACCGTCACAAATTCTGAGCGTGAAATGTGAGTGAGAATGAGATCAAATTTGAGTCATTTTCAAATGAAACACGATCAGGTGTGTTTCTTCTCTCTAGCTCAAGAATTCAGGTCAAATAAAACATGGTCTGTAAAAATGCTTCTTTACTTCCTGCTCTTATAACTTGACTGCCATTTATCTAAAGATTCATGTTAAAATAGAGGACATTTTCAGAAAATGATGGAACAAAGGGAGACAATCAGGCAGGTTCCTGCCTTATCATTACATTTCCAGACTACGAATAAGAAAAATAAATGGGGTACAGGGAGAAACAGCTCTTCTTTGTGATGGACTTGCAGCCCTGCAGCTGCAGCTGAACCAGGCTGCAGAGACGGATCAGCAGCTCTGTTTTCATATGATACAGATCAGCTTGTTTTTGCTGAAACAATTCAGTTGGAGTTCAACACCAAAATAAACATATATTTTAATAGAAGTAAAGGGACAAAAAAGATTTTTGTTTTTCTTCTAATATCCAGATGAGATGGATTATTAATGCCCAGTAGTGCTGATTCATTCATAGTAAACCTAAGTGTGTGAATAAAAAACAGTCAGTTAAAGAGACAAAACACACAAAACCTGTGATTTAGTGGCTTCCATCACTGTGTTATGGATGCTTGTGTGCAATGTCAACTTTTAGAGACATGTTTTAAAACATATCCAAATGATCTGCCTGGAATAACAATTGTGATTCTGATATGGTTTCTCCACAAAAATGTTCAATTACCAAGTCAAAATCTTACATAGTCCCTCTCCATCCAGTCTATGAATATGGAAATATTTTAAATTTGTGAACTTTAAGTTCCATTTTCAGTGTATGTGCCCTGGAGGCTTTAAGTTTATACATCACAGTTGTGTGATGTTTCATACTGGACCATGATTGGCTTCCAAGCACAGATGCATGCATGTAAGTGTATGTCCTAAATAATATGAAAATAGCCTTCTAGTGTCAAACTCTGCACATACATCACTTTTCACAGCAAAGGCTAAACAGCTAAGTGAAGTAACAATATTAAAAACATGTTTTTGAATGGATGGGAATTTTAATCTAAGGCATTTGACTAGGGGTATGCCAGTAAGTGACATCAAATGTAACTGATAATTCCTGTGTTGTCAGAATCTAGCAATGTGTCGGATTGGACACTATGTGTTATCTGGAAGCTCACTCCTTAGACGGACTGCATACCAGACATCAAAGACAGCCGTCAACGCAGGATACAAGCCACTGGGAATTCTGTAAGTTGATCTCATGTCCATGCCACTTTGAGATGTTACAATGTACAGTATGCAGCTAATATCTTCCAACAGGTAAACAACCGGGCCCTACAGGTAGGGAGCACAGCTCTGAAAATCATCACGTGAGACAAAAGACAGAGCTTTGGGGGCCATAAACACCCCGTTACACGTTACATGACCCTGGCGTTTGATTCAAAGGGGAGAAACATCGGGGTCAATTTCACAGACACTTGGTTCACCTTTCAACGCTTTTACACTGCTGAGTGCTTCCGTCCATCTGTGCCCCTTTTCCTGTTCTTCACGTCCCACCGCTGCCATGAAGTCAACCACCATTTATACGCCCTTTGTCTTAACGCCTGTCTTCTTCTAACATGAGCTTTTGTTTATCTTACTCATTAGTTTTCTTTGCCTCTCCTTAAAGCTAATCTTGCCTCCTACTCATTCCCTGGCCCTCTTCTTCTCTCCCTCGCTCTCTTGTCATGACATTGGCCTGTGACACGTGTGGGAAACTTCTGCGGGGCCCTGCTTCTGGTAGGACACTGATATACTGAGAGTGCTGGGTGACAGGGCTATTTTGGGAACTTGTAAATATGATAACTTCCTTTCCTAAAGCGTATCTAATATCTCAGAGGAATATTAACAACAAGCAGCAATACAGGGGCAAAAATACAGTGGCTCCATTATTACTTCCAGTGCGGCTTTGCCTTTTCATTGTGTTTGAACCAGTGGTATACAAGAAGACCAGAATAGTGGCCATGTTTTTTACGACTCTGCCTTTCAGAATCACACATTAATAGGATAAGGAGACAATATGGCTCTCATTAACAAGCTGCCTTCATCAGCAATTGTTTTTCTGTCTTTATAATAGCATTTTCAGGTGCTTCCCCACATTAAGCCAAGTTTTATACGGAGCATCCGGCTTACAGTTCTACGACGCCAAAACCCTCTCCCCTGCTTGGAAGTGGGGAGACAAGACAAGGAGCAAAACAGGGAGGAAACATTGAACTGGAACTTCAGAGGGGGAAGCTGAAATTGCAATAAGGGAGATATGGGCTCCACTGTCAGCCTTCTGTCAGATTCTCCACAGTTAGTGGAAGATGGAGAGTGATTTTCTTATACTGCGTTAAAAGCCATGCTAAATATAGGGCTAGGATTATGTAAACTAAACCAATAATAATAATAATAATAATAAGGGTTGAAAGTCAGAAAATTAATTGGCAACAATTTTAATAATTACATGTTTTTAAATAATTTATCAAGCAAAAATGCTGAACGTTCGCTTATTCCAGCTTGTCAAAAAGTAAAGATCGAAAAAAATGTCATAATGTATTAATAATAATCCCAATCAAAAAGGACATTGCCCAATATTCAACAATAATAATATAATAGATTATATAAAATACAAATTATCTTTACTAATTACTTATCTTTACTGATGACACTGATTAAATGATGCGCCTCATTTTTGTTCTCGTTTGTCTCTCTCTTTCACAGACTCACAAAAACACACACACACACACACACACGCGAGCGCGCACACAGTCAAGCAGTCTTGAATAATTAAGATGGTGCTCAATGTTTAACTGCCTTCCCTTATGCCACCCAAGAGCTTCATCACATGTGAGTGAAATGGCCGAGTTCATACTCACACTCACATACACATCCCTTTTACCTTCCAGACACACAGATGTGCATCATAGATACTTTGCGCAGCATGCTACTTGAGTAAAACTAAGCATAGATGTAATCAGAAAACAACAGATGAAGCAGTCATGATGATAGATCATTGTGTAACAGATAAAGTCTGACCTGAAGTTCTTTTACTCTGCTTTCTTTAGGACTTAACATTTTCATCCACTCTCACCCTCCTTCAAAACACTCACTCTGCCTGATGCTATCAGGACTTCTGCTGACATCGTGATTGAAGGGGGGGGGGGTGCTCTACCACATACAATGAGCACTAGTACTCTCCAAAGACAGGCCCTGCTTTAGCTTCAAATATAGGAACAGATCTAAGCGGACATTACACAACCACACCTGCTGCTTGAGGGCACAAGACATAAGCACTGAACCACAGCATAAACACGTCTTATACCACTGTTTACATTTCGACAATGGATGTTTAAATAGAAAAAACTGTTTACTGTTTTATGCAGTGATCTAATCAGACTGTTGGATCTAATACAGGGAATAAAATGATGAAAGATGTATCTTAGCTTGGCTACAATAATCCAATGAACTCATTCCTTTTCTTGCCAAAGTCAGATAATGAAGTGCTGGGCTCTGTAATGCTCTCCCGCAGTTTGCAATATCAATATAATACAGTGGCGCCATCTAGTGATGCATATTGGTATGTTTGAAAAGAAAGACTTCAAACATGTCAGTTAACATCCATTCAAAACATTTAGAGCTAGAGCAAGTGAAAGGAATGTAACATTACATCAGTGCAGATGGATATTAATTATAAATGACTCATTTTAAATATGTGTTGCTGAAATGTCTTTCAGCAATGTCTAAAAAGAGATTTTCCCTTAAAGGTGCCCTGCCACACGAAAGAATATTTACTTGCATTTTTTGAAACATGTTAGGTCCATATGTGTTTGTGTAGTGTCGTGAATGTGAAAATGAACTGCTACCGCCTCTGTCAGCTCTAGCCACTGAAAAGAAATAAGAGGAGAAATCATGTAACTTACAAAAGCTGCTCAGTCTGACGTCATGTTGCCTGAGCTCATTACTATTCATGAGCTCGCCCAGTTGCGCTGGGTAAAGGATGCCGATAGTCATACTCTCATTGGTTGGCTGTTAGCCAATCAGAGTCAAGCGGCTTAGCTCGTTGAATATGAATGAGAACTGGCACAAATCAAGTTGAGTCTTTCTGCAGAATGACTAGAATGCTAGAATGGCTTGAAACAAAGTTAACCAAGGCATTTTTTCCACAAAAAAACGTTACAGAGTCCATGGTAGAACTTCAGACATTACCACAAAGGAATGAAATACGTGTGGCAGGGCACCTTTAAGGAACTTTACTCTATCACAATAAATGTGCTGTTTTGTTTGCTGTTGATAACAATACACATTTTGTTATCATAGGTCTACGTGGTTTACAGTTAGAACATGACAGCTTTCAAACTAAAGAAGTGCTTTTAATATATTTTTACCACACAATAAATAGAGCCAAAAAGAGGAAGTTTAAGTATTAGTTTTAGTAAGGGAAGTTTTGAAAACATACTGAAATTGTTTGTTTTCTTTTCTCCTGGATCACATTGCTTCTTGTCCAGTGATGTCCTTTTTTATTCTAACAATCTTTTTCCCATTCCCCAACAGGGGTCTGGGAAAGTTATGACATCACCAGAGGCCTCTGTGAACCTTTCTCAGCCACACAGGGCTCAGTTGAGCAAGAGATGAGTGACAGGCATTTCCTGTCTGTCTAAAACAACAAATAAAGTTGAATTAATATGAGATGTGGTAAAACAGCTTAGACACTGGTTTAGGATCAGCTTTTTGAGCTAAGAAATAATAATAATAATAATAATATAATGGGATTGTAGCAGTCAAAAGATGTTTTACTATCAAAAATGAAAACAAATCATTTCAATCATTCTTGCCTTGTCCTTTTTTTACAAACATATGGAAGTGTTAAAATATGGCCTAGGCCTACAGTTAGTCTGAAAAGGTCAGTGAATTATTATAATAATGTTATTTGTAGGCCTATCTCATTTTGTGGATGCTTCAAGTATCCCTCTGCTACAATCCCTGAATGCACTCTTAAGCCTGCCTAACTATTTTTCTATTTAATGTTTAACAGCCTTAAGGCCATTTGTAGACTGTCAAGTCTCAGAGAAACAAGAGGTGTTAAATAAGAAAAGAGTCTGGCTTACCTTCTGTGGCGCAGTTACAACTAAATTAAACTAAAAATAAGGTTGACCCAGGTAGTCTAGTCTCTTCTAGTAAGTGGTCTTTGTGTGAAGGGGCTGAAACTGTGTTATATTACTAACAAGACTCCCGCCTGAAATTTGAAGTTGTGTAAACATGAGCACTTGGCTACATTGGTATCTCTTTATTATGTCCAATAAAATCCAACCTGACGTTGGAAGGACGTCGTGCAGACATGAGTGTGCGGTCAAACACCTAACATTGGAAGGGAGGACTGATAACTTTTGCAACAGCCCTCACCGCAATATCTAAAAATTGTAAAGTGGGCGCGCATGGTAATATTCCTGTCCTCAAGAAGTGAGCACTAACCGGGACACTGATGTTTTCTGTGGTAGGCAGACCTATCTTACTTTTGTTTGTTTTTTATTTATTTTACTTCATTTAACTCCGCCAAAAGAGTACAAACTAAAGGTATAATCAAAAGTCTTAAATAGTTCATTTAATCAGGGTACTTTACATTCAAAGCACAGTTGTAAATGTTCAAATGAATGATGGTTGAATTCAGTTTAGCTGCTTCAATTTCAGAGTCTTGGTATTAGTGATGGAAGTATTTAGATACTTTACATAAGTAAAAGTGACAATACAACAGTGCAAAAACACTTTGTTACAAGTGGCCTACATTTTATGGTAACTAAATAAGCTATCAAAAAAAATGTAGTGAAAAACTATTTCCCACTGAAACAGTGGAAGTATTGCAGAACATGGAAATACTCAAGTAAGTGCAAGTAAAGTACAATACTTGAGTAAATATGTTTAGTGTTGTGCATGCTGACTCACTGCTATAATATCGTGGCTTACTGAGCCATCTCTGATGTCATTAGTAAGGACCCTCCAACTGATATGACTACAGCTATTATCAATATTGTTACCTTCATCAGTGAAAATGGTCTAAAACAACTTAATCTGGCGTTAAATGTTATCAGAATTTGAAGCGGAATTGTTATTTAGGCTACTTGTCTTATTTGTTGTCTACTTATTTCGAACTTATAGTGTTTTCCGTTCAAATTAAGCTCAGTGAATATAGATTACTCATGAAAACAAGTCAAAAGTCAACAGTTTGAATCAGAATCACTCAAGTGTGACCAATAACGGTCTGGTCTGTCTCTTGAATTATAGCTCAACTCAGCATTTTTTATCTATTGGATAATACTAAAGTATTTGTTGGACTTTAGTATTAATTTGAATAGCTGATGTAAAAACACACTATTAGCAGAGGGTGGGATGAAAACTCATTTGTATGTGTTAGACTGCGCAGGCTGTTGAATTTTTTACACCCACACTGGTCTTTTCACAACCTTTTCACTGTCAACAGAGACTTTGAGAATTGGACAACCTCAGCTCTCTGATGACATGGGGTGATGAAGTCAATATGAAAAAAATAAATAGTAATACAACTTCACCCCTGAGTGAAACACCCGGAACGCTTCTAAATGTTAAGCTGTAGTCTGTTAAACTGTAGTCTGCAGGCTGTAAAGTTTCTTCATTCCCATTATAAAGTACATATTTGTTATTGGTAACACACAATATCTTCCATAAGATGGCACTCACACCAAATCAAACATTGCTCAGTAGCGGAGCTCCTCTCTGAAGACCATGCCACATTCAGTATGTGCAATGCTCCGCTGAACATGTGTTCAACACACATTCCATCCATTCATCTGAGAGTGTTGTCACAACTGCACTTTTCTGGACAAAAAAGTACATAATCACACAGAATAACACAGCTACATTTCATAAATCACAATTTTTTAAGAGATCTTTCCTGTCACCACAACACACCTTACACAAAACAGACTAAAACAGAATAAGTTAATGAATGATTTTTCTGATTAATTGGATGAGTAAAAACTTTAATAATTCTGTGGTGAAAATTGGCCATTATATTAGCCTATAATAGCATGTAACTGTAAAAACTGAATATCAACAGAAAAAGAATGTGTAAAAAAAACAATATCAAGCAAAACATTGAGCTTGGTCATCACCTTTCATGGCCAAGATAGACACGTTTTAACACCATCTCACAACCCTTGTCAAAATTAAATAAATCAAATAAATAATTAGCGCTTGGCTGCTTCATTTCATCGGAAGAAGGGCCGCAAGTACCGCCAAGAAGACCATATGAGTGGTGATCATTTCTCAGTCATGTGAGATGTCCCATGCTTGCTTTTGCCCAGGGCCCATAAATCTCTGAAGCATGATCTTTGCTTTGCTCAGATGTCTTCTCACAGGACCTGAAAACTGCAGTCATCAAGCCACTCTTAACAAAGAACAATCTGGAAATATGATTAATGAACAAATATAGACCAATTTTTCTACTGCTAAAGAACTAATTTTAACCACTAAACAACTGTTTTGATGTTTTCCGGTCATTTTTTTCACCCTACCACAGCACTGAGACTGTTCTTATTAAGCTTAAATCTGCTTAAATACAGACGGGGGCAATTTTTGAATTTTAAACTTAGCATTACTGGATCTCAGTGCTGCATTCAACACAGTCAACCACAATATATTACTGGACTGACATGGTGGACTTCCTGAAACAGTACTAAACTGGTTTGACTCTTACTTAAAGGACATGGACTACTTGTGTCAACAGCTAATTACACATCTGAGTGGACAAAAATGAAATGCAGAGTTCCACAAGGCTCCATTCTTTGGCCACTTCTGTTCTTCTTCTACATGCTTCCACTAGCTCAGACAAAAACAAAATAACTTACCATAAGGTCCAGTACAAGCACTGAGTAAGTGCACTGAATGAACCCAAAAGGATTGGATGTACCAACATTTTCTTCAATTATACAAAGACAAAACTACTAAAATGATAAAAATCAAAGACCAAGGAAGAAATCTTGGTCTAGTCATGGAATCAAATGTAAATTTTAACTGCCACATTAAGACAATAACAAAGTCAGCCCACTATCACCTTTAGGATATACTGAGACTTGTGAAGAAGAAGAAGAAGAAGAAGAAGAAGAAGAAGAAGAAAAAGAAGAAGAAGAAGAAGAACAAGAAGAACAAGAAGAAAAAGAAGAAGAACAAGAAGAAGACATGCCTTTCTCAATCCCACAAGAGGAAATGTACATGTTTTTCACTCTTCTTTGGTACGATTATTACACACATTACACTCAGGCCTGAAATAGACACACATGCACAGGACCTATACATGTACTAATGGAGAGATGTCAGAGTGAGAGGACTGTTTCCTCAGATGAGCGCCCTGGGTTCAGGGGTTGGGGGTTGGTGCCTTGCTCAAGGGAATCCTGGCAGTGTCCAGGAGGTGAACTGGCACCACGCTCTGTAGTTTTAGCCCTTCGGTTCCCAGCCCAACTCCCTACAGACTGAGCTATTGATACTGTCTCACCAGGATCTAGAAAACTCGACTACTGTAACAGTGTCTTTACAGGTCTCCCTAAAAAATCAAATAAACAGCTGCAGCTGATTCAGAACGCTGCTGCTTGAGTCCTCACTAAGACCAAGAAAGTGGATCACACCACCCCAGTTCTGAGGTCTTTATACGGGCTTTCTGTCTCTCAAATAATTGATTTGAAAATACTGTTTTTATGCACCACATATCTGAAACAATCTCCCAGAAACCAGTCCCGCCGCAACTCTGTTCTTTTAAATCAAGGCTGACGACTCTTCTGTTTGCTGCTGCTTTTATTTTATATTCTCTTGCTCTTTAATGACTGTTAAATTTTAAAATATTACAAATTCTATTCGTTTTTTCTGCTGAGCACATCTGCGCGATATGATTTATGTCTGCTCGTATGTATGTTCTTTGGGTGTGACATCATCTACCCAGAGTGCAGTCAGTGTAGAAGAAAGGATGCCAGGCATTCCTTGAATACTCCACACAGGATCTCACTGCTGCTTGTAAACACAACCCTGTACCTCCAGTGAGTGGAAAAATACAGGCTCTGTTCAGGCTCAGTGGATGAGGCTCTGGTGGGATTGATAGATGTCTTACTGCTGGCTTTCATTCAAATGTCTCTTTTGTTTTTATGACTTTGAGCCATTGAAAGTTGCTACTTCTACTCATTTTTTTTTAACTTTACTTTGTTTTTTTACTTTACTGTTGAGAGAATTAATGACCCCCTTGTATACTAAGGCATAGCAGAGCTCTGTTATCTGAACAGGTGGAACAACCAGAAACACAATGGGAGATTAAAGGTGAACTATGCCGTTTTTTTAGCCTAATTTACTGAACAGCTTCGGAGTCATTGGAATGGTTATAGGACTTTTTTTCCGAGTTGAATGGTGGTCATCTCCCTCCATCCTAGCGCCTGTGAGCAGAAAAAACACCCATTTCGGCACAACTTTCAGCCGGCGAGTCGCCGGACTCAGCGTCAGAAAGTATCACGTGATATCAGGTCTCGTGATGTTTGAGTTATTTACACTATTGTCATGGCTGAGCCAGCAAAAAAGAAACAGAGGAACAGAGAAAGAGGAGACTGCAGATTGACCGAGCAATTATTCAGACACAAGTAAACATAGGAGCTGCCAAATATCTATTCCAAAGCTGTACGGGGGAGCTCTATAGAGAAACCTGCGAGAAAAAAGCAAGAAAACTGCAAAGAAATGGCTAAAACTGCATAGCGCCCCTTTAATGCAACTTCTGAAGAGATGCCCTGATTGATAAATCAGTGCACACCTTTAGAGCATACATTTCCACAGTCGTCTGACATTCCAGATAGGGTTGTTAAAGGAAGGGGAGCCCTGCTGGCAAGGAAAAACCACTTCACTGCAGCCATACGTAATGTCCTGACATTCCTTGAGCTATACAAGTCTTTGGTTATCATGTCAGAAATCTGGCCTTATCTGGGCTCCTGTCATGCAACAACAGCTTTTCCGGCTTCTTTTTGCAGGGTTTCTGGTCTAGCTTTGCCCTGGAATCTCATGAATACAGAGGGTTGGGTAGAGGAGTGTTCAGAAGTTCAGAAGAAGTTTGAAAATATGTAGCAGGTTTTATTCTCTCTAATTTTATTCCCTTTTAAACATACAACATTGCTGGGTTAATTTAAACATTAAAGGTTTTTGAAGCAAGTTTTGGCTTTGACACATTGGCCTCTTTTACAGGAAACTTCCATGTTGACTCTGTTTACGACGAAGCCTACATGAGATTTGGCATCTGGCACAACAGACATGCACAACAGACTGCATTTGCCTGTACTGTGCATTTAGGCTAGAACAAGTTAGAACAATGCTACAGCCACGGGATGTTACAGAGGCCTCCGTGTCCCAGTCATAATCCTCTTATATATTTACTCCAGGTGAGTATTATGACATCAATGGACTCAGTCTTCTGACGGATATTGTGTGTGTTTGTGAGAATGGATGTGTGAGTGTGAGAGACTTAATCCGGTTTTAAGGTACATTATAGTGTGAGAGGTGTAATTACCTAGCATCCTCCAGTTATCAGACAGGCAATCACGTTCACACTTAAGCCCTTATCCCACAGGAAGTCAGGTTAGATTTAGTGGGTATGTTGTGTCCTTTGTTGTTAAAGTTGTGTGTGTCTGTGTGTCACATTCCCATGGGGGTCTTTCAACAGAGAGAAAAAATGAATAACATTACTTTATCATTGTGTGGTAATGCAGCTGAAATGGACATGAAATGTAAGCAAGTGTGATGTGTGTCTGGACAGTGTAATTAATTACAAACACAATTTCCCTCATCAGACAATTCATTGCTAATTGAATGCAGAAGACTTCTAAAGAGAAAACTCCCTAAAATCTCTGAGTCTTGATATACTGTATCAACTTATCAGGTTAGCAAACTGTTTTCTAATAATTACACATTTAGCAGAGACAAAACAACATGGCAACGCCAATGAAGTCCTCCTGCTTGTGACCAGTCAGTGTAATGTACCACTGTAACTCTGAATTCTTTATAAAGCTTAATTCTGTATGCGTAAGCTCTTTGCCGAGGTGTCGCTATTTGCAGTGGCTTATTTACTACTTTAGCGTGTCCTGCCATGGCTGTCACATAACCTTCTCAAAACTGCAACTACTTGTCACGGCTACATATTTTGAAGAGAAGAAGATCTGACGCCAGCCTTGAAATAGACCGCAGTTGGCCAAAACGTTGGTGATATGTTATGGATCTTATAGTGTTGTCCTCTTCTCTGTTGTCATCAAAATATGTCAGTGCCATGACCAGCACCCAATGTTTTGTTCACATTCACCAGATAACTTAACGATCTGTCATGTGTCTGCCATCTGGCCACAATTATTACCAGTTTCTGCCACAAAGACATGTCTTTGCAAATTAAAGCAATACATTCCCTGATACTGCACATAAGATCACATTGATATGGTGCTGTGACACTGCTATGGCAGTTAACATGTAATGTTCTACGATGTAATATACATCAATTGCTACCATCTTCAAGTAGAACTCAAGCTGTAAAGGTTAATGGAACTTGAGACTGGTATGATGATGATTATGATCTCATGTCCTCTTATTGCGACATTGTGAGCAGGCTTGTAGCAAAACGTTCAATTTGATTCCATATTAGTCAAAATTTGAATGTGACTTGTTTAGGTACATGTGACAGAATCCACATGTTTTAAAGAAGTCGGATATCCGATGCAGAAAAAGTCATAAAAACTTACATCAACTCCCACAGATCCAAATTGGATTGTGTAAAAAGGGAGGGGTGGGGTTATGTCGCTTTTTGTCATGGCAGCAGTTCTGATACATTATATAACCATGTTTCCTCTGGGTTGTGTTAATTAAAACGACTCTGAAGTTGAGTCAGAGCTCAGTTGCTAAATGGATCATAGTGAAACTGGCAAATGACGTTATGGTCAATCCTGACTGACTGCTATAGACTGAAAATGTGAGGATATGATAAGATATATGGGATTCAATATATAAGAAGTAAACTTAAGCAAGTTGGTACTTTCATTTTTTCTTGTTTCAGCAACCAGCCTCATTTGGATAGCGCCTTGAGATTATCTCACACTATCTCTCTCTCACACACACACACACACACACACACACACACACAGTGCTATATGTCCCTGACCAGTCAATTGACTGAGGGGCTTTTTCCCTCCAAAGCTCCCTCATCTGATCATAAAAGTTGCCTGACAACTTTCACACACATACAGACACAACACACTCCTGCCAACCTCGCCCCTGACAACAGGAAATCTAAAGACACAAAGGCGGGTGAGCTGGTCAGGGGAGGGGGGGAGGGGGAGAGTCGCACATATGTCACCAAAACCACAGCTTGTCTGAGGAAGCTGGTGAGGTTATGAATGAGCCTTTTATAACAGATGTATTATCACTGGTGCTTTTTCTCTTTCAGAGACCAACATTTGGATTGCTGTCCAATAAGAAGTAGATGTCTGATGAAAGAATACATTTTGTCATTTGTTAGAATCTATTTATTTAAAGTAAAAGTGTTGGTATAAAATGTAAAGGTATTCTCCCCCTAAATCTAAGCTTCATTAAAAATGTTGTTTTGCAGTAAAGGCCTTGGGGTATCATCACTATCACCTCCTCGGAAGTTTATTGTCTTTTTTCTCACTCCCCATCGAGGGTCAAAGCCAATGTTTTGGCTAATTTGCAACCCAAACATATTCCTTTCCCTTTCACGGCCATCTCTGTCTCCACCTCCCCATTGGTGGGGAGGCAGAGGACACAAGGCCGGTACTTGAATAAGCCCTGAATGCTCTTTAGTTGTCACACTTTTCCCAAACGCCTTGCAGCTGCTCCTATTGTGGACACAGAGGGAAGGCTCCTTAGCTCATTCTTTAGGCCTCCTGCTGCTGCCCTGCTCTTAGATGGGTTCATAAAGAGGGAGTGTGGCCAGAACAATGGGCAACACCATGACATCATGCTCCATATGTGGGAAAAAAAACCTTATGCAGATATATGATAGGATTCCATCGCATGGAACAAAACAGGGAAAGATGTGCGCAGAGATATTTCTGACATGTCTGTAGTTCAATTTCACTTGCAAGTTTGTTTGGGTGCATTGCAATTGCAGTTTTTGTTCTTTTAAGTCTTTGTAAGCATCAAAATATATAAAAAGACGCCTTTTTTTTCTATTAATTTCTGACTCCATCTTATGGACCAAACGATTAATTAGAATAATCCACAGATTTATCAATAATGAAAATAATGGTTAGTTGCTGGCCTAAAATGTTTGTACCATTGGCCATATACATACACAGGTTTTATTTCTAAGGATATCATTTAATTTTGGTAGACAATAAGCTTATGAATTTGCACTAAATTAATATATTATTTATAACCTTAAGACACCACTTTGGTATTAGTTACCTCAAGTTGTCATTATTGATATATTGGTAGATAATTAGATGTGATATTTCAAAAACTAAATTGGTTTTGCCTAAAATGATTTGCAAGTCATTGTGCATTATTATTACACACTAGTGAATAAATGTCTTCTTTCAGACAGAGAAAAAATAAAGAGAAAATCTTCAACTGAGTACAAAAGTCAAATGAGATTTATTAAACGGTATAAAAACATTTAAACAAACATATGCAAAAATAGATATGATAAAGAAATATATTACTTTAGTTCAATAAATATGTCAGAATGTAGCCACTGATGACTATGTGTCCCCATTTTAGTAGTTTTGGGGTTCGGCCTGTCTCTGCGCTGTAGGACACAGTACAGATACATGAGGTAATTATGGTCCATTTCCCCAATGTGTCAGGATCGTCAAGGTTACATGATGTCTTGAATCACAGGTACTTGCATTTGAATTGGCAATGCGTTCAACTCTCACACTGAACATGAATATTCCTGTCACATTTACACTGAAAAGGGGATACATTCATTGTTCGTCAAATGAAGGAGTAACTTCCATGCCATGATGCACTATGGGTTTGAATAGCTTTCTTTAACCAGTACAGAAAGCAAAATAGACTTTTGAGAGGATAGGTCAACATTCCTGAGACAACTCTTGAACCTCTCCATTATGTTAGCTTCAAAATGATTATCAAAAGCAGTTGCCTTCATGGAAAAATAAAAATCAGTCTTTTGAATAAAGAATATTCAGATACTTCTAATTTCCTCTACATGATTAATCTAAACTACCTTTTCAGCCATTTCTCAAAGTCAACTGTGGATGGCTTTCACATTTAGAAGGTAAAACATGAATACTGCCTGGTAAGAGTTATCTAATCTCTCTTTGAAAAGATGAGGCCCGCCTTCAGAGATTTGGCCAGCAGCTAACAGAGTCAGACAAACCGACCCCAAATACTAGTTCTCATTCTGTCCAGTGATACCAGTATCACCATCAAATGGATTATGATCAGGACTGTGCTTTGTGCAGTGCTCTTTGTAGAGTCACTTCAGTTACCAGTCCAAACAAAGTCTGTGCTCCCCACACCTTCCTCAGCAGCTGGGAGAGGTGGTGATGGGGCTGTGGAGGAATGAGAGCTGACCAGCAGAGGTGTGTACAGGGATGGACACTGGGAAATTGAAGACTGTGCTGTTGTTGCGGATTGCTGGACTGCCAGCCTCCGACGAGCAGCTAGATGTGGCCAGGACCTGGGACTCAAACTGGAGGAGCTGACCCATGAAGCTG
The DNA here is from genome assembly GCA_013375575.1 of Percina caprodes. Lineage (NCBI taxonomy): Eukaryota > Metazoa > Chordata > Actinopteri > Perciformes > Percidae > Percina > Percina caprodes. The sequence continues at coordinate 825,544 of JABXJD010000121.1, read as the reverse complement.
AAGTTGGGGGAGATGATGCTGCGGCGCTGCTTGACAAACTCAAAGGCCTCGTCCAGCTTCACGCGGTTGGTCCGCATGAGGTAGGCAAGGCAAATGGTGGCCGAGCGGGAGATGCCAGCTTGACAGTGCACAAACACACGACCACCTTTATTCCTTACCGAGTCTGGGGGGGTGGAGAAGGGAAGAGAAAGAAACATTAGTTCATTGTAAACATCTATCAGGTGATTAAATGCATGTGCAAATAATGGAGGTTAAAACTATGTGGGTCACAGGAAGGCAAAAAAAAAAAAAAACTAATGTCTTTGCAACACTTTCAGCTCCCTTTTAAATTCAACAGTACTCATTAAGAGACAGGAACAGAGTTAAAAGGGGTGCAGGGTGTGAGCTTGTGGGTGTTATTCCCAAAGGAGGCAGTCTGAATGGACAAAGAGGGGGGGCAGACTCCTGCTGGGAGGTATTGATCTAGGAGGAAGGCTGGCAGTGAGAGAGGAGAAATTGTCTTTTGTTTAGCCAGAACAAAGAGTGGCGTGGGGGGAGCCATTCACGCACCGCCAGCCTACCCATTACAAAAGTACTTTGGGGCCGCTGCCTCGCAATTCATTAGATGGGGGCATCCCTTTTTCTATGCCTGAGAGGTGGTGATGATGTAACCACTATTGTGATGGAGTGGGGAGCCTATGCTGAGCCAGCTGGTCCGTTTTGGAGGGAACTTTTTAAAGTTAAATCCAGGAATCAAAGAGTGTTGTGAAGTTAAATGGGGGTTGGGGGTTTTGTTGCTTGCCAACAGCGGGCTCAGGAGTAACAGCTGTGATAGGTGCGTTAAATTTGGCAGTTAGGGGGAGTGTGAAGGGGGTAAAAATGGAGTGCGCACTCACCGATAAACTCGATTGCCTCGTTGAACCAGGAACTGATATTGGCTTTATGGTTGTCCTCGACAGGGATGCTTTTGTAGAGGAAGGAGTCCACAAAATGGTTGGGGCAGTTGGCAGAGACGTTGATTAGAGCACTGATCCCAAGCATATCAAGCATGTCTTTTCTCGAAGCATGGTAAGCACTGCCAAGGTACAGGAAAGGCAAGATCTCTACAGGACCACCCTAAACAGAAAAAATAAACAAAAGCAACCCCATTCAGTCAGTTACCATACAGTACAACAGGAAGTACGTAACAAACAGCGTGTGGTGTGCAATCTGATGAAATAAAATAAAGATACTAACCTGGTCATATAAAGGAGTGTTGCATGGACTACAGCTTGGGTCTGCACTCCCAGGATGGCTGGAGCTCAGGGGCAAACTAAGCCCATGTGGAGGGGAGGGTTTGGTACACATCTCTGGAAACTCTGTGGAAAATGTATCAAAGCCGCCTGAAAATGGGAGAAAAGGAGAATCTAGGTTAGATCACAACATACAGCACAGAGACACGTGCACGTTTAAATATGGGTCTGTAGAAAGGTGACAACTGCTCATGGAGCTATTTTGGAACATTTCGTTTCGTGACAGCTGTAATCCGCATTTGTTGCTCCGTTGTTAGGATACATTGAAACAATTGTGTGAGGCTATTCCAAGCAGTCAACTCACCTTTGAGAATAAAAACCCTAGATCCACAGGGGTCGCGACACAGGGCCGTAACAGCAAGCATCAATGTCCCGTCTTTCTTCGCCTGGTTTAAGTCCAAACTGCGGTCGTCAAGAAGCACGACAGACTGGTACTCCCCGGACAGGAGCCGGTTCCTGATGTCCTCGTTGGGGACAATGTGCTCAAGTCCCAGCCCACCCCTGGCTCGCCTGCGCACTATGGTGCTGAAGCGCACGTTGGTGGAGCCCGATATGTGGGCCGAGTTAAAGGACAGGAAGGACCGGCAGTCCAGCACCAGGCAGCCCGCCGGGACGTCGCCCTCCAACAAACCACGAAGGGACGCACAGTCGATAGTGGGGACCTCCATAATGACCATAGTAGGACGGCGGGATAGAAATGTAAAATCCAAATACATACGCTTGTAGGCTACGGCAACAAAATACAAGTTTAGGTTGTTGTGAAAAAGCCTTTTCCCCAAAGTAGCTTTATCTTTGAAGCGGTGAGTCCTTTGTTCCGGATAGCGTTGTTAAAGAAAAACTGTTCAAAAAGTTTTAAGACTATCGTAGCTGGTCCTTTTGTATCTTCTTGAGTGTATCCTGTAGTTGTGGTTCTTCTTTAAAATATTAATATATTCAACTTGCGTTTCAGTTGCTTCTGGCTCTGAGCGCTTTGAAAAGCGTTTATATACAGCTCGTGCTTGTGAATGAGAGGCCGCTCACGTCAGGCGACCGCCCCTCTTGGCTTCCTGTCAGCACTGCTGACGTCATTGCCACCCTCCCCCGCGTGAGTTCATGGTGCAGTTGCAGAACCTCAAACCGGGGCTCTCGCACATGGAGGACGTTTCTGTACATGCGCAGTGCACACGGCACGTACGCGGGCACGCTGTGTCAGATAGCATATATCAGTAACACTAGAACTAATATAATATAGACTAAGAGTTACAATTAAACAAAAGAGTTTGTTCATTAAACCGCAGATTGGATGTGCGTAGCATGCGCAAAATTAATTATTATAAATAATCTACAAAAAAAGATATTGCACTTTGTCAAAGTTGCACACAGGGGCGATTCTAGGATCAGACCTTTAGGGGGGCTCAGCCCCTAATGAGAATAGACTTGTTTGAAATGAACTGCGCCTCACCTGTAAAGTAGAGAGAGCAGATTGAACAGGAAGTGACAAAAACACTGTTTGCGACTGTGCGATTTAATAAAATATAATCAGACCCACATATCAGCTGGTACACACTCTCTAGTTTTAATTGTGACAGAGTAGCTTTCAGAATGTTCTGCATGCAATATGTTGCTGATTATAATTAACAACAGACTGTAGATGATCAGTGGTCTGAACGGATTTAGGCACTCTGACTTCTTAACGTCACTATCAGCCACACAACGTGTGTTCTGTACAGAATAAGCCTTTAAATCAGACAAATAGCAATTAAAATCCCTCCGATTCAAAAACAATAAAAAGTTTATATAAAACGTCATCATGTTGTAAACCAATCAGGTGTTGAATCAGCTGAGAAGCCGGCGTTTCCCAGCATGCTCTGGGTCCGCCTGGCTCTTGCAGTCAGTGAAAAGCAACTGCGCCGCCTGCGTCTCAGAACTGCGACCGCCTTGCTCTCGTGAGATTCCCGTTGCCCACGTGTGCATGACGTCAGAGCAAGTCGGGATCAAGTCGGACACAAATCTAACCGGCATGCCACGGGCGCCGATCGCCGGTGATCGATTCTGCGCAGATGTGGCTCATCTCGAACGAGTCTAGTGTGACACAGATACGGTGCCTTGCAAAAATGTTAACCACCGCCCCCCAACAATGTCAGCTTAAGTTTTTTGACACTATGATGAAAGTAAACCTGACACTTTATAAGTCAGAGTAATAACGACCAATTTAAAACAATGTTCTAACATTCACAATGTTAGTTGCTTATGTTTCAGTTTGGGTTCTAATCTAGGGTGACCATATTTTGATTTCCAAAAACGAGGACACTCAGCCTCGAAACACAAATTCAGACAGGCTTCTCAGAGGTTACAGGACATGCTTTATTATGCCTAAGTGGTATAAAAAGAACTCATGTAATAAAATAAAATATGTAACAACCTGTAACAAAACTATAGCTCTTTTCAAATAAGTAAATATGAAATAATGTTCTAAATCTGACCTATTCTGTGTCAGCTTCAAAATCCAGCTTCAACTACCTATCTCTTAAAACCTTTTCAATGTAATAAGATAAGGTTTTTTGGTTTCCATGTGAGCTTTGAGATCTCCAGCACCTTTATTATGTACGTTTCTCCATACACTGCTTCTCTGGGGACAACCAACGTTAAACTTCACAACCACACTCCTGCTCTCCCTCTGACAGGTTACATAGAGTCTCAGCCAAACGCAGGAGTCAGGCACAACCACCTCCGAATGGCCAACACTATGTTTTTATTAATGGTAATTGTTTGTCCTCTGTCACTAACACACAAGTTCACAAACTCTCACTTGACGTGCTAAAATTAATTAATTTTTTTTTTATAATTATAATATTCATGGGGCCTTGAGCCCCCCAAAGAAGGTTTAAAATTGCCCATGGTTGTACAGAAAATAAATGTAAATGTGAGTATAGTTACAGTTAGCGGGTGAGTCTAGAGGGAGCTCAGTCAGCAGTCTCCCAGTCCACTGATGTCTGTACTATGACAGAGTGTGTGGATGAGTTAAAAAGTTAAATCTTAAAGTTTTAACTAGGAGACTGAGGCATGGATGTGTTATACTATAAGAGGTATTTTCTCATTCTTTTGTCTTTTATAATTCTTGCATAATTAATCTTGTTTCCAAATCATAACTGCAAATAAGGAATTTGCCAAATTTTCCATGATGTTAGTGTTTAATTAGATTTCTATTTTGCCTCTTCACCTGAGAGTTGACAAATAACAAGATAATAAGTAAATATCTGCCATGGGGGCCATAAAAGTTTATTCTTTGTTTTTATTAGTCAGAGGTACATAGTGTTCAATGCCCCGAGAGCAAAGGCTAACCATAAAAGTTAATCACTGTATAGAAATCTGAAGTCCAGTAAATTTCCACATGCTGAGAAACAAAAACACTGGTTGACCAGAAAGATAACAGCAGATGGAGATCTCTTGACCTGTCAGTTTTGTTTCATTTGTGACCCAAGTAAAAACAGAAGAATGAGGCATTTTCCCGAAGAAAAAAAAAATTATAACAGTATATTTTAAAAAGCCAACATGATTACAATCCCTCTGGGAAACCCTTTTCATTTGTTGGTGTGGTTTGCTGACTCAGAGTGGGCAACACTGCTGTCTCATAATAATAGCATGAGGATCCTTATTGACAGGCAACAGGCGTCTACTGACAGGAGGGTGTGTTGAAACTACACAGTAGAGATGTGCCTGGGTTGTGTTGTTGTGAAACAAATGCTTACTATGTAGATTCCAAAAAGGTGTTGTTGCGACATACATACCATTCAAAATCCCATTAGGTTTCAGCTCAATAGTGCTCAGATTATGTTTTCCCATTGCCCTAAAATCTAATGTATTTCTAATTAAGTATGTATAACTAAAGTATCACGTTGTGTGTGTCAACAGTTTTGCACTGTTTCAAAAGATCAGGCTGACATAAGCCATGATGACATCATTCTCACTTAAATGTAACCTGAACATGTGAGGACTTTCAGCCGTGTGAATCCACATCCATAGCCTACTGTTTTGACTTCAAGCAGACGGAGATGTGTTATTTGAGAAAGGAAGAGGGGGAGGGGAGGGGACGCTTTAAGGACAGGAACTTAACCAATCACAACAAAGTGTAAAAACTCTCCAGCCAGTTTAACCTCACACTCCTGTGAGATGAGTCAACTGTGACACACATGCAGGAATGTTACAAACTATACAGGGAAGGAGAGTTGAACAGGGCTCTTAAAACAGTCTGTACCCAAACATTTTGTCTTAAAATGTGTCTTGCCTCAAGCCATGAAGGGCTGGGCTTACATCCTGGAGGTTAGGAAAGAAATCAAACACCAGATGAAGGAGTGAGCAAAGACAGATAGTAGCGTACAGCGCAGGCCCAGTGAAGCAATTGTGTTTTTTCATGACCTCATTCATTTATTCACAGCACCTGCCAATGTTATCTGTGATATTGGTGCTATCCAAAAAGGTTCTACAAAACATATTACAAAAAATGTAACTGCCTAGACCCATGTATTATATTTTATAATACAATAGCTGTTTGGTCATGATAACTAGCCAAAAGACAAATGAAAACCAAACCAAATGAAACCAAAACTCACAATTAAATTTAAAAAAAATCCTCTTCTCTACGTGACAACATTTATCCTTGCAAACGTCGTCCCTGTTTAAGAGTACAAACCTGTATGGGTGTGTCTGTACTGTGTGGGACTGAATATTTAAATTAAGGTCTAAAACAGAGCCTGAGTTTGTACTACTGCTCTGCATGTTTGGGATTCCCATAATTATGGCCCATAATCACCCGTAGCTCTCATCCAGAAAGGGAAGTGAAACAGAGGACGAAAGAGGCATTTCCTGTGGTCCAACCTTGCTGTCATCCCTGCCTGTTTACTGTCATTGTCACTATGGCAACAGCTGAGCTGTCAGTGGGAAAACACAGGGCTTATCCTGTCTCAGTGTCTCAACAACAGATACATTTTTTGAGCCAAAAATATTAAGTTTCCTGTATACATGAGTGTGGGGACACCAAAAAAAACACAAGTGATGGAGTTGGTGGGTTTTCTTGTATGACAAATGTTTTCTTTTCAACATCAAATCATGACGTATAGCTCTTGGTTTTGGAGTTATGATGGTAACATAGTTCAAAAATACAGTATCTGATACATGTGATAACAATGGATAACCTTAATGTTAACATTAACTGGTATTTCTAGGGGAAAAAAACACACAAAGTAACTTGCCCACCATTTAATCATTCTGATCTTATATACAACTTTCCAAGCACTATAAGTTCTTTCCTGGTTACCTTTTTGTATGTAACAAGTAATCCATGTTGATGAATCATTTTCAGGCTTTTCTAACAATGTTCTCAGACTTTTTTCATTTTCAATAGATGTCATCACAGGAATTATAATAAAACATGCCTTTAAGACAATTTTCTCATAAAAGCAACATGGTCTATGGCCTGCTGTTTGAGGTCACCAACTGTACTAGCCAGATAAACATGTAGTTACTCACTGCACTGGCTACTTAAATCAGCATGTATGGGTATACAGTAATACCAAGAAAGGCCTCTATCTACAAAAGAATGTAAATATGTTTGTATATTCTTAATTAACAAATGTAAATGATCTTTTCACTCAAGCTCAAGCTCATTACAAACTTTAAAAATGCGGTCCAGAATACATTACTCAAACTTAGTTTGTAACGCTTTACTTCAAGCATTGTACTTGATAAATTATTTATAACACACTTTAATAGATGTGAGCATAAATAAGGACATGTTTAAGTGTGTATTAATATGTGAACAATATTGTATGTGATCACAAGTATATATGGTTATAGTTCTTGTTCAATCACCAGTTGCACCAGCTACAGAGGTTTTACATGAGGAGTTACAGAAACAAAGACATGTATGCTATTAACCACATTACATACTACTGCAGGTTACAATTTTGTGCATATTTATTATGTTGTAATGATATGTCATTTTATACTTTTTAGGTTGCCTTTTTACATCTGGCCGGGGACAACAGATGAAATACACCACTTTCTTTTTTTTTTATAAGATGATGAAACAAATTATGTTTTTGGTGCTGTTTTTTATTAAAAGCGTAGGCTACCCTTATATAGCCTTCCCTGTATATGTCTGTGAAAAAACTATTGCTCACAATTGTCATAACATTCATTAACCACAATTTATTTGTAAAAAAAAAAAAAAAAAAAGAGAAAATGAAAAAAAGAGTAGCCTCATGTAATTTAGTACATAAAATGTAGGCGAAAAGGTAGGTTTTTAATTAATAAGACATCTGGAATTATTGGGCTTCAAAATGATTAATTTGCTTCTGTAATTATTTTTTAAATATCAGACCATTTTCAACGAACGTAAAGCAAAAGCCATAAAACCAAATAACGATGCAGCGCTCTCACAGGAAGAAGAATCGGAGCGAACAGGAAGTAATGTTAGCTCTCAGCCAATCGGCTTTTGCAAAGCGTCCTAAGCTGACGTCAGCCCGGTACCGATGAACAACCGGTAGCATTGAAGATAGCTGCGTGAAAGCCCGTTGTTTGTAGCTTTGTACGCTAACCCCCCTGTCTAACGTGCTAACATCATGCCTTTCGATGTAAGGAGGTGAGTACGGAGCTTCCGGTCATTTTGGGTAAGGTTTGAAGGGACTGCGGTGGTGTTTTACAGCCTGTGAGCTCTGGATGAATTAACGGCTGGCAAAGCATCGCCCACTAACGTTAATGAGCGAGTCAAAGTTGTAACTGTGGTGTTTTACATTTGGCATGAAAAGGCTACATTGTCGCAGGGGATGTAGCTAGAGAATGTATTGAGTCGGTATCTCAGCTATGCGCCCAGAGTTTTTGTGTGGGTTCCTGCCTGCGCATGTGCAGCTTTCATCATCTATCCTGATAGTTGCAATACGTGAAACTTAGTAGGCTACAGTTACCTCAGGGCATAGTAACGGTTATATGCAATATCCTACAGTGTTGCCATAGCTTCATGTTTTACTAAACAAACGAAATGGCTTGATTTACTCTTCAGAGTTCTAATTCACACAATACACAACAAGGGTCAAATCATTCAGAACCATTAGATACCAATAACCCATCAAAACCAGGTAATAAACAGTCAGAAATACACCTGAGCCATTAACTTACCTATAGATACTTGGACAATAGGCACTAAGCTAATAGTCACACCTACAGGGCTGTTGAAACTGTCAATATAGCGCACCCTGATCAAACTAACGGACAGGGTGTTTGCACTCACTGGTCACTCAGTGATATTGTGGCAAACTCTTTTGGTTACTATCCAAACGTAATTCTTAAATTTGAGTGTAAAGTATTAACTTAGAGTGCTATGGCTACAACCAATGGTTATTTTAATGATGAGTATTATGCAGCTTTCTTTCATCAAATGTCAAAAAAGTATTAAAACAATGCCCATCACAACTTCCCAGAACCCAAGGGGATATACAGTACTTAACTGTCTTATTTTGTGTCACCCTAACCCAAAGATATTCAGTTTACAAGGACATGACAAAGAAAAGCAGAACTTCTTCAAGTGAATGAAACTGGTATTTTTTTCAAACAAAGTACAATTAATTAACTTATCAGAATGGTTGCTGAGTATTTTTAGGGCGATCAACCAACTGATATATTAATAGTTTTAGCATCCTAAGGCATATATGTCCTAAACAAACTTGAGAGGAAGGGGAAAACTAAAACGTGTGTAAATAAATTTTTTCATGAGGGAACAGCACAGTATTTTCATCCTTGGTAATTAGTGATAGTTCATTTGGACCATAATGTGGTAGAAATATTGAATTCACGAGGCGAGATCACACTAGTGCTGAGAAAATAGTTAATTCATATAATTGTTTGCAACTATTCTGATAATCAAATTTCTAATTTCTGTCATTTATGAAACAAAAATTCTCTTGTTTCAGCTTCTCTAACAAAAGGCTGCCTTTCTCTATTTTATGTTGTTGTAAATCTGATATTTTGAGGTTTTGGATGGTTGGTTGGACAAAACAAACTACTTGTAGATGCCCCCTTGCTTATTGAAATGATGGTCAGTTGCAGCCCTAGATGACACAACTCGCAGATCACAGCTGTGTTGTAATGGGAAAATGAATTTACCGACATACAGGATCTGGCGTAACTTTCGTTTGCACTCCTACCGTAGATGACCTGTGTTTGAGGGTTGTGAACTGCGTTGTGTCATGGGGTTATGAAGTGGTCATGTCCCGTTCAGGTACTTCAGTGACCTGATGCCCTGATCATACAGAACCTGCATTGCAAAAAGCTTGAAATAGTTTGATTGACCAACTAACTACAACTTTACTTTCAGACACAATACAGTGTCATAGATTACTTTATTATCAATTGATTAGAAATCTAAGCTTTCTTCTTTTAATATTCAAAATAGAGCTGCAAAGATGAATTGATTTATCGATTAGCTGTCAACTTTTAAATTAACCGCCAACTATTTTGATAATCGAATAGTTGGTTTGAGTCGTTTTTTTTAAGACAAAAAGTAAATGAAATTCTTTGATTTGATTGAAGCCGCTATGTTTACAGGCTTGTGGTGATGTACAATGTGCTATAGGTGCCAAAAAAAAAATCTGTTTGGTACTGCCAATTTGTTTTGTTTGTCATGGTTCATCTGTGCAATAAACATTACGCTTCGTGAGGAAAAAAATCGTGAAATCAATTCTAAACTAAAATAATCCTGATTCATATTTTTCCCTGAATTATACAGGCCTAGTTGCAGCCCTAATTCAAAATGTGTACAGTATACATATTATTACTCTTTTGTTATTGAGTCCATTTAGCATCCAACCAAAAATGCCAATGTTCCAAACAGAATGACTGCATTTCCATCCATACACTAAACAGCCATTTAAAAGCTAACCTGACATGAGAGCACTCATAAAGAGTTTTCTTAAAAGGCTTTACACCTCCTTTCGTGTACTATTACTAAACATGTATAAGACAGAATGTGAATGTTCTAAAAAAGTCCTTTTTACTCGATGCATTACCTTAAATGGCCAAAACAGTGTAACAGAATGGGTGTCTGTGTTGCTTTTGAATGGTGCTTCTAATAAGGATAACCTCATTCAGAATTTAGAACAGCAGCTCCTTTGAATGAATAACTGAAAGGGTTTCATCCCCAAGTTTAATTGATTGAGATTCAGTAATTTTTTGACACACATGATTGGTTTGGGCTAACCTGATGGTTTAGAGTCTGCTCTCTGGGATACTTAGATCATTGTGACTTGAGAGCTTCAGTGAGGATGCTCAGTGTCAGTAGTTGTCATATCTTTAAATCTGGGTGTCTGTTTACTGTTTGGTACTTGACGTACACAACAGGCGGGTGAATGAGTAGTAGAAACCTGCGTAAAGAAAGACCTGGGCACGTGTTGCTTATAGCTTGTGATGTCAGAAGATCATATGTGAGAAAAAGAACATTAATCATAAACACCCGTTACGTGGGTTTACTCAGCAATACTGCACGTAAAAAAGGATGAAGTACTGACTCAATATGACTCATTTGCGAGATATGGTTTATTTGGTAAGGGCCCTTCCTTTCAAAGCGGTCCTCTGGTGTCAACAGAGCGATGTTAGTACATCATGTTCTTAATAACAAAACATATGAGCCTTTTATTTTTTTTTTACACAGAAGACTGAGCATTGGGGAAGTGACGGAGGGAGGTGTGTAGACTGTAATTCAGGAAATTACAAACATCAATGATGGGCTCAGAGGTGAACTCTCTGGAGTCAACATTAGTATTCATGAATACAAAGTGTTCTGAGCGGAGGAAATAAAGCAAAACGGAGTTCTCCAACCAGGAAATGAGTGTAGCTTATTAGCTGTGTTAAGTAGACAAATATTTTATGTATGTTACATTTCAATTGGCACATTTCAAATTATGCCTGCGCCCTGAAATATATTTAAATAGTTAATATATATAATTCAACGGGTGTAATATAAATGTATGCTTTACTATACTTTTAGAAATGCAATCTTATTTTATTCAATGTGACTGAAGTGTGTTAAATCTGCATAAAAGTCTAAAAATTCAAATATTTCATATACTGTATTTTATTTCACAAGAAACTAATACTAAAATATGCTTAGAAATAGTATAGGGGATTCACATCCCGATTCAGCTCAATAAAATGTAATGCAACAACAATAACATATGCCAATCGTACTTCTTACTTACTTAAGTAAATATTGGATCATATCAAGGTAGTGCTGTGATGCCTTCATATTATTTTGGTCCTTATCTCCAACCTTTTAACTTTGAGTGTAATTTAGACCTTGTGTCCAGATATATCCAGGCTGTTAGTGGTACAGTAACATCCATTTGAGGCTATTTAAAGTTCACATGCAGCATCAGTTTCCATCTCACATCTCGAGTGACCAGACAAGTGAGATTTTGTTTCCTCACTCATATTCACATTTAGCAGCAGGAAACTGTGACCATTAAAAATAAGTCTTTGGGATCCTACAGCAAGACGTGAGGATCTCTGTAACTATTTATAATCTGGTCTCAGATACAGACTTCTAAGGCATATCAACTGTTTGCGAGGTTTGTGCAGTGTGTTAAAAAATATAAATGATTTTAACAAACAGGCAAGTATATTAAAATGGCTCGTTTTTTTGTGTGAGAAAATACAAACTATAACCCAAGATCTATTTATGTGCTACAAAAACCTTTTCGGTAGAACTTAAAAAGAACTGTGTACATGAAGTGTGCGTGTACCAGTTCCCCAAAAAGGATATCCAAAAGTAACATTTGTGATAAACTGTGACATTGGCTGTTCTGGTTTGGTATAATGAAGCATACTTTAAATAATATCAGAATGATCTTAATATAATTTGCTTTCATATTTTGTTAAATTGAAATGAAATAAATACTAATAATCATGGTGAATAATCAGTTTATTTAATATGTAATTTAAAAGTATACTTGCTTGATATCATATTTTGTACATTGTATGTAGTCATATACTGTATGTGTAAACAAGCTCAGTGGTCTCTTCCTACATTAGTTTATATATTTGCCATTGGATAAATACATCTCATCTCAACTCACTTTTGGTAGCAGATGCATTTCTCAATTTAGTTTTCCACTGCAGATAGTACCTCTCAGTGTAGGGTTAGGGTTATTTTGCCATAGCGATGCCTGGTTAAATTGCCGAGACATAATCTTAAATGCGACACTCGCTGGATCCTTTCAACAATGTCTACCCTTCAATTGAGTCAATTTTACAGCATAGTTTTGATGGCTGCCATTTAAAAAAAAAAAAAAAAAAAAACCTGTAGCAAATAAATAAATAAAATCTCTATTGATGGTAACATGTCCAGTGTTGAGCTAGTGCCGCTTCTGTCTGCAAAGTAACCTACAGGGGAGCAGGTAGTCCTTAAACTGAAGTCAGAAAAGATGAAAATTGACTTTTAAGGTTTTCACATGACAATGGTGTATATCACAGTGCTCCACCTGTCTGGTGGTCTCAGGAGGTCAGTGCAGTGGCTGGGTGGAGCGGACAAGAGGAAAGAGACTCTCCCTCTGCACATAAAAGCTTAACATTTAGGAAGTGTGCTACTCTAGAAGTTATTCTGATCCTGATACAGAGCGACTCCTCCCTAAGCCCCCAGCTCCTCTCTATGCTGTCTGCCCTAGGTGTCCTGCCAGGCCAGCTATTAGCACACTATGATCTAATACTAATGGGACATTGGCGCAGGAAGTTATAGATGAAAGCGGATGGGGAGAGGAAGAGACGAAGGGACACCGGCTAAGGAGTGTAGAATCCAGGGGTCCTTTAGCGGTAGATGAAAACAAAGGAGTGAAAGCTGAGGCAAAATAAGAGAAGCAGCAGGTTTGGAGCTGGACAGGAAGCCCTCCCTCTTACTTTTTACCCCACCCTGCATAGCATCAGCTGTGGTTATTTCACCGACAGCTCTAGGTGGAAGAAATCCGAACAGATGTGAGTGTTATGGAAGCAGTTGATGAAGTGGGGGGAGTTTGTCCGCGATGGAGTTTGGGGTCAAAAACGTTTCACTGCCCAAAAAGGACATGTGCAAGAACTTGTGAGCCTAAATAGTTTTGGTGTTGAGAAGCAGATTTTTTTTTTCCCCTCACCGTCTCAGCTCCCCAAATAGGCAACAACAGTGTTTCATTTTTTTCATTTCAAGATTTGATTGTGTCAGGTTGCAATGATCCTCCTCCACTTCTGATTCACACACAATCTGAAAATATCAAATGTTAGTACGAAAATGTCAAGTTAAAGATTTAGATGACAATAAATCTACAGCCTGTATTATTCACTGTTGGTGTGGCTGGTGTGTAGTTGTACACTAACTTCCACTTAAAGTACCACCAAGAAGATCAAACTTTCAAAGTTGTTACTGCAGTTGTGTCTGTGTGTCTGTGTGTCTGTGTGTGTGTGAGAAATGGCTTGAGTCCAGAGCTAACATTCCACCACTCTTCCGTAATATTGCACGCACAGCTTTATGGGTACAGAATGTGCTTCTTTTCTCAGCACGTAGTGTTTATATTTTCTTTTTCTTTTTTCTTTCTCTCCTCAGATTCGATATCTACAGGAAAGTGCCAAAAGATCTCACCCAGCCCACATACACGGGAGCTTTCAGTGAGTAGTCCTTCACGCACAACAAGCCAAAGTTATGACCTTATATTTTAAGTTGTTTTTAATTTATTTGGATAGTTTGTTTTATCAAATAAACTTTGGTGCAATAAAGCTCTATTTGCCATTTAGTCAAAAACCTAAAATACTCTTATTTGGTTACTTTCTGAACTTTAACTAAAAAGATTAAAACTACTATCATGTTTGTACATAAAACATTTAACTACCGCCAGTAGACAGACAGTTGGTTTAGCTTGGCACAGAGGCTGAAAACGGGGAAACAGCTAGACCTCCCTCTGTTTTGAAGGTAACCTAATCCTCCTACCAGCACCTTATAACAAATTCACACCAAACAAATGACAAGGTGCAGTTTCATTGTTTTTTACACTTCACACTTCAGTTTATGTGCTTATTAAACAAACAAGATGGAATGTGTTAATTAGTGAGCATTAAAGGTGTTTCTGGATGGAGCCAATCTAGCTGTTTCCAATCTTTGTGCTAAGATTAGCTAAGTGGCTAATGGCGCTAGCTTCATATTAAAACCACAGCAAGTCTTTTTTACACTTCTGGTTTTGTACGAACAAACAAACCTGTTAATTATTAATTAAAGCTGATTTTGTTACCTTTTTGAAAAGTGCAAAGATAGCTGTTTCTTTATCCCTTGCGTTGTCTTCCAGTCAACCATGGTCACTTTTTTTCAACATTATTATCGCTTTTTCCGACATTTGTGTCACTTTTCAATGTGGGTGCTTTTGATGTTTGAAGTTTTTTGATATTTTTAATGTTGACATTTTTCGCGCTTATTTCAACGGCCCATTTTTTTGTGACAAAAAAAGGACAACATGAGGGTTAAGCTAAGGTGGCTTTAGTTTCATGTTTAGCCTACAGACATGAGAGTGATATCAATCTAGCCTACTTTTGTCAGGAAAGCAATTAGGAGTGTACCCAAGATGTTGAACTGTTCCTTTTTAAATGTTTCTGTAAACCCTATTCATAATGAACTTTTCACCAATCTCACTAGCTGATTTAGTCATGGTAACATTTTGCTTTAATGTCTCAGTATTTTTATAAGTGAAAAAAACAACCAGTAACAACACCATAGGTACTTTTATCCAAATAAAAGGATTCATTTTAACTGATCTTCTATCACTTCTATCTACACTGCCTTCTCTTAAATGACAATATCCAATAACTTTGTAATCCTTGCAGGGGTGAAGAGGTACTATTTAGCTTATTGATAGAGTTTTAGCGAGGTGGATGACGTACTGAGGAACAGTTTAGGGAGCTGTAATTCAAGTTCCTGCCTGTCCCAGCATAGAGGTGCGTCTTGACAGTCATTTAGCATGGCAAAGTACCTGTTTAGACACAAACTAATACGTTAAGAATGTTAATGGTTGTGCTCTGCCATTACCTGAGTCACCTGAGAAGTCATCAGAAGAAATCTGAACGCTTTTGTCAGGTCATGTGTTGTTCTGCTTGTCATCAACATGTCATTGTGTAATCAGGGAATTGTATTGATTGATTCATTCACTGCTTGACTGAATACAAAAGGCCTGATGACAAATTTTTGGCAACTCTGTCATTCACTAGTATTGTTAATTCATTGGATAGCTGACGACGGAACAAATTGTCAATCTCTTACCAAACTGATGACAGAATGGATAGGCTGTGCTGTCATTGAATGGGGAACAGTTTGAAACCAATTATAAACACCTTCCTGGATGACAGGAAAGAGAATGGATTGACTAAAGATATACGCACGGTTTCCACCCATAAGGAAGTTCTTCCTGTTCCCAGTCTACACCCTTTCCTGTCTCCTTCCACTGTCTAGGGTTGAGGGTATTGGGTTGATTCGTTGGGTGTTTGCTTCACCCACAGCAGGTCAACTCCCATTTTGGCTTGTGCTTGGTTCAGAGGCAACCTGAAACAGACTCCCCCCTTCTCACAAAAGGCCACATATTTGACCCTGTCTGCTTTTGTTATTCTGTTTTAGGGCCACATGCCTTTTTGGGTTTAATTTTTTACGGTATTTACTGTGTTTGAGCCAGTGGTTTCCGGAGCTGTTCTAGATTTAGACATAATGTATCAATCTGTTGTTGTGACTGATTATTTTGTCATAATATGTGTTTGTACTGCCTGTGTTGTTACAAAATTCTCATTTACTCATGGCAATATGGAGATGCAGCGCTAGTATATAATAATATCACGATATTTTGGACCAAACACCTCTATCGGTGGTTAAAGGCAAATAATAAAACGGCTAGAACAGTCTGGTTAATTCAGAAAATGACATCAATTTACTCTACTGCAGCCTTTAAAACAGGAAAAGACAACACTTATGCCATATTACCATATAATGATATCCAAAATCTAAGATGTACTAATCTTGTATCACGATATCCATATATAATTGATATATTGCCCAGCCCTAGTTTCTTAGTCTTAGTCATGGTGTTATCTAATTCTTTGTGTCACGGTTCTAAAGAAAGGAAAAAAATAAGCCCATTTCATCCCATGTGTGAGCACAGAGTAGGATGAACTTGAATAAAACACTCATGTAAGGTCTTTGTTAATCATTTGGCTTGTCAGTATTTCCATGGCGGAGCTGTAGAAGTTAGCAGCCTATTACGCTGATCTTTAGTAATCCCCATCCAGTATTGGCCCTTTGAAGCCCGGTAAAGAATTACTGTACAAGTCTTTTAATGAACCTGAATTGGTGAACTGTGTGTCATAGCGACACTCCCTATTGTTTGTTGGTTAAACATTACCTCATGTAAAGCCTCCACCAGCTGCGGGTTTGGCTGCGATGCCCTTTCAACCACAAGGTCATGTGACTTTGAGATCCTAGGAGACAGTTGCCACGTAAACACACGTCACATGCTCAGTGAGAGCTTTCTGACCCAGGCTCTTGCCATACCGTATAGACAACAGTTGTGTAGACGCAGCTCAGTTCCTTCCATATTTATCTTGGTAAACACATGTTTTACATGACCGTTTGGCTGATTAGTTTGACACATGAAATTAAAAAAAGACAGCGTGACTGCTTCTTCTTTTTCAATCTTAGGCTTTATTTATGCTGAGACTGAACAAAAATACTTCTTATTTAAGGTTAATATTCATTGGTTTTTAGTTCAAATCCTTAAAGCTTCTTCCATTTTTTTGCCTGGGTGATTGTCCGTGTGTAAGTTTGTCTAAGAAAACCTAAAAAGATCTGTTTGTAGGAATTGCGTAGCATGAGCTCACCGCTCTCAAAGCAGATATGCTGTAATGGCTGCCTGTTGTGCTGGTATTTAATGTGTTATTAGTGTAGGAGGGCCTTTTAAAGACCTGCGTAATGGCAGACTTAACACCGCCAGTAAAACAGCTATTTAGGGGGAAAAAATGTATGACCGCTGTGATGTCAATAATGTCAATATCTTAAGTCATAGCTCGGCTCGTTAGAGATTAATGTGAAATAAATGCTAAATGTGTGATCAACAGGGACTTGATTTTGATTCTAACTTTCTTACTCTCTGCCCACAGTTTCCATCCTCTGCTGTGTCTTCATACTTTTCCTGTTCTTGTCTGAGCTGACGGGATTCATAGCCACAGAAATGTAGGTATCACAGCATCAGATGTCAGAAAGAGGGTGTGCCTTGTAATATGCTGGCGCTGAACACACAAATCTAGACAGTTCATTTGTTGCCACACAGACGCAGAACCTGCTGTCTGAAATATACAGAATGGGGAGTTAATGCCCCATTATGATGTATTCTGCTCAGGCCCTGTTGTAACCAGTGAATGGAGGCAGTTTTCTCCAGGAAATTGGCTTTGTGCATACGTCAGCTTCTTGGCGATGTGTAATGAGGGATGACTTGAAAAGGGGAGGAGGGTGAAACAGGAAGAAAATGACATTAACAGAGATACACAAATCCTCTTTGCAATTTGGCGGACGATGAATCCTAGACTGCTAAAGTGGTGTGTGTTTTGAGAGCAGAAGGTAGTCTTTTCTTTACTTAACTAACCATTTTTCTCGTTTTCTGTCCATTACAGTGTAAATGAACTGTATGTGGATGATCCTGATAAAGACAGTGGTGGGAAGATAGAAGTGAGTTTAAACATCAGTTTGCCAAACTTACACTGTGATTGTGAGTATATACATACATACATACAACTCTACAATGTTTCTTTGTATTACACTTCCTGTTTGTGTGTTTTCTTCTGACACACTGTTTTACAGTTTTGTTTTTCCCCTTTTGCCTGACAGTATCATACTTACAATGCCTTATCATTTTACACGGCATATTGGCAAAATATAAATGCTGCCCTAGATAATGGAGTTGACTGATAATGGTTTGTTTACCCGCCTGTGTTGTGGCATGCTGCGAGATAACACTCGATTTAAGGCCAGCCGCCGGCCTGTCTCGCCTCTTTTTGATCTTGTATTGCCACACAGTGATCTCAGTTGGAGGTGCCTCCTTGGCTTGGCTGCTTTACTTCAATGTCAGAGAAGTGGCTAGGACGGAGAGCAGTCACTGGTTATTTGCTCCTCATGACTCCCGTCAGAAACTATGCCCAATGACACACACACACACAGATTGGCAAGGCTTGGGCAGCCGCAGCACAAAAAACATACATTTGTTCGATTCAAGCGATATCCAAAAATGGCAAAGCTAATAGATGCTTGTGTGAAAAATGAGATCCAGATTTCTGCGAGAGAGGCGTTGGCATGCAGACACACAGCTGTTGGCCATGTGTTTAGACGGGCTCACTCATGGCATGCCTAAACAAAGTCCGTCTCATGCCATTTCAAATTAAAGTGCTTGGTGATTGTATATATGGTGATTTTGTTTATTTGCAGAATTTAAACCTTTTTTTTTCCTGCAGAAATGTGGGGCCCTCTTAAATACCAGCTCGAACACGCTGGTCTAACCACACTGCAGCTGCACGGAATAAATAGAGATGTTCCTCGGCCACCCTCTCTGCGAGTTAATATTGTACATCAGTTTATTTTCCAGGCTTCCAAACAGGTTGTCATCCATTATAAATTTACTTGGAGGGAGAAATCATTTCATCATGGAAAAGCTGGCATTTCCATCTCTTTTTTTATTTCTCTGCGTTGCTCTGCTGTTCCAGATTTAAACAGTCTCCCTCCACTGACCTTTACGGCTTGCCAGATCTTGATTTGTGACTCCATGAAAAAGCAGAACCGCGTGTAGTAACCTTATAATAATACTCCCTGCCCCCACCCCCAAACTACTTTACATGAACACACTTCCAGTTCTAAATTACTTAAAAAGGAGAAACAACTAGCTCAGTCACAGTCACAGTGGCAGACTAAACTTATGTCTGTGCACTGTATTTTGAGGTCTGGATAAACATGTTGGGGGGGAGGGGCGTTTGAACTTGTCTTGAATGTCAAAGGTCAGACCGACAGCATGTGGAGGTTTAAGCACACGTCCAGCAGACATCCTTCTCTGCACTTCTAGCCAACACACAGCGCACGCCGGCTCTGAAAATAGACCAATGCCAGCGTGCCAACACACGGCGGCCTGCGGGGGGGGGGGCTGTCTAGATGGAAAAACACAGACAGGCAGGTTGGGTGGTCTGTTTGGACTTTGTGTGTTTACATGTGTCACTCTCTGCCGAATTTCTCTTTTTATTCTTTTCTTCCACTGCTTGTTTGGTTGGGCTGTAAAAACAAAAAGAAGACAAGAAATAGAGCTGCAGCTAATAATTATTGTCATTATTTATTATTTATTTGATTAATCAATTAATTGTTGAACCATGAAGGATACAAACAATGTTGAAAAATGCCCATCACATGGTGGTGACATCTTCAATAAACTTGTTTTGTCAAAAAAAAAAAAAAGATTTTCAATTTACAGTGATGTTAGTTTTTACATTTATTCCTAATTTCAGTGTTTAGAGTTATTTCATTTTATTTAAACTCAAAGTTTATCATACAAAACAGAGAAAAAGTATGTTTGGTATGGAGCTGAAACAACAAGTTGATTAATCAAAATAAATGAATTAATAATGAAAACAAATGTTAGTTGCAGCCCTAGTTTCGTATTTTTGCTAAACCAATGATTTAAGAGATTAATCAATTATCAAACTAGCACTGCAAATAGTAAAAGAACCCAGCACAGCAAACTGTTTAATAGTTCTGTTCATATTCTTTCATGTTTGTCATATATTTAATGGTCTTGTTTCTTCAGTGGTGGGTTTGGACATCCAGGATGAGATGGGTCGCCACGAGGTCGGCCACATAGACAACTCCATGAAGATCCCTCTCAACCAGGGGGACGGTTGTCGCTTTGAAGGAGAGTTCACCATCAACAAAGTAAGGCCTCACCACATAGCGGAGTGGAGACAAAGAGTAACCCGCACACGCTGTAAGAGTTTTATATACGGCTGATCCCCTTTAGAGAAAGGCAAGGTTTCTGTGCTCAGTAATTCTATTATGGTGGCTCTGATGAGATGTTTCTGATATTTTTGTGGGACATAAGCTATTGGACTACATGTTGTTTATTTATGTTGGACTTGAGTTAAACATTGAGCCCCCCGCTTGAGAGGAACGAGGCCGACCTGCTTCTTCCACCAGTCTAAATTGAATTATGTTAAATGGAGCCGCTCTGAGATTGGCTTCACTAACACCGGCAGTCTGGGCCCTGTTTGCCCTGTTTGTCTTACTAACATCTTGTGCGTCAGACTTTCCAGTCCATTTAAAATGATTAACTCAGCAGTTGTACGTTTAACAAACTTGCTCGCGGAATATCCGGAAATATGTGAAACATGCGAAACGTGGCAAGGGCCATTTAGTTTCCCAACCAACTATGTGTGTATTCAGATTAGGTCATTAGTTAACTAAATGTGTTGCATGTGCATCCGTGTATATGTGTGTGTCCGTGTGTGTGTCCAGGTGCCAGGAAACTTCCATGTGTCGACACACAGCGCTACAGCGCAGCCCCAAAGCCCAGACATGACCCACAACATCCACAAGCTGGCCTTTGGAGAAAAGCTCCAGGTTGGGACATGCACTAAAAACACACCTCAAAAACAATGGACACATGTATAAGAGCCATTATCAAGGCAGGTGACTTTTCTTTCTGTTGTCTCGCAGGTAAAAAAAGTACAAGGAGCCTTCAATGCATTAGGAGGGGCTGACAGGCTGTCATCTAATCGTAAGTATCCACGCTGCACATGTACTCAACATAGCCACTGTGCCATTTATGTAAAGCTTGGGATCATCATCCAATGAAATGAGTCACATAGTGGATGTCAAAGGAATCCACAGCTCACACTTGATCTCGGATGGAAAAGCTCCAGCTAGTTGTTCATCATGATTAAAACTACAGCCATTTTTGGACACTTTTAAAAAAACTTGACTTTGTTTCTTTTGCAGCTCTGGCCTCACATGACTACATACTGAAGATTGTTCCGACAGTGTATGAGGATCTATCAGGCAAACAGAGGTTCTCCTACCAGTACACGGTAGCCAACAAGGTGCTGTCTTCCTCCTATTATCCCTCTTTGAATCTTGTCTCACCTGTAAGATCTGGCCCTCTGCGTCGTAGGTTGTTTTTTTGCACATGTCAAGGCATCAGCGGGACCATCCCAACATATGGCCAGAGCATGTATCACCGTGTTAACTTGTGCACTGACCCGGAAGTGAAAGCTCACCCCTAGTGACTGGAAACGCTCCCCAGATGTCAACAAACCATAAACACACTTCTTAGAACTGAATTGACTGACAGCTGGGTATGGAGTAATAATAGTGCAGGTCAACTGTGATTAGAGGAGGACCAGCGTGCTTGAGCAGAATATTCCAAAATCTCATTGCCAAAGAACAAATAAAGGTCCAGCTGACACCCCTATTAGTGCAGCTTTTTTTCCTTAGGTGAATTAGAAGTGTTTTTTTTTTTTCAGTAATGGGATTCATATAAACGCGTTGTTGTCGCGTCCCGCTTACTTCATCAGTTTTTATTCATCCAAGATCATTTTCAGTGAATCATATATGGCTTTTGAGTAACTTAATCCTTTAAACCAATTCTGTTAAGACTCATAAACAGCCGCGCCGCCACTACTAGAGATAAAAATGAAATAACTGATTGCTCTAAATTGATTTCTATACCTAATGGGATTAACCGTCTCAGTGTTTATGAAATCGATTTCTCTCGCATGGCGCAGCTCCAAAACTCATCAACATTTTTTTTTACATCCCACACAGGAGTACGTTGCCTACAGCCACACGGGCAGGATCATCCCAGCCATCTGGTTCCGATACGACCTCAGTCCAATCACAGTCAAGTATACAGAGAGGAGACAGCCCTTTTACCGTTTCATCACAACAGTGAGTGAAGGCAATTGATTTTAATTCATGGTCTTCTAAAGGTCCCATGGCATGAAAATTTCACTTTATGAGGATTTTTTAAACATTAATATGCGTTCCCCTAGTCTGCCTATGGTCCCCCAGTGGCTAGAAATGACGATAAGTGTAAACCTGCCTTTTGAGAAAATGAAAGCTCAGATGGGCCAATCTGGAATCTGGCCCCTTATTACACCTCATAAGGGGCAAGATTACCTCAACCAAGGTTACCTCCTCTGTCTTTGCTTTGCCCGGCAGTTGGTCAAGGCCACAACCGCAACCTCGCCCCCCTTCTTTCCTCAATAGCATTTAAAGCTACAGACACAGAAATGGCACAAACTAAGGAAAGCTCATTGTTTGACTGGCTCTAGTGGCTGTAATTGAGCACCAAGGCTGAATTTTGGGAAAGATACTTCAGATACAGTATTAGGGGACCACTAAGGCCTATTTAAAAGCATCCAAAAACAGCATGTCATAGGACCTTTTAAATACAGTGAAAGTTGTGATCTTTGGATAAACTTAAAGCCGCAATAAGTGTTTTTTTGCAAGCTCTGATGAACCCACTGTGTGCTTCCTGCCCAGCACCAAACAGCAGACCTGCAAAGTTAGCCACTAGCTGGTGAACATGGTAGAGCATTTATCTGCTAAAGAGTTAGCTATTTCCCTCAGGAGTCGGTGGAGACCGAAGCCAGAGCTAAAAGGAGTGTGAATACTGGACTTGCATTCATTGGGTGGCCAGAAACAGAACTCCGGGTAAATGTTGATGCTGCGACGTGTCTGCTGGCTATGTAAAATGGCAACTGTTAGCTAACACATTTACCATAACAACTTTATAAGCTAATAATATGTCAGCTTGTTGCACTGCTCCCATGTTGCCAAAAACATCACCTAATACACAATATACCTTTTTTGAGTGGGAAATACAAATGGTATAAAAAAAGTCTTGCAAAACTATGTTAAGACTTTTCACACACGCTTTTTTGATTTTAGTCTCATAAGAGGTCTTTTAAAGTCCTTTAATGAAATTGTTCAACATTTTGGGAAAACCACTCATTTTCTTCCTTTTTGAGAGTTGGGGAGAATACCTGGATGATGGATACCTGTATGTTCAACCTGAAGCTACAGGCAGCCTGCCCGTCATCTTAGCTTAGCATAGAGACTGGAAATAGGGGGAAACAGCTGTCCAAACCACCTACCAGCTTTGTAAGAAGAAAACTATTTCTTTTACATCCTGAATTCCTTTTCTCGTTCCCTGCCATCTCACCCTTCCTGACGTGTTGGTTGAGGAATTTTGGTTGAGCCTGTACCACTTCATCAGAAGGTTTTCTTCTGACTGATAATGTCGTCAGGATCAAATTGGCCTGGCTGGCTGATGAGCTACACCGTTATTTGTCTTTTGAGTTGTTTCGGTTATCATGACTTGAGGCATGGGTTGGGATATGACTGTGATTGTGAGTCATAGCTCAAGATTGTGAGTCAAACTGCAGCAGGACTCACTGCTGAATGCCAGCGCATACTGAGGTGTTAGTGTAATGTTTTGTTATGATAAAATATGATTGGAAGCAGCTGATATTGACCCGTTTATAATCCGAGAAGAAAACCTCAAAGCTTTTAAACGGCGAGACTGACAGAGTGACTCTTTCTCTGTAGATCTGTGCCATCGTCGGCGGGACATTCACAGTCGCAGGAATCATCGACTCCTGTATATTCACCGCTTCAGAGGCCTGGAAGAAGATCCAGATTGGGAAAATGTCATGAGTAGTGCTCCCCACTCCTCCCTACATCTTATTTATATAAGTACAAAGTTGTTAGCCTGTTAGCTAAATCCAATCCTGCTCGAACCCACTTCCTTTTGGAAAATGTATCAGCGTGACCAATGAAGTGGCTCCGGCACTCGATCTAACTACCAGGCTGCACGGCTGGGTCTCAGTTTCTTAAGCTCCACTCGGGCTCAATCTGGTGACGTATGGATGCCGACTATCACATGTCTGCTTCCTCCGTCTTCAGTCTTTTGTTACCGTGGAGATGAAGTACTGCGTGGCAGGGTTCAACCAGTATGGGTATTTGAAGGCTGTGTCTGTTTTTTTTTTTTTTTATTTCATTCAAGACAAATCACATATATTGAGTTAGGATATAATAGGATATTTTCAAGTTATGGCTCAGTGATTAATAGGGAATAATACATAACTAATTGTTTAAATGAATAAAAAAAAAAAGTTAATTTCTGCCACTACAGGTTTAACCGTACTGTTTGTTTTCCCAGTACTGCATAAGGGGAATGATCATTTGAAGGAATATGTTCTGGTTTATAAAACTGGACTGAACTTTAAAGTATTTCTGTAATTAATAATTTTTCATTTTTCTCAGCCCTTCCCATTTTATCTTCAGTATTCAAACTGTGTGCCTTTAGGTTTTGTCTTCTACCAAACAGGGTTATCATCAGCTCTCGTGTGAGTTTGTCCACTAAAACCGGTTGCACCTATTGCATGTTACAACTTACTGCTTAGATTCACTTTTTAGAGATCACTGTTTACCTTTCAGTCAATTTAGTATACCAAATATTTTACCAAGGCTGTTAAAGATCCTAGCTTTGACTGTTTTTCAGTTACATTTGAAATACTGCAAAAATATAGTGAATGTCTTGTTTTTTTTCATAAGAGATCAATTTATTTCATTTGATTTTATTTTTTTCTACACGGTACGTACATTTGTTTTTTGTAAAGAAGATCTTTAAGGAGAGAACCTGTAGGCCAAGGTGTTTTCCTCTTACTTTTGTACTGTTGTATATAAAACCTCTCTGATCACAAGTCCTTGGAAACTAGTCTTTCTACTGTGAAGGTCATTTACATTCTGTTGTCTCAAATTAGTCTGTAATGCTATGTGTTCCTCAAGTAAAGGTCCCATAAAAACCACTGTTGTGTGTTCAGGTTTCTATAAGATAGGTGCCACTCGTTCTACATCGTTCTATTTTTTTTATCCATTCTGACTCTACTCAAAGAGAGTCCTCGCCTACTAAATTGAGGTTTAACAAGGAAGGATTTTAAATATCTGGCCTGAAAAGGTACAAGAATTCACTTGATTTCATAATAAAAACCTGAAATAGTCAAGTAACGTACGCCAGGTTGTGTAGGGTCCAGGTACCCTTATCAACAATAATTTGTAGAAACTGAAAAAGGAACCTTTGCACATCTGATTTCTAAACATTAACTAAGCTCTAGTGGCTGTAATTGTGTGTTTATGAAGTGGACTTTGCACCCAGATGCTCATTTCCCTCAGCTGGCAGCCAGTGTCAACAACCAGCAGGTTGTCGTTTTTGATGTGAGCATGTAAGAGGTGGTTCAGCTACCCCAGCTGTCATCATGCTTACGTCCAGTTCTGATAAGAGGTGCTTAGTGTGACTCACACCCTTTTATTCACCCTGCATCCCTCTGTTTACCTCCGTCACTTCTTCGTTGTTCCTGGAGTCACGTAACCAAGCGTCTCCACCTCCGCTGAATGACACAGATGCACAAATATCTGCTTGTTTTCCTTGATTGGTCCATTATGTGGATCATCACAGAGCTTGAGGTGACCTGTAATTCATCGCAGCATGACAAATGCAAATTTGCTCTTAGAACATGGAATAATGACAGCTTTGACTTCATATTAATCAGAGAGAGAAGAGCGAGTAGAAGATACATTTCTTTATTTCTTCCCATAGGAGTCATAATTTGTACAAATGAAGGACAAATACTGTATATAAAAGATAAAAGTGTGAATAGAAAATACTTGGTTTGTTTTTGTCATAATGCTGCCACCCAGTGGCTGGTTAGAGGGATTTCAGGCACATATAGTTCAGTCTGTAGTTGAGGCAGCAGCCCGAGAGGAAGAGAGAAAGAGATGAGTAGAGGTAATCTCTAGGATCTATAAACTGATCTTTATTAATACATGACTAGTTACATATCTTTACTGGGATGTTACTTAAGCCTACACGCCGCCCTCGCCCTGAGCTGTCTCAGGCACTGCCATTTTTTTTAAAATTTGTTTTTAACCTTCTCAATTCTCTCGAGCTGCATCTTTGATTTGATTACACATTGGAGGAGGCCGGGCAGAGGGCATCAGGTGACGAGAAGAAGTCGCAGAAGCCCTCCTCGGACAGGTGTCCGTACTCGTTGTTGTAGAAGGTCTGTCCCGAAAGCTGGCTGAAGAAGTTGGGACGGTGCATGGAGCTGCTGGCGCCGCTGCTTCGACCCAGGGAACCATGGGAGGCTGTCAGAGGCTCTGTGCTGCTGCTGCTGCCCATACGGCTGTGTTTAGAACAAAAAACAAACACTATATATATATATATATATATATATATATATATATATATATATATATATATATATATATATATATATATATATATATATATAATTATGGTACTGACAATGAGGCAGATAGATTAGCACAGTCAGCAATCAGGAGACAGTCTACAGATAGCTGTAGGTATGTTGAACATATTGAGTGAACAATTGATTCTCAACAGGGAAGTTAGTTGAAAACCACAGTCACTCATATCCGACTTTTAGCTCTGAACCTGTAACTGTTAAAAGTGAATATTCCTAAGTGATAATGCTAGAAGCTATTCTTCCTGGGGTCCTGCAATCTCATGAAAAAAAACAACAACTTTGAACCAACTAACCTATCCTACTAAACAGTATTCTCTGTTTTGCCTAATGTAGCTCATTTCTCTGTAGCATAGAGCTCTGTTGTCCAAAAAATATTAAAAACGCATTGGTGAGCTACACTGTTGCACGGGGTCAATCCCACATACACCAGTCAGATACATAAATACTCACTCACTAAAAATAGTTCCCAACAAATACACCATTTACTCCTGTTTTAGTAATGTTTGATGGGGGGAAAAAACTACAGTGCCCAACTGATATAGGAAGTTAATTTATTTAAATAAAAAGGCCACAGACAGAGAGGAAAGTCAAAGTATTGATAGGCAGACTAACACATTGTTGCTTTTGGACTTTTAATGGGATTTATTGGCAACAACAGATATAGATATTGCCAGCCTTATCCTGTATGTGTTCGTAATCTCAAATTTAAGAATAAACATTAACTAATAATACTTCTTTTGACCAAAATATTCCTAAATCTAAGAGAGTTAGTAGTAAATTGTTCATTATTACCAACTCAGGGAGTAATGTGTGTTATTCAGCTTAGGATAGTTGATACCTTGCCAGTTTTAGCTGTGTCTTTCTGGCAATGTCCAGAAACACTTTTGATACAATATAGCATCGCCTATGCATGCATTGATTCCATTTTTGATTCCATTTTTTTATTTTATCTTTTGTGGTACTAGCATTCTCTTGTGATATGTTCAACAATGTGGCAGACGTGGATAAAATACTTGTGTCTGATTTGCTTTTCCTGCTCTGAATGTACAATGTGAGGAATCATGTACTTACTTCAGAGCAGCTCTTAAAGGTTCCTCCTACATCTTTCTGTAAGTAGGAGTGAGTTGCTGGATAAATGTCTTAGTACTCACTTGTAGCATATAACGTTTTACTGCTGTTCGAACATTGTTGAGGTTTCATTCTCAAATTGTCATGGGTTTAAATGACTGTTGCTTACTCCTACTTACCCATGCATAAATGTATGCGAATCTACTGTAGTTTCACTACATATAAAGCTGTGAGTGACTTCATTTTGCATGCTTCCATCAAGGAGAAAATGACTGTTTTCCCATATTGACTCTGCACTGTGACTAAGTTGGCTGCATATCTTTTATGCGTCACTCTCAGTTCCAGGCAGCAATATGGCTCAATGCTTTTGTATGATTAACCTTTTTGAGACGGCGCCTCTGTGCTTGTGTTCAATTCTCTCAAATTCTTCGGAGGCCAGAACCATTCCGCTGTCTGTCTGGTTGTCCTGGGAAGAGACACAGTTGGACACCATGTGAATTAAATGCCTTTGTTTGACCCCACTGGTGTGTCTGCAACTATTTTTGGAAAAATTCTGCAATGTTGTTTACAAAATGTCACCAGTCACCAACAGTTGATAAGGAGATAAAGAGCTTACTTGAGTAGCTTTCTGTCTGTGCATCTCCATGGGCAACTCTTCAAATGTCTTCACTCTGGGCTGGCATATTTTGGAAGGTCCCACAAACACACAGCCGGCAAAGGGCACACAGTTATAATACCTGGTCATGAGGTGTAAAAAGGATCATCACATTAATACATAATGGAGCCTCCTGCTGACATACAAATGCACCGAGACAAATAAGAAATGGTAGTAGCAAAAGACTATTTAATACACATGATAAAGCAAACATCTGAAAATACAGACACAATGGTACATCTGGGTGATTAAAATGTGTTTTCCCTTTCCTTTCCTATCATAAAACATAACCAACAAAATGATATCTTCTCTGAAGGTAAAAACTAGTTGATTTAAATTTTAAATAGCCGTCTTTCTTCCGTAGGCTCACTGTCCTGACAGGCTGATAGTGTCATTAACATGATGTGGAAAAGATCCTGGGACGCGTTCCCAGCATCAGTGTATTGTTTTTAATTGTAATTGTTTGTCACTGCAATTTCTAAATGTATAAAAAAAAATAATAATAATTTGATCACAAAAAAACAATGTGGGAGAAAAATCTTTAAATGTATGTGACTTTATCTCAGAGTTTTTCCATAATAATTGTTAAACCCATATATTTACTTTCACATGATAATTTCCTTGAAACCTGAAGTATAAATTAAAGAAATTGAAAGTCAAGTATAAATTAAAGATACTGTTTTTATTAATATCCAGTTTTATTCTTACCCTGCCTCAAACATGATTATGACTATGATTTTTATGTTTTTTTGTCTGTTTTCGTTTTGTTAACTGTTGCGTCTAATTGATTGTACTGTATCTTTATTTATTGTTAAGGACTCCCTCGAAAATGAGATGCTGCATCGCGAGGGGTTACTCATAATAAAGACATTTTCAATAAAGTTATTTAGCCTACGGTTAGCTCTCCTGGTAGTGGGGAAGTTGTTGAATGGTGCACAAAAAACAGTTACCTCCCACAAAAGATGGCTTCTCAGGCTGTAACACCATTTGCCTGACAATGGTTTAGTACCAAAACGTTACCTATTATTTGTGCAAGTTAGACAGTGTGCGGGAGTTTTTCTTTGCTACTTTGAAACCTTGTTCAACCAGTGAGTAGCCTGGTCCTGCCAGACTCTTGTACATTTCATGTGTACAGAAGGAAAATGGAAGTACATAGGAGGGCAGAGTCAGGCTAACCACTGAGAGGAGCTCAGACAAAAACTCAAAATCTCTCATGTGAAATAACTGTAACTGTTGTAACTTTGGCAAAAAATGTCAAGTAGAAGCATGTTGTTCATATTTTAAACCTTTATTTCATAGTTTAAGGATTACAGGATATATAAATGAGTACCTGGCGGGTAGAGTGTTGCAGGCTAGTCTCAGTTCCTCCTCAGATGGAGGGCGTGACGAGGCCTGCGAGAACCCATCATCCTCTGAGCTCTGTGAGTGGTTTAGAGGGATGTAGTCCTTCCCATCCTGAAGGAAAAAATACAAGATCAATAACTAAATACTCTTTACAAAACTCACTGGAATTAATGTTTCCCCAGAAGTGAGCTCACAGGAATGCTGTTGTCCTGCAGCAGGTCTCCGAGGATCTGCACCAGGGCGGGGAAGGTTGGTCTTTCTTTGGGTTCACCCTGCCAGCAGGCCAGCATGATGCCGTATCTACCAGCAGAGGGAAGCACCGTCACAACAAGAACAACACTCCAACTTCCCTGTCTCACTATTATAGCTGCAAAAACAAATAGACCCTCTATCCTCTCCTAAATGTACAAGTTTGTCAAACATATGCTATCTATGAGCATATTCTTGTTTGCCTTTGGGATGGCCTCAAGCAGTAAAAAGGACTATAAATCTTATTTGACAGCAAAAGATGAGAAAAAGAATGAATTAAAGCTTACATTTCAGGGGAGGCAGTCTCGGGCGCCCTCATTCTCACACCATCTTTTAATCGTTTGCAAAAGTCTTCGTCAATCTGTACGCCCGGGTACGGTGATGCACCTTAAGATGAAACATTAATTAACATGTCAGAGAAAGGAAAAACAAAGGCTTTGTGTGTTTGGATAAGAGTGATAAAGATTTACTCAAAGAGTTCACAAAGAATAATAGTTTCTGGCAGAAACAGAGATTGAACGGCACTTTTTTAAAATCAACACACTTCGGGAGAAATTTTATTAAAATTCTTTGATTTTTATACAAATGGTGAAAAGAGTGTCTTTACCCAATGAGAAGATTTCCCAGAGGAGAACTCCGAAAGACCACACGTCACTCTGGCTGGTGTACACTTTGTCAAAGATACTCTCTGGAGCCATCCACTTTAATGGCAGACGAGCCTGAGAGAACATTACTTATTAACACCAGACACATAGTTTTCAAATTTACACTTATGACACCTTCCTTTAAATTCATCCCTTATGGGGGTGATGACAACAAAAAAGGAGTTTAGTGTTTTCCCGCAGTAAATGGAGTTGGCTAATGGAGTGTAAGGATGCCGTACATTGCCTTTCCTGACGTAGTCGGGGTCTTTGTATATGTCTCTGGCCAGGCCGAAATCACAGATCTTCACAATGTTGTTCTCTGACAGGAGAATGTTCCGGGCTGCCAGGTCTCTGTGGATACACTGTGGATACACACACAACCACACATACATCATAACAATGTGGACAGGTGTGTGGGCATGTGTGTGCCCATGTATGTTTGCATGCATTGATTCCACCTAGTTTTGGAGGAAGTATTTGGCTTAATTGATTTTGATAATATGTTGCCTTGAAGTGTGTGTGTGTGTGTGTGTGTGTGGGTGTGTGGGTGTCAGTTTGTAACTGGGACTGGACTGTGTCTCATCCTGGCTGAGCTCCGTGGAATCTCTGCAGGAGATCCGACATCATTCACAAAGCTGTCAAGGAAACGTGCCTACAGGGTCACGACTGTGAGTCATTCAAAGACAGTCTGCTTACAGTACAGTCAGATCGTTGATAGTCATAATAAATTATAGCTGCTTTTGTAGTCACCAGTTTAATTTTTCAACCGATTACCACTGGATTGGTGTGAGATAGCCGGCTGTGGCTGTTGATAAGTGTCATATCAACTAACCAACGAATTGAAACAATCCAATGACAGCAGAGATGACACTTTGCAGAACGTGTCACTTCTTGGATACAGTGTTATACAGTGCTGATACATTTCAAAAGAAAATCTCAGCTGTCTACGAGAACAAAATATTGAATCAATTATGCCCTCTTCAGATCCACATTTGTTTGGCAGACATCAACAATTTAAGCAGCCACAATTTATTTTAATGTTTTGTAGCTCTGAGTAGTTTCTCAATGTCATGAGTGCATTGCATTGTGGGTGTAAAGCATCCATCAACAGCACATGCAAAAAAACAAATCAATTGGATTTAATAAAGGCATTTTTTTATTTAATTAAACACTGCATACTCAAAACCTGCAAAGTATTAGTATGCAGTACTATAGTTTATGTGGTTATGGTTAATTAACAAGCACAGTGGACTGAAAAGCTAAATGATCCAGGCTAAAACCTGTTGTTTATGAGACCAATCTCCAGCTTATTCACTATTTGTCTTTGTAAAGCTGACAATTAACCTTTCTGGAGGCCAGGAACTCCATCCCACGAGCCACCTGGAAACTGTAGCAAATTAGATCTTCTATCGTCAGAGGAGTTTTCCACAAGTCCTCCACTGGAGAGAGAAGATGAAGGGAGAGGGTCAGTCATGGTAAGAAAAAGAAGGAGAAATTCAACTACAATTGTAATAAGACAATGAGTTCAATAATCTTGTGAATTAAAGCAGCCTTACTTTTCTCCCCAGCAGGATTCTCAGTGGGCATGTTGGGCGGTGGACTCTGAGGACTGGTGAGTGGGGAGGACGGGGGAGAAGGCGGGTGGCGAGCTCTTTGGTCCATTTGCCCCGCCTCAATCATCCGTCTCACCTGGCTTTGAGTTTTAGGAGAGCGATCCTGAGCGGGGAAACAATTAAATGCATCATCTCCAAAATCAATATATCAACATACAAAAAAATAGGTTTGTGAGAAGTAAATACTGTTTGATATCAGCTGTATGGAAGCAAAGAAGATTCCCTGCAAACAAATAGAAAATAGAAGACAGTGCTTCAGTGTCGGTAGTGCTTGGGATACCCTGTATGGGAGGAAGAACTCTCTCTTGGCTCGTAAGAAGTTGGACAGATTCCCATACTTGCAGTATTCCACTATCACCATCAGTGGACCTGGTGATACAGACAGCTTTTATCATTACAGTACTGTACACCTATTTCAACACACTTTCTTTACATAGTACAGTAAAACACATTAAAATGATCTCTGCCTCTTGTTAAGGGACTCTTTTTTTTTTTAACACCATATTCAAAATAGCGAGGGCTGGCATTCTGTAAGCATTTACTGGCTAGGTTTAGCTGCAAGGCTAAATTGCTGCTCTTGTTTAAGGTAAACATGGTTAAACATTTCAAGATGTGCATCCCTCCGAAAAGGTGCTCTATACATCAAATGGATGTATGGACAAAAAAGAAGGGGTGTCAAAGAAAAAGAGAGGCAGCTGTTTGACTTCTCAGTTGGTTTGCTCTATATAAAACATATACTGTATATATATTATATATATATATATATATATACATACATATATATACTATATATATATATATATATACATATATATATAATACTATATACTATATATATATATACATATATATACATATATACATATATACATACACACACACATATATATATATATATATATATATATATATATATATATATATATATATATATATATATATATATATATATATATATATATATATATACAAACACACACAATATATGAGATGAGTAATAGCTAGAATCTCACCATTTGCTTTGGTGCAGGCTCCTAACAGGTTCACTACATTCAGATGGTTACCAATGTGAATCAGTATCTTTAACTCTGACATCAGGGCCTTGTGCTCACTGGCTGTGGATCCATCTGACACACACACACACACACACACACACACACACACACACACACACACACACACACACACACATTGGAACATAATGCATGAAATACATCTGATTGTTTAGTTACAATACTAATAAACAAAGAAAAAATCTCACCTTTCAGCATCTTGACAGCCACTGTGTCCAAACTGTTGCTCTTGCTGACGCCGTAGATTGATGCCTCAATTACTTTTCCAAAGGCCCCGTGGCCTAAAACCTTTCCTATGTCCGGAGAAAGAACAGGAACAACCACAGAATATTCATGCTAACTGATCTATGCAGGCTTTGTGTTTTAGTCTCATTGGAATCCATAAACAGTTGTTGCAAAAGCGCTTGCAAAATGTAAATGCATCTGGCATCCATTTAGACAAGGGGGGCGGAATTGGAATCCTAACTGCAACATTCGGAAACAACATGTTGCCATGAGTTGGGAACTGTCATGGAACAGATGCTTTTCCTCGGGCGTTTTGCACATATGTAACATTAGCACATTACTTGACAGCACTTTGCCCGACTGGCTGCGATCCAAAGTCATGCCATTAAGGATTCTGGAAATGGAAAACTAATCTGTTACATCCATCTATTTGCTCTCATCCCAGCTTGCATATTTCCTCACAAACCCCATTGCTCCCATTCACTCGTTTATCCCAACATCCATCCATCCATTTCTCCCACCCTTCCCAACTGCTCACCCAGTCGGAGTCTGTCTCTGGAGATCTCCCACTGGGAGGAGTCGTAGGGCAGATATTCACACTGCTCATCCAGAGGCACCTCGCCCGGATCCATAATGATTGACAGATAGCCCGTCTTTATGTCTGCTGGGTTTACCTAAAGTTCAGACAGAGAAAGAGTGTAAACCACAATGATATATCGCAAGAAGTGACCACTGTAGTCTGTAGTAAACATGTAATTCTGCCAGTCATAGCTACGTTTTGGTAACATTTCTTTCTTAGGAGGATAAAAAAAAAACAGCTTTTATCACATTAGATGAGTCAAAAATGAATTGTGATCAAGGTGGAAGCAAAGTAGATTTTCATAGCAACTTTTTGTACAAACTTTTCATCCATTCACAATTGAAAACCATGTTGCTACAGTAGCCCTTTTACTATTGGATGGCTTTCAAAACCAGCTGCTGGCACGTAGACATAATGGAGACACCTGTAGCTATCAGCAGCAGGAATATGTCCATTGCATCTGCAGTCTCCAGTTTCTGATGTATAGTGTGTCATTTTACACACAGATGGCACAGCGGGTTCATTTACTATTGGTAACCGACTCTCTGTGCCTTTTCTGCACAATTAAGAACTGTTTTGCACGTGTTTATACAGTGAGATTATGCATATAGCAGTGACTGCTTTTATTTAAAGCACATTTCCAAACACCATTTCTTTTTTATAATGTAAACACGTAATCTTAACAAGATAATTACAGTTTATTTAAGTGGCTTCTTGAGTATTTACAGTAGTGGCTTTGCTGGTGTTACAATAACTAAAATTCCAGTCTCTCTTACAATTTACAACATCACATGTGATCAAAGGAATATTTAGGATGCTGTATATCAGTATGTGAAGTTTAGTATATTTACATTACTATTATATGTATTAACATAATTATAGTATTTAGTAGGCTATTTCCTGTGTGGGGTACTGTATTTTTTGTATTTTTGTTTTGCCTGCTGCTTTTAAAGGGTTACAGATGTTGAGAGGAGCTGGTGTGATGTGATTGGCTATTATTGGAGGTCATCCCAGGTCTCAATATTCTTATTTTTTTAAATGAACGTTGTTGTTTTTTTCTTTATTTTTTTGTTGTGTTTGGGAGGAGGGCACATTTTAAGATCTCACCTAGGGCACAAGTGAACAAAGGGGCAAGTAAGATAAAGCTACTGTGGGAGTGGGAATTGATTTGTTAATGACAGCACCACACTGTGAAGTTACTGTGGAGCGACAGTGTGAGACAATCCAGTAAGTGACCAAGTGAGCAAAAATAAAAAGCAATTTGGTCCTCATTAAAGACATGCTAGGACTAACTGGACTCGCTCCCAGGGGATAGCAGTAACTCTCTCAGAGGGTGATCTGCAGACTGTCTCAGAGATCAAAGAGGTTGGCAGACGTCAGGTTAACGCGTCTCCGTCACAGTCGGTCAGTTTCTCTCACAAACCCACGAACACAAACACAGACAACACGGTGAAAAATGGCGCCCTCTGACCCGCTTCACATTGCAGAAGATGAGGATGAGCAAGACCCAGAAGAAAACAGCGATGACGCCAGTCCCGATGAGAATAACAATCTCCACATTGGCCTTGTCACTTGAACCTTGATAGAAATAAAGAAATAAAGTCATGTTTAGATGCACTGTTGTATCTGAAACCACTCTCTCCTCTCAGTCTCTCTTTGATGACATTACTCTTAACCAACTGTAGAGGGTGCTATATTACAAACTATTAAACCTTCTAGCAAACTCCTTACATTGAAATCTTTAGATTTTTTCCCTGTGCTAAACAGTATTTAATCAACTCAGCCATTCATCATAAGACCACTTCCAGCAAGCCCATTCACTTATTCATCCTGAATATAAAATGTCCCAGCAGTCAATGATTTAGATTTTTTACTGTGGAGAGCTGTATCCAACAAAAGCACAAAAACTACAGCTTCAGTGAAAAGTGTGAGAGGTGAAAGACTAAAATCCAGACATGTACATTTTGTGTGTAAAGATTTGAGTTTGGGATTTCAGGCCTGAGTGCACTCAAAAAAAGCCTGTCAGCGTTGAGTGGGTGTGAGTGGATTCAGGTGTCTCATATTGTACCCAGCGATCTGTTTCTGTGCGTGTGAGTGTGCGGCTGTCTCACCGATGACCCGGACGGCAGCTGATGAGTGGACACAACCACGCTGGTTGCAGGCAGTGCAGGTGTAAAGGCCGGCGTCCTCCTCTGTCACCCTCTGGATACTCAGCGTGCGGTTTGAGTCCTGCAGCTGGATCCCTGAATAGTGACACACACAGCACCATGCTTCAAAAACACCACTTCAGCTCTCACATCATAAATCCAGCAACTTTCTCAACAGCGTTTCTTGAATTTGTGTCACACCTCTGGTATTCAATTTATAATGTTAACATATAAACCCTGTCGTCCTGTGAGGCGAGCCACATGCTCCAGCAGCCAAGCTGAGTGAACCCAGAGCATCAGTTGTCACTCAGACACATAGTGACCCCCCCCACACACACACACACACACACACACACACACCTACTCAGATACACGCTAAGAAAAAATGAGCCATGATTATCGTCCCGCAGGGTTTTATGCATGTGTGTGTTTGAGAGGCTGTGTAATGGCATATGTGAAACAAACACATCCATTCAAGCATTCTTGTCACTGGTACTGTGTGGCACATTTATGTATGTATATATGTGTGGGTGGGTTGGAGGGTGGTTGTGTATCTGTTGGCTTTTAATAGCTGGATTGCCATTCATCATGACATAAACGGTTAGGGTTATCTGCCAAAAGCTGTCGATCTTCAAGTAAATATTAACACTTATTGTTTCTGCTCTTTTATCTAATGTGAAGCCAGAATGTGGCAGACTTTCAAGGGAAATCCCCCCAACAGAGCATGAACTCTCATGTGACACAAGCCCTGATAAATTGATATTCAGAAGAGCAAACTTTATGAGGAACTGTTGGTGTGGGAGGACGGGTGGGTGCACCGTTCTGTAAATGTGTGTGTCACCTGTGTAGGTGTATTCACACACCTGACATTTGGTGGAGAGGCTGTTTGTCTTTGAACCAGGAGAGGAGGGGTAGAGGTCTGCCCTCAGCATCGCAGTCCATGCGCAGAGACTCAGTCACATTCACTGTCTGGTTGGTGAGGCTAAGCTTGTATCGAGGCGCCTCTGGGGCTGTGGAGTGAGAGAGAAGTCAAAAGAGAGGGAGAAGGGAAATCAATACTATGACTTGTCTGCGCAAACAGTGCAACCCAAGAACCATCAATGTACGTGATATTTGTTCACTGAAGGGTCTGGAGGACTGAAAAAGGGCAAAAGTAAAAAAAAAAAAGAAGAAAAAATAAGAAATCCCATTAAAATGTACATCTGTGCTCCAGGCACTGATGCAACGTTACCGCACATAATATGAATGAAGCAGGAATTTGTTTGTGCATTTCAACCCTGCAGCATCTCAGCTGTGTTTCCTGTTACTAGATGCTGTGCGGGTGTGGGTACTCTACCCATAACGTGTGTGAAGGTAGAGTGGGCTTTGTGAGTGTGTGTACTTTTAAGCCTCCAGCATCCCAGCATCAGCTCCACTGTTTTGTGTTACAGCGACCAAGGGTTGAGCATTTCTCTATAATTAGCTGTGGTTCAAAGTAACTACT
Source organism: Percina caprodes (assembly GCA_013375575.1). Taxonomy (NCBI): domain Eukaryota; kingdom Metazoa; phylum Chordata; class Actinopteri; order Perciformes; family Percidae; genus Percina; species Percina caprodes. The sequence continues at coordinate 787,821 of JABXJD010000121.1, read as the reverse complement.
CTGGGCGATGTGTGTACTGGATGTCCAATCTGGAGCTTTTATCTCTCACCTTTGACTGAGACGTATCTGAACAGGCACTGTTTCACCCCGCTCCGCCTGCTCTGTGCCTCACATACATAATGACCCTCATCCTGCAGCTGTATGGAGGGCATGGTGAACTCTAGGACCCAGCTTTTGGAGTGTTCCTGGAAGGAAAGCTGGCTGTCAAGGGTGTACGCGTAGAGGTGCACGCTCCTGCAGTCCAACTCCTGGGGCTTGCCCTCTTCGTCCTGCAGGGCTTGGGGGTCGAGGCGGTACCACTGTAGCTGCTCGTAGGTGTAATTGTCAGCAGTGCAGGACAGGGACACTTTCTCCTGCTCCAGTGGATTCTCCGAGGGCTGAACGTCCACACTGAACCCCTCAGGGATGGCTACAAAGATACCGAGAAAGGCAAGTGGGCGGTAAGGTAACCTCGCAAGACAGAGCTTGTGCACTAGACATTACTGTAATGAGAATTATTCCTTAAAGGGTTGGTTTACCCAAATTACAAAAAAACTTTTCTTATTTAAAACCCATTGTGCTCACTGAATGTTCAATAATCCATCCATGGACCAAGTAATGCTGCTGCTGATTTTTCGAAATGTAATTTTCCAATGCTGGGAGAACCACAAATTGTATTCACTTCCATTGTATTGGAGTGAACCTTGGGGGACAGATATCATAAAACCAATAAAACCACCATCTACACTACATACACACCACTAGAGGGGATTTTGGCAGAACAGACCCTTAAATTCAATGACTGCATTATTGCTGGTAGTGATGAGTAGCAAAACATTTTATTTTTATGTTACTTTGAATGTTTAAAGCTGTAGTGAGTAGTGACTGTCTTCCCCATGAGGAATTCTAAGTAATCAACAAAACTGTTGATGCAAGCCATCATTGATTGCTCACCACCCCCACCTCTCCTCCACGCACTTGCTAGTAGCTAAGGAGGACACGCAGGATTAAAAAAACACAATGTACTCTTTAGAAGAGGTAATTTTAGTGCGTTCCATTCATACTTGGAAGTCAGATTTTCCAAGGTCAAAGTCGGAAAGGGCCCCTGACCTCGGATTGCAGAGCTCGGAACTCGGGCGGCCAGAATACCCTGAGCAACAAATCCAAAATGACTGTTCTGTCTATCAACAGCTGTGAAAGTTGAAGTAATATACAGTTATAAGCACTTCTGTTTTATTTGTGTGTCACGAAATCAGTCGTACACAAAGTCCTGTCCAACTTCTATCTGTGGACATGTTGCTACACTGTTTGAGTTCACAAAAAACAGTGTATAAACTGGCCTTGCTACCTATGGCTAGCCTGGATTGAGCAAATGAAATCAAGGAAAATCAGACTTGTAAATGGAAGGCATTCAACTCGGGTGTGAAGTCATTCCCCGAGGTAAATGGAACGCACTATTATCTTCACTTGATTTTCTGTGCGCAAAGTGACTGGATGACCCTTGTTTCTGAACATAGCCATACTGAGAAATACACAGAGAGTTGTGAAAAGCTGATAGTCTTAACTAGCTTTGTAGCAACTCATTCAGCAATGGCTTAAATGTCACGGACGTTCATTAATATAGCCTATGTTTCCTAATGCTTTTTAGTAATGACTACTAATGTAAACTTCATCAACCAACTAATGTAAACTTCATCAACCAACTAATGTAAACTTCATCAACCTACCGCTCTGTGTTAATACAACTTAGTATCCCCCTGTGTAAAAACTTAAATGGTTTAAGGCAATGCCCCCATATTTCTAGTAAAGTCAACTAATTTGCAGATAACATACTTACTGGTTACATAGAAGTAGATCAGCCACTCATCTTTGCCAACTTTGTTTTCAGCAGAACACTTGTACATGACAGAAACACTGGCGTTGCCAATCTGAAGCCTGCTTACTGTCTGTGGGGTGAGAAAAGGTGGATGAGACTTGAATTCATATGGAGGACACACGCATATTCTCAAATGGAAGGGCAGTCTGCTGTCATGCAATACGTTGTGGGCTGACACAAACTAGATATTGTGCCGACAGGGCAACAGGAAGCAAACTCACCCAGGTGTGACTGAAAAACCATCGGGACTTTGCATGTGTGCGTGTTTCTGTGTGTGATAATTTCATCTTTTTTTGCGGTTTATTAATATTCAGGAGTGTGTGTGCACATGCGTCCCTTGCATGTGTGTCTCTCTGGATGTTTTTCTTACCAGTCCTTGCAGGAAGTCTGCAGAGGAAGACTGCTCTAAATATTTCAACTGTGGAAATGGTTTGTGATTAACAAATTTTGTTATGGAGCTCAGAATGTGGGACGCTTACATAAATACATCACAGTTCACGGATAAGTCCACTTACATAAATGTCTTTTTTTCTGGGCTACGTCCTAATCATATTCTGTTTCCTTAACGGATATTGCAATCCTATCATCAATTATGTCATCATATTATAATATTGTGATTTCTTGTTTTTTTAATTCATGAATCGGTGGGCTTCTACATAGAATGGCAGTCACAATCAAACAGCTGTGATGAACCTTTTGTCGGCCATCCACGACTTCGACCGACGTTTCAATAGCCTCAATTTCATTCACAGCGTTTTCCGAGTTAATGTCCTGCCAGTTCTGACAGTCTGCAATCCTGTCACTCCGGCCCTTCCTGTCTCGTCGGACCCTGGAGAAAGACACACACACACACACACACACACACACACACACACACACACGCACACACACGCACACACACACACACACATATTTGTGACATCTCCCCTCATTGACATGCGTAGCAGAGAGTGGGCAGTGGGAGAGAATTCAGAAGCACATCAAACCAGACATCCTGAAGTTTTATGAGATTTTTTTTTTCACAAACTAGGTTGCATTTCAAATCCTAAATCCCAAAGCCAAGTCAATTATGCTCAGTGTCTTGGCAACTAATGGAAAAACTATGATATCAATTTGTATTATGGAGATCCATAGTGTGAACAGCATAGCAGAACTAATGAAACATGAAATGCAATTTTCTTTTGCATTTTCTCCTTAAGGCACCGCAGAAATTAGCAGAAGGTTATCAAGGTCAATTTCCTTTTACTCCCTTCATAGTGTACAAACAGTATACATCCTTCAAAAATAAATTAAAATCATTATACATAAATCAATTATTTGTAAATTAAACTTGTGTGCCTGATTTCATTCCTTCAGAATACTTCCACTTCCAACAGCTGCTCATGACACTCAGTATAAATTGCTATTGCAAATATTAGCTTACACGCACACACGCACACACACACACACACACACACACATACATACTGTATGCATACTGTATGCATACAGATGTCAGGTTTTTTACAGTTATTTTTTATTGCTAACATGCGTCGGTCCAAACCAAAGTCACATTGTCAAAACTCTTTACACAGTCAGCGAAACAAAACGTTTATGTTGACCAAACTGCGGCTCATTTTTCATTTCATTCACACAAAATGCATTCAATGACCACATTTTTCAAATTTTATGAATTCTTTTCCCATTCATACTCCACCACTGGCAACATAATCTGCAGCACGCTGTTCTACTGCTAACACACAAAATTGTTGAAAACACATTTACTGTAAAACAGAATGATGGAAGATCTTGTGCATTTCAGCAGTAACTTATTGATATATCTATAGAAAATCTTAGCAGAATATTTACAATAAAATGAAGTAATAATCATTCCAAACAGCTGATTTTAGCTGAAACAGAAGACATAAGATGTGATGTTGATGAGAAGCTGTGGCCAAATGCAGGAGAGATGGATGACTAGAGCCCTGAAATTTCAGGAATTATTTTTTTCGAGTAAATACTGGACATTATGGCACATTTGGATTAATTCTTATTACATTAACTTTAGTACAGTTAAAGTGAAAGGTATTACTTATTCCGACAATTTGTAGTTTTTGAATGGCTGGAACAAACGAGGTATAATGTGTTAAGGGTTTTGTAGCGCCAGGCTAGCTGTTTCCTCCCGTTTCCAGTATTTATGCTAAGCTAAGCTAACCTAACAGTGTCCTGGCAGTAGCTTTATAGTTAGTGTACTGACATGTAAGGGATAATGACCTACATGCGCTACAGTCCCTCTTTATTACACGGCTACTTACTAAACGAGTCAGTACTGATTTAAAATGATTTTATTGATTTCATAATATGTCTCAAGAGTCCATGATCATAACTGTGACCTTTAGCAAGAGTCTCTAATTGATAACAGCAGTCTGCTATTGAAAAATATAGACTGACTAGACTAGATTACCATAACTGACCAATCAGAATCAAGTATTCAACTAAGCCATGTAATAAGACAGTGATATTGATCTATTGACTTCTTACCATTCTGTTTAGTAAAACCAAGTTCTGGCACCTTGTGAGGACCTGTTTATTGGACCCACAAGGAAGTCCCTACATTTTGATCGTGTGAGCTTATGCTTATGTTCATGCAATGTGATCAATACAGCCACTGCCCTCATCTTATATAAGTAAGTTCTCCACTTTTTCAGAGAATTTTGTTCAAAACAACTAATGTGAATTCCGAGTTTTGTTCAAGGACACATCAGCAGGCAGGTGGACTACACAAAAAAAGGGGAATTCAATTCTTATTCAACAAACCAGAAAAGGTTAACAGCCATGTGTCTATCAGCACCCATGAAATGCCACAAGCATGGACTGTATATGTCACGTGATGTACATGAGACAGAACATGAACTGGATATCTGGAGCAAAAGTTGGGCCTGACCTGCCGGTAGCTAAGTTTCCAGCCACTTGTCAATCGAATTATCTGAAGTTTGGTAAAAAAAAACTCATGTGAATAAAGCAGGTGAAAGTGTGTTTCTATCCAACGGATTTAAAGCGAATAAAAGATAAAGTCAAGATCAAATCTGATGAGACTGAACGTATGTCCTTTGATATTCATGAAATTCAATCAAATTTTACTGTTTCCATAAGGCATTTTTCATTTGATATCACTTAATTCAGATAAAAACGTGTGGATGGAAACATAGCTACTGTTGTGTGTTTCTGAGTGCATACTCTGGGCGCCACATATCTGCACTCATGTTTCATTCTCCACATGTAAAGGTCAAGCGAATAGCAATAACTTGAAAAAAGCCTTGTAGAATGATGGAGGCAGCTTTTGTATATGGCTGTCCAGAGAATCCAGGATATTGTGTTGTGGGATTAGGCAGCGACGGAAAAGGGAAGAACAAGTGTGTGTTAGTGTTTATGTGTGTGCATGCGTGCGTGCGTGTGTGTGTTATTTGCCTATCTATGTCAGAAAGTAAGACCGCTGAACCAGATCAGCCACAGAGTAACAGGCACAATATTACTGCGTGAGTGAGGACGCAGGTTGGACAAAGAACAGACACACTTTCCTTTTGTCCTCTCTTTCCTCTATTTACTTCACCTCCACCTCCCTCTTCATTGCTGCACTTTTATCCACCTCCACATCTTTGTTCCCACCGCCTCTTTCTTCTTCATCTCCTCCCTTGTTTCTTCACTCAGAGCATGTGGATAATTTCACACTGACCCCTTCTTCTTATTTGATCTTCACGCACCACATCCCACTCCCCTTTTGTCCCGTTTGCTCAAACCTTATCTGCTCCCACACTGGTTACACAGAGTTTCAAAAAAATATCAGTCCTGTGTGTGAGTGTGTGTAGTTTTTCTTACAGTCTGCTCTGGGTGCTGTTGAGGACACACGGGCCCCAGGCCCTCCACTGCCAGCTGACATTGGTAGCTGGGAGACCATATGCAGTGCATGTTAGAGTCTGGCTGCTACCACTGGGGTAAGGACTGGATGGGACTGCCACTTCTTTCTCATGGATCTGTGGGGGAACTGAGGAAGAGGAAAACCAATCAATCAATCCAGCCAGCCAGCCATAATATTTAGGGTCACAGACCTATCCCAGTTTATGTTATTTGGGCAGAACAAGGAAACACCCTGGACCAGTTGCCAGTAACAGGGCTAAAACAAATAGAGAGAAAATCACCATCATATGCCTTATACACAGCTATGAGAGGAAACTAAAAGCTTAGAGGAAACCCTGATAAAATGTAAGGAACATACAAACTTAACACACAAATGTGTTTACATTGACTACTTCTGGTAACTATTCTTAAGAGAGTACAAGAAAGTGAAATTAACTAATCCATAATGTTACATACATCATGGCTTTTCATTGTAGCTCGAACATAATGCTTTCGCATTTCCAGGCCCCACAGCTCTGCCATTCAATCTGTCATCAGCACTCTGGTGTGCATCCTTTGTTTATTGATGCAACAATACAGTTTTTAGTTTTTTTTACCCAAATCCAAACCACACATTAACTCCTTTTTTAATATAAAATACTCATCATAATACTTTCACGGTTGTGCCTACCGTCTATGTTTCTTACTTGTAAAACTAGTAAGCCTCTAGAGCTAGATTTATTTTAACTGTTGCACATCCACTGTTTTATGAAAACAATATCTGGCATGATCTCCACTGAGGGTACACAGACCAACAGACTAGTTACCGTTGACAACAAGCGTGATGTTGAGCCTCCTCTCCAGCGCAGCGGCATTGTTCCTCAGCACCACAGTGTAGAGCCCAGAATCCTCCTGACAAACATCCTTGATCTCCAACGCGTGGTTAAGATGCATCCTCATCCTTTTCATCTTGAACTCTGGGCGCTGGTTAATCAGCTTTCCCTCTTTATACCTGGACACAAAGCACAGCTGCTATAGTACAAGATACACTCCAGCTAAATTAATCTGTCAACCTAAGCAGTATGAGGCCTAATTTTGCTTTTGGATATTGCTCATTACATTTAATGAATACACCAGAGTCTCATCTTACCATTGTGTTTCGGGTGTGGGGAAGGCAGACACATTTACTTGTAATTTGAATGACTTCTGGCCAGCAGTTACCTCCACCACTGATCCATTTCTGTAATTGAGGCTGATAAATGGCTTTTCTGGAAGAAGAAGACATTCTCTCATTTACAGTCTGAGGCTCAAAGCTCAAAGTAATCTCCACCAAAAAAATCACCTCAGTATCAAAAACTCACCCCCTGTAGGCTTAAAACCTCATACAAAATGTTCACGGAAACTTCTCAAATCACTCCTCTGCTGTTTATCCATACAGTATCTTGACTTTGTTGCTTTGCCAATTCATTGCTAAATCAAACAGTGGTTTGACACATTTCTGTGGATATTTGATCACATCTACTTGCTGTGACACAGGGTCACCATTGGAACCAGAGCGACCCCTTTGGATTACAGCACTAAATAGTTTTGTGGAGCATTCCTTTTAAAGCAAGACTATATCATTTTTCAGAAATTCATTATTTATTTTTCTTGAATTATATTTATTTTATGAGCAATAAAACACCCATGCTCATTTCAATACTCTCAGGTTGCTTTTATGAAGCTAAAGACAGTTAAGCGGGGAGAGAAAGGGTTAAGACATGCAGCAAAGGGCTGCAGGTTAGACTCAAACACGGGCTGCTGTGGTAAGGACTGAGTCTCAGTATATGGGGGCACGCTAAACCAGGTGAGCCAGCAGGGCGCCCCAATCTTAGGGATTATTTGAGCCTTTCTTGTCCTGAAATAATCAGTGACCATGAACCATTAAACCATTATGTTTGCATGTTAGCATGTTAGCATTTAGCTCAAGTACAGCCCCACGGAGCTGCTAACACAGATTTAGTCTTGTTGTTACGCACAGATACAGTGATATTTAGGATTACTGATTGAACTATTGAACAAGAAAAATGCCGTGTAATAGACTGCGTGGATCTGAGCTAGTGCTTACCATAAACTATGACATGAGTTTTTTGGGTGTGTCTTGTGTCCATGCTGGTGACGTTGCAGCTGTACGGGCCCGTGTCTGTGACATTGACGCTGTGGATGGTCAGGATGCTCACAGCCTCTGTGGCGTGAGAAAGAGCTTCCCGATGGGGCTTAGTGTTCTCCAAAGAGTTTGGCTGGTGAGATGAAATAAAATTTAGCATTGTATATTTACTGATGCCGTTCAACATGTGACCAACCGTTGCCGCTATGTACTTGTTTGCGAGGGTAAGACCACTGAATGTCCACTCCAGCGTCGAACTCCACCAACGCTGTGCAGTTCAGGGTGAGGGTCTCCCCCACTATCAGCTCGACTGGCTCCTCAGGAAACAGCTTGACATCGTAAACCTGACTTCCTGTCCGGGAAAGAGAAAATAGGGGGAGGTAGAAACAGAGGGACAGAGGGAGGGGAGACAGGTCACAGTGACATCGTCAGCGGTTTTTTCCTTCCTCTCAGGACCAGAGGAAATGACTTTCCTTTGCCATCCCACTATAAAGAAGCTGTCTGTCACAAGCTCACAACACTTCCACTCACTTGCCAAGGTATGTTTCAGTGAAGGAAATTAAAGTGGAATAAAGAGAATTCTTTCAAGATAAGACAGAAAAAGCAAGAACGCTTTGGCTGTGTCTCTGATATTCAAGTCTCTGCAGTCTCTGGAAATGGCATGGGGTGTAAAACAACCTGGCTGGTGATGTCTGTGCAGCATTACGCTCCATTAGCGTTTGGAGTTTCTACTATGACTGATGCTGCTGTTACTTTTGGCCCAGCAACAGTGGGTATGAGTTTTCTTTTCGCCCTCTGAAGTGAGAGGTGAATGATCTTAACACGACATAGCAAAGAGCCAGGGGGTCCCACAGCTCACTCGCAACGAGAGGGAACATTTAACATGAAACCTCTTTGTCTAAGTTTTGTACAATTTAATTATGCCTTCGCTTCTCTTCTCTCCCTTTTCTTTCTTTTATTTTAATTCTGCTGGCATAATGGCACATGTCACCCGATTAAAAAGGGAGTGGTATGTTTTCAAGGAAGTTACATAATGAAATAAAATCCTGTAAATTGTCAGCATTAAGGCGTAATTGCCGTAATTATGGTGGCAGTGCAGTCATTTGAGCACCACCTTTGATTTCCTTGCTAATTTCTCTTTCAACAAGAGTAGAGCTTCAAATCTAATTTAAATATTTGTACTGGGCCAGATATGTTTTTGTAGCTGCTTAAGGTTTGTGTGATCCTCAATGTTTTTGCTGGAACACCGGAGGAGACTGAACTCTTTCAACCTTTGGAGGTTGCACAGATATGAGTTTTTTTGTACCTGTTGCATGGATCAGGTAGTTGGGAGATTGATACTGTTTGCCTCCCAACGTGGCGACACACAAAATTCCAATGAGCATCGGCACACTGTCCACGATGTGCCTGGGAATGGACCAGCCCCGCTTGTTGTCCCAAGTCATCCCGGTTGTCTCCAGAGGCGTGGGATACTGAGATGACACACAAAAAAAAGAAAATTGCTCAGGCTCAAATAAAAAATAAAAAATCAAAGCATCACTTGACAGCTTCAATTGGAGGAATAGAGTGTGAGAAATCTGTGGTGAGTACAAACCGTGTAGAGAGTGACATTCAGATCAGGCACGGTGACCAGGCATGGCACTGTGACGTGGGTGGAGAAGCGAGTCATTAAAATGGTCTCTAGGTCATTTTCGGCACTGTAGCTGCCTCTCCTGAGGAAGGGCTGCTCGGGGTCTAGATGGTAATAGAAACAGGGAGATGTTAACCCTGATGATGAGCCTACCAGCCGGTGTAATGGCAGCTATTACTGAGATAACTTCACGAGTGGACAGCCACATGTCTCAGATCCTGATAATGACCGCAGATGTGGAGTTTATCAATGATTACCATGTAATGCAACAGTTAAGTTAATCCCCACACAGTAAATAGCCTACTGCGATTTCATGTCAGCTGAGAGACAGACAGCCGAGGGGTTTAGTCCTCCTCTAAACAGCGCTACAGTTTCACCCCAAGCTGTCTGATAATGGAAAATATCTGTCCTGTGTTCCTCCCTTAACACCTTGATATTTCCTTTCTATTGTCTGTGACTCAAAGCTACTGTCACAAGAGGGCTTTGGGGGACATCACAGCAATTGTGTGACAAATTTACATTGCAGCTGTTATCACTACAAAGTCTTATATTCCCACAGAGTGAGTGCACACTATTATAGAAATGCTTATCTCTCAGGCTTTCCTATCAATCCCAGCAACTTTTGTACAGCAGCCAAGGATGGTGTGTGACTGCTCGCTTCTTTTTGTATTTCTGTTATTTTTCTCACGATAAGTTCTTATTTTTTGGAATACTTTTTTTCTTCCTCACTCAGAGCTATGAATTCAATCATCTGCAAGCAAGGGCAAACAATAGGTCCTATCAAAAGGCTTATATTTCTGCCCCATGATGGTCAAAATACACACAGGTAATAGAAATAATACACAAATCCTTGCAGTTAAAGTTCTTCACAATAAATCACTGCAGGTATGTGTGTGTGTGTGTGTGTGTGCATTAATGCACACTACAGTACAGTACATTCACGCACACTACAGTCATGTGTGTTTGAGTGTTTGGATGATCGTGTGTAGCAGCAACAGAGTAAAAGTGCGACGTATGCCTGTCTAACTCAAGCCACATGTGACTCTTCTCATCCCAACAGACGCTGGGTCTAATTTATGGCTGCAATTTCATCTGCTTCTGATCAGCCTCCTGGTTGAATCTGTGGAAACTGTTTTGGCTCCTTGTCAGAGAGGATAAACAGTTGTTTCACTTGAGTGGACTGGTCAGCAGCATTCCCTTACATGACAATCATCTGTCTCTCTCCCACTCTCCTTATCCACTCATACTTCTACTTTTCTCCCACGGCACATGGAGCGAGACGAGAAAAAGTAAAGAAGCAACCCTTGAGGCCAAGCTCAGAGTCTTAAAGTTGGCTCAAATCAAGAAATTAGGAGTCAAGGCTCTGAATCCTAATGCCATATGAGACACAGTTAAACTAGGAGGTAGGAAAACATATTTTATTGGGCTGTTCTTATCAGATTCGACACTGAAGTCTGAAAAGTCTCTTCTCATGTAATGTAAAGGAGAGCTGCTTTTATATTTCAATATAAATATGACAACATATCCTTTCTCGAATTAGAAAAGGCAAGGAGCTGCTGATTTCTACCTCTATCAAACACTTTGCATCTCTCATTTCCGAAACATTAATCCCGCCAGCATCCACGGCGTTACTGAGGTAAAGATAACCACTTCCAGTTGAGCAGTGGCTGCTTTGATATTGAAGTCATAATCAAACAGGAGATTGGTTTCAGTAGGAAAACTATGTTGTTGGTTTTTTTGTGAACCTCCCAAGGAAAAGAGAAATTGAAGACTGAAGAGTCCACACAGCCAAGCCAAAGAGCTGCAGACCAGGTCAGGCAGACAGGAGATGAGACATACTCTTTTTAAACACAGAAAAAAAGCTCAGACAGCAAAATGACCCCCACAAACTGCAGAATCACCACTATATGAAAATGGATTTCTAAATAGAAAAGAAAACTCATTTTCAATTTTCATTTACTTGCGTCAGCATAGTGTACAGTGTGTGTGGGTTTGTGGGAGTGCGACTCACCCCTGACAAAGACATAAACGCTGACAGCAGTGGTTCCAACAATCATGGCCTTGACATCCTTGTAATAGCAGCGATAGTAGCCCGTGTCTCTGGCCTGCGCCCTGTTCAGGACCAGACTCTTGCAGTACGGCCTCCCCGGCTGCCCTGGACACTCGCTGACCAAGGCGATCCTCTGCCCGGGGGCCCTGGTGGTCGGCAGCTGAGCCTGACGGTCGCTTAGCTCCTGACCCACCAGAGTCTGATCAGGCCAGGCCCAGGCCAGAGTGTGCTGTCCCCTGAGGAGGCCAGGACATGGGGCAGAGTTGATGTTAGTATGAGCTCCAGGGTGATAAATCATCATCCACAGGTACAATTTGAAATAAAAGGATAGGTTGAAAAACTGTTGTGGCAGACTTGAAAAAATGTAAACCTTGAAATGATTTTAAAAATCAAAAGTATTTTGGTATCTGTAATATTTACATATGACACTTCCAGTCACGTAATTGGTAATAACAGCTGAGAGTGGATACAAGTGTGTGTATATTTATTTGTGTGTGTGTGTGTGTGTGTGTGTGTGTGTGTGTGTGTGTGTGTGTGTGTGTGTGTGTGTGTGTTTGGCTGTAAATGTCTCCATGCATCCACACATCCCTGTTTGCTTTGTGTTTGCAGTGTAAGAATGTAACTAAGTACATTTTCTGGTTTTAATTTTTTTCTAAGTACAAATTTGAAGTACTTTTACTGTACTTGAGTCTTTTCTTTTCATGCCATTTTCTACTTCTAGTCCACTACATTTCAGAAAGAAATATTGTACTTTTTACTACAAATTTAGTTACTTTTACAAATTTTTACACACAAAACAAATGTAGTTTACAAAATCTGATGTTTTATTAGGAATTAATCTATCTAACAATATAACAGCTTACAAGTCCAGCTGAGATGATTAGACCATTGAACACTCAACTGTTTGGATCGTTTCCAGTTTCTAACATGTGATTTTTCTGCATTGACTACTTATACTTTTATTACTTCAAATACATTTTCCTGATGATGCTTACATACTTTTATTTAAGTAAGATTTTCAATGCAGTACTTTTACTTGTAACCAAGTATTTTTACAGTATGGTATTATTACTTTTACTTAAATAAAGGATCTGAACACCTCTTCCACCACTGGTGCTCTGTCACATAAATTCAGTTATGGTTGGACGTGTTAACCCGGAGGCTTTATGAGCAAGATTGAGTGGATTCATAATGGCTGCCTGAAAAATGATAGCTATGCTTTCACCACCTGCCTCCACCAACCAATGTCCACATTTGCAGACAGTGCCAAAATGTGATGACTGGAAATAACTGCAAAAAAAAAAAAATCCATAAGGCAGTGAAAGTATTCTGTGAGTGATTTTCTAACCCTCGTGAATAGCGTCTATCTATCTAGACTCAAGAAAATTGTACATTATAAGGACTAGATTTTCTCAAATGAGACTGACTTCCTCTCCTAGGAGATTCTCAGTAGTGTTTGCCATGTGGGGTTTAAATACAAACAACCATGTAAGACCTGTATTGGTAAATCTCCAAACTTATTATCAGCTTTTCAAAGACATCTTTTTTTTTATACTGCAGAAACAAAAAGTTGAATGGAGTGACAGCTTAACAGCTTGGCAGCAGGCAGCGCATCCCAGCTCACATAAGGATAAACGACAGTTATTATGGGTGAAGTCATTTTTCACTTGGACTCAGTTTAAATCAGCGTTGGCTGTGTTTTAAAACAAAAACATATGTGTCTAATAGAACGTGTATTTGAAAATGTAGAGTCCCATTTTTTGTGTATTTTTTACCGGGTTTTTCCACAGTTTCTAAGGATAAACGCTGTTGATTTAAAGCCCCTACACATTTTTGTCTTCATTCAAATCAATTTGAATTGACTAGTTTCTATTAGAAACACAATAAAGGGACTCTATTTGCATATAAAGTCCTGTGAAAACTGGACAAACTTTGTTTGGTAACATTGTATCAATAGTGGAAGATCTATTTAGAGTAAAATAGCAATAGCACCCTATTAAATTAGTAAAGTTTAGTAGAGTTTTAAGCTTTTACATTATATCACTTGATTGTATAACTCATACATGAAGAAGAACTTAATGTAGTTGTTTGAGGTGGCGTTTTAATTTTAAATATCTCAATATGGCTGCAACTAGGGATTATTTTCATTATCGATTAATCTACTGATTATTTTCTCAATTCATTGTTTGGTCTGTTATATGTTCTTGTTTTGTTTCATACTGTAATTTAAGATATGGAAAAGCAACAAATTAGAGAAGCTGGATGTATAAAATGTTTGGCATTTATAGGTGAGAAATGAAAGCTCTAATTTTCTACACTACCGTTCCAAGGTTTGGAATCTCCTACCTCAAAGGTTAATTGGGTACAGTCAGAGAGGACTGAGAGGACTATTCTATATATATTTGTAAGGCCTTCCATGCTTTTAGGTTGCAGAAAGTCCTCTTTACAAATATGTTATTTTGGATGAAAGGTTTGCAAAAAAAGGTAATATGGAGAAGAAAACGCTGTAGAATTGTTAAGCAGACAACAAAAGGGCAGAAAGAGACAAAGATTCTTCTGGGCAACAGTTAAATATAAATTGAAGAAATCAGTTATTGGTGAAAGAAACTGGACATCAAGTGTGTGTATGCTCGAATGAGTGCGGAGAGCTTTGAGAGCTATTTATCCAGCTTCAGGATCAGACATTTTCACATTACAGACACGTTGTCACCATATACTGCGTCCCTGAAGTCTGACTAGCACAGAGAACAGAGATGCTTTGTACATTGCACATATTCAGTGTCATGCATGAGTCACTCCAGGGTCTCTGAGTCCAGGGGCTACATGAAAAATAAGAAATGGTTAATAGATCAATATGACTTGGACTGCTATTACAATGTTTAGTAACACAATCTGCAAATAATACATTTGGTGTCTGAATTATAGGTTTGTATCTTTGTTGAAAGTACCTTTATTGAAGGAAATAAAAAAACCATCAATAGAACAGCTGGTTCCAAACTTTGGAACAGTAGTACTGTATACCATTGGGTAGTTTAATCCAGAACAATGTACCATATTTTATAAGCTCATATCATATTTTGTATAAAATCTTTGGATAATACTCATCACATAAAATGAAGTGAAAAGTATATTTCTCTCTGAATTAGAAGTATAAAGAGAAAAGAAAAATCACTGGTCAAGATTGATTGATTGGTTGAATGATTGATCACATACCACCACAGCAATGTATTAATGTCTTCTGGCATTTTTGGGTCATTATGATGAAAAAATAAGAAGCCTGAAATATCAAAAAAGTCATGCACAATTGTACGTATACAGTTCCAAACCAGAGAAGCACACACACACACACACACACACACACACACACACACACACACACACACACACACACACACACACACACACCCACCCAAAATTACATACCTGCATGTAATGGTAAGTGTTTCGTGGACTGGAATTACTAGGTCGTCTTTGGAGCTATCAAGGATGGGCGGAGTCATAGAAAAGCCGATCACCAGACCTGAGGGAGCGAACACGGCAACTGCATTAGATTCATGTTACACAGTCAGGACCTAAGGGTTTCAACAGAGCTGCTGTTAGGCTGTTGAATCACCTAAACACATCTCCCAATCTGAAATCTGACACAACAGCAGCTCAGATAGCACGTTGTTCATTACGTTTACAAGCTGTAAAGCAATCTGCAGTCAAAGCACTCGGTCCCTGACGCTGGGAACCCAGGCAGAGAAACCATGGCCCACTCAGGAGGCCATGCTGCTCGAAGCTCTCTGCTTCCACCTCTGAAATAGCCACAAAGACCATTAGCCCTTGATTCATTACCAATGCATTCACTTCACTGACTTGTGCTTGGTTAATGTGACCGGTCTAGAATGTCATTACTGTCCCAGAGTCCCCTCAGGGTGCTATTAACGCTTTGTCAGGCTCCACACCTACAGTCTATCGTATATAAAAGTGCCACCATGACTTATGCCCCACCTGGATATAATTTGAGATGAAAATGCACACACACACACAGATACACACACGCACACACACAGCTAGCACATACTGAGTGGACATATAAAGATGGAGAGGTTTTCTTTGCATTTATTACAGCAAATTCAGATCATTTTTAACCTCACAGTGTTTGAAAATGATACGTGTGCTGTGTTTATCGCACTGCATGGTGGTTTCAGCAGAGAGAACAAAGCAAGACAGACTATCCAAGGACAAATACAGCAGCAATTTGAACACCTGAAAGCTTACATTATTATTTTAATCATTATTCTCTTTTCTATAGACATTTCGACGTGACTGACTCACACTTCTTCAACTAACAGACAACAGGCTTCAGCACCAGCAGCGGGGAAGCAGCAAGAATGATTTCACAAGAGTCAGTTGTGACCTGCTGCCAATTAAAACCCAGAGCTCCGGACAGCTGCCATTCTTATACACAAGCCTCACTCCTCCAACACATCCTGCTGACCAGGGAGCAGAATAGAGCAAGGTTAGTCTCATGTAAATATTTTGTTAATCGTGTTTACAGTAAAGGCTGATCCCAATGGAAGGAGACTGTTCAGCCCGGGTTCCTTCCAGTACTGGAAACAGAATGAAACTCAAAGACCGCCTCAACTTTGAGTGCTCAGTCATGAATACAGTGAAGTAAACTTTTACACAGCAAGGTAAAAATAACTTCTTTTTTTTAATGGCCTTCCTTTGACATGACTACTTCAGTTAGAAGGACTTCACTGGAACACTCTCTAAAACATGACAATAATCAAAGCCACTTTCCTGCTGCAAGGCATTCTGCTATATTGATTCTTGTTTTTTACTCTGAATGAGAACTTATTCATTCAAAGAGAATGAAAGCGTATCCAAGCAATATAAGGATTACAGATACAGTTTATACTGTACAGTTTATTTCAATAGCATGTCATGTCAATATTATATCATGTCATTAACTTACTAGAGTATATAGTTTGACATTTTGGAAAATATTCTTATTTGCTTTTTTGCTGAGAGTTTGAAGCAATTAACACCACTCTCGTATCTGTTTGTACTATCACATATAGTATATACCGATTTAATATAAATCAGTATTATGTATATACGGTTTTACATGCGGCGGACATGTGCAGACTATTTCTTGGCCTTACACAGTCACCTCCTGGAGTTCCTGTTAGTTGCCTGGCAACCTCACAGTGAAAACAAAACTGAGCCTAACCGGTTTTTATAGGGATTAAACAAACAAGATATATGTTAATAATATATGATAATACATGTTAATAAGTGAGCTTTAGGGGGGCTGTTATGCAAATTCCACTGATGACACAGCGCAGTCTGTTTACTGGTGTTGAGGAGTGATACTGCATGTGTGAAAAAGTTGTATCAAGCCTTTTGTGTCTCCAGAGGGAGGTGTGCTAAGTCTGATAAAACCTGCTCCTCATTTCTGCTTGAGGCTAGCAGCTCAAGCAGCTTAGACTACAGAAGCCGCTATTTCAGCACAACCTATACATCCCTGAGCACAACACGCCTAAATATCTGACCAAACTGTCAGCACTCAAGTTGCACTGTGGGTAATGCTGGGGACAGGTTTTGACAAGGAAGAAGAATGCATGTAAATAAAACAATTTCTCTGCTGCATCAATTTGTTTAACAATGGTCTAGGTGTGCAATGCTTAATTGATGGAGTACTCTTTGGAGTACTCAGCTGCTGGCGAAAGGTGTACTGTACAGACACAAGAGTGGTTCAATCTTCTTATCTGTTTTTTCGGCACCAGTGAATAATGGTATTTCCCTAAAAGTTAAACTCTTCCTATGTGCTTTACTGGTGTTGAACTTCTTACTTTCTGTCATGCTAATAATATATTAATTGACATAGTTCATCTCTGCTGGGGATCACAGTTGAGACAAGCAACATCTGTTTTGTGTCTTTGCTCGGATATTAAAAGTGACGTCATGCTAATTTAAAACTACAAAATAACACTCGTATGAATGTGAAATCAAATATTGGGATGGTGACAGAAAACAAACATGTTACGCCATTGAAGTGGGAAGTGGTGGCAGTGCATTAATCATTCCCAGCTTGGCTCCCAACAGGGTATTCCTTCCTTACTCTTACAGAGATCTTTAACTCTGTCCCAGAGGAGAAGCAAAGTTTTCCCAACATATTGTCTCAGCTCAGATGTAAACCCACCACCAACTTCAGTCCCATCCCCACCCATCTGCAACAGAACACAGCTTTGTCCACTCTTCCTCACACCTGAAATGCTGTGAGGCCAAACAGTGGAGAAAATATACACAGGGCCCCCCAAGAGCTACATACAAGGGGAAAGTGTGAGAGGAAATTCCTGTCAGGACAGCTTCACAATTCTGGCTTTAGATGGAGAGCTATGTAAAGCCTGGGAGCTTGTATCTTACTATGACATTCAAATAGTAGACAAATTTAGAGTGAGAGGTAGAATCAGAATTAACAACTTAAAAGCTGCTCTAATCTGGTATTTGTATATTAAAAATGGATTACTTAGTTGTACTGTGATATGTCATATGAATTGTCACTTGACTCTGCAGCTCTATGGAGCTTTTTTCTCCTTTCAGCACAATGTTTTTGGTTTTCTGGCCTGCAACTTACTGTTCTGTTCATTCTCACGGCTCTCATCTGCTGTTTTCAGTGATAAAAGTGGTGGTAAACACAGTGTACGCCACCTGCCCTGCACCTAACAGCAGAAAGACAAAGTTAGTGACTAGCTTGTGAACATAGTGCAGCATTGAGCAAACAAATCTACCTCAGGAGTTGAAGGCCACCAATTGCTCAGATCTCTGCAGGGTTAATTAAGACAGCTAGCAAGACCATCAGTCAAATCTGAGTATTCTGTTGCATGACTAAAGCAACTTTTGAATGTCCAAAAGCTCCTTCCTGAGGCTATTTTGCAGAGGCTCCATTGCTCAGTCCAGCTCTTAGCGCTGCCCGAGATGATTGTGATTGTTTTTTAGAGATGCCAATAAACCAGAGCACGTTTTTCTCCCATCCCAGAATGCTGTGTGAACTAACCACCCTCCTCTGCAGCGCTGTTAAAGAAGGTCTGGCAAGGCGAGACTACCTCTGTCCTTTCCAGGGAATGTCACCACAGACACCCAGTTTGTAATGCTGCAAATGTGAGGGCCATAGGCTTGATCACCATTGTATTACGTCATTTGGTGATAGATAGGGACTTAACAGGCATTTATTTAAGTAAAGAGATTATTCTATATCTCTAATATTCTTATTTTTAAAGGAATATAAAGTATATATAAAGGCAAAGGAGGAAGTAGTGTGATGTTGCTATCACAAAACAAAAAGGAGGTCGGGTAGATGGTTGGGGCATACAAAGTGTGCCAATGACTGCTGTTTGCATCCTGTTCTCCAACAGTCATTGTGGTTTCTTTTAAACACAACTAACGATCCTTTAATAAGTAGTTTAGTTGCCTAAACTTACATGGCATGAAAATTTCTTTTTTTTTAACATAATAATAACATGAACACCCCCCGCCTCCACCTTGCTCCCCCTCCTCAAAAGCTACAGACTCAGAAATGGCACATCCTAAAGAAAGCTCATTGAGGGACTGGCTCTAGTGGCTGTACTTCTGAACCAAGGCTGAATTTTGGGAAATAGACTTCGGGACCATTAGGGAACCGCTAAGGTCTATTCATAAGAGCATCCAAAGAGCACCATGTCATGGGACCTTTAACCAAACCTTAACGATGGAGGTAGCAGATCAGAAAACCTTTATATGAATCTCTTATGGACAAATTCGGAAGGCATTGAAAAGAATATTTATTTTGTTGTTTAGGTTGGAAGACTTGTTGCTTTAAAGCCACTATGTGTAATATTTAAAAAAAATCAAACAAAAGTAATAATATTACGAGTGATAATATCAAACAAGACATTGTGGCAGGCAATACACATGGCCACCCACACAGATTCCTTCTTCATTGTTCTATAAACATATGCCGTAATTATATAAAAAAAATATACCCATTGTGATTTTAACACAAAGTCCAAGGATAAACTTCCCAGTGCACAGCACGGCAGACATTTACATATAGAATATATTCAACAGAAAAACACAACATGAATTGAAAAGATTTCTGAGATATATGGGAAAATATAAAGACAATATAGAGTAAAGGCTGATGTGCAGTGACATGATTTTTCTTTTCGAGTGATATGCTCTGGGATAAATCGCTACTGTAGCTGAGTTTCAATGATAAATGCTTCCCACACAATCAATTGAGAGATTGCACATTGACAGACAGGATGCAAGTTGTAAATTGCTTTGAAATGTCAAGACTGACTGGCATGCTCTAAGAGAGACAAGACATCAAGATGTTGGGGGTGTATTTTGGAAGGGAAAAATATGTATTTACTGTAAAGGGAAGATTTCAGTTTCTGCTATTTGAATTACTCAAGTATAGCAAGATAGACTGATCTTGTCTATCACAGCTTGTCTAACACAGCAAGAGTGTTTCACACCAGAGGGCAGAGATGCACTTTACACCCACATGGAGACACGAAGCTAAAAGCAAGCAAAACACTTCACAGATCATTCAAACTGATTCA
Source organism: Percina caprodes (assembly GCA_013375575.1). NCBI lineage: Eukaryota > Metazoa > Chordata > Actinopteri > Perciformes > Percidae > Percina > Percina caprodes. The sequence goes on along the minus strand of JABXJD010000121.1, from coordinate 767,670 downwards.
ATTCATGACAAATATGCTGGTGCCCTGTGAGCTCAGCAGTCCTGACATGGTCAATATTTCCAGGGCAAGTTTGAGGCTAATGTACGCCACATTACTTGGATCTCTTATACATCACTTGTCCTCCTAAGTGGCTCTCTCATAACTGCCGAAGGAGGTGCTGCAAAGTCATAACTTAATGTGTGCTGGGATACACATGGCTGCTGGCCAAAACAGCCACCGACTTCTCTGCTGTTTGGACACTAGAGATTGATGACAAGTAGGAAGGGGCATTTCTACGCTTTGGTGAGTCTTATCCATGATTCTCCAGGAGCTACTAGCTCTTACCCCAAGTTTCACAATGATGAAAATGTTTTGTGCCAGATGTCAATATCTTCCATATGGATGTGCTGTATATAATGTATACATCATGTTTTCAAACTGTGAGACACCAGATATGGAGGCCTGTCATCCTGTCTACATTAATGATTTGAGAAAACATAATAATCCCATTAGCAATTATTTGCACTCTGTCAAACATAATTAAAAGCACACGCTGCTCCAATGTCCAGCTATGTGTGAATGCCAAAGAAAACCAAACACATCAATTCATAGAATTTCATGGCAGATAGCATATCTTGTCATGATAATAAACACGTTTTCCTGCTATGACCTTTCATACTGTGTCTCTTGACAGATTGTTATGACAGTTATCACTCAGTCAGCTCATTTACTTTAATATGCATTAAATAGTAAAGTGTGTGTGTGTGTGTGTGTGTGTGTGTGTGTGTCGCCATATATCGTGCTTGTACGATATATGGACTCTCCTAAACAGCTGTTACAGCCGATGCACAAACAGCTGTGTAGGTGGACAGTGAGTAAGCCGAGCTGTAGCTGTGAACTCTGGGTAAGGGAGACTGTTGTACCTTCTGGACACAAAGCTGCAGCTTTAAAAAAAAAAAAAAAAGACTGGCTCAACAGTGTCTGTATACACTGCGACAACATGTTTTAAGTTCACTCTTGAGTTAAAACTAAGACTTTTTTTCATTTATTATATAAGCTCCTTATAGTTTATATTAACTATACATTAACTTTAAGCCAGTGGCTTTCATTAATTTCTGTGAGATATGAAAGTCAATCAGTGAACTGCTTAAGTTGTGTAATCCATCACAGTAAACATTTTGCCTGCATTTCTTTTTGTCAGGGAGTTGTAATCATTGCAAAGTGAAGATTGATTTGAAAAAAAACTCATGATGACAGTGTAATTTTGACAAAAATAAATGCTGAGTTGTTTACTGTCACTGATTACATATCACTGGCAGATAATCGAATTTTACACAGTACAGACATTAATGGAAGTTATTGGCTGCCTGGAAGGTCAGAAAAACACATTAAAAAATGAAAACATAACAGCATGGTATGGTTATCAGTGATGTAAAGTATACTTGTTGTAAGATAAAATATGCAAAATTGCTCGTATGGCCCATTATTCAAATCCTTATTCTATAGATAACAACATTTGAAAGATCATCAACATCTACCTATTCAGAATGATTACTTGGCCTGACAACGCAAATGGCTGCTGGTTGGCTTGTTGGCAACCACCTTACGAATGTGAACGGGGGCAGAGAGCCAAAACAATATTTGAACTTGGTTCCACTCTTTTCCCATGCATTCCAGCTGGTGGTGCAGAGATAAGCAGCAGCTTTGGCTGATTAGCTTCAACCAACAAAAAGCATAATTTTAATCTACAAAGATAAAACAGGATATTTCCACACTTGACTCACTCGTTCTGTTATCATATGATTACACAGGGCATAAACTAACATTTACATGTATAACATGCTGCCTTAACAGTCTCTGACAGTAAATTGTTAATCTTGTTAAGCCAATGTTATATGTTTTAAGCATGACTTCTTAAATATTATAGTCTGACATAGTTATCACTGGGGATTGTCAAAAATAATTCAGCAATTATTGAAGTTAAACTTTTCATTGGCATTCATTTGACATAATGATAATGATAATGTATCCTTTATTAGTCCCACATAGTCCTGTCTTTGAGAAACAGCTCACAGACATGTCCTTGCAAAAATTTGACATCGCTCTAAGGAAATGTGCTTTCTCTTTCGTTCTGAAAAGCCATTCTCACCGTGGCAGCCATGTGTGTGTACCCTGCACCAGCCTTAGCTAGATCTGCCAGGCCAACATTAAGGTTTGAATTGCCTAAACAAAACTTTCAGGCTGATATTTGTTTACAACAGCTAAAAGAGAGGGACTGAGGTAAAATGTAATTCAGATAAAGAGGAGGCAGGGAACAAAGTTCAAGCATGCCAACCATTTAGAGATGGTTAGTAGGCTACATTAGACACGTGGGGTCACACAGCTGGTCTTTCTGCCTTTTCTGTGCTGATTACTTCTGTCATGATGGAAGTGCCAGATGTATACGTGAGAAAAGTGCCAGGAGTCTGAATTTTTCAAGGACAATTGTGCCTGATCACTCAAGCTGTGCATCAAGCTGCACTTTGATGTGTCAGCTTCACATACCTGGTTGGCAGGGAAGGAATGATGTGTGACTGGCAACTGAGATGTTCAAACAGCATGCCAGAGGAACATCAGAAGTAGCTCTTTATTTATGTTTGAAGGGCCTGAATACCAAGAGGGGCAGAGGACTGCTGCATGTGAGAGTTTTGCAACAGTTCAGTGCTGTACTAAATATGAAAATAATTTAACAGAAAAACTTGCACAACCACAATATCTCCTTTTTGTCCTAGCCAGGGTACAAAGAAAAAAATCCTCCAAATTAAAAGGAATAATTAGATACAATTTTGCTTCCTGAGACTTAGATGTGGCTTCTATGATTAAAACAAGATCAGCTGAGCTTCAGAGGTGCTGGTATGTAGATTGCATTACCTTCTGACAGAGCCAGGCTAGCTGTTCCCCTCTACTTCCAATCTTTATGCTAAGCTGATATAGCTGGATGTAGGTACATATTTACCTTACAGACAGCAGAGTGGTATCAAACTTCTCATCTAACGCTAGTGTGTGTGTGATATGTGTATTTCCAGACAGGGGTCTTCCCAAGGACCCCTTAACTGAAAGAGATATGGATCAGGGACCCCCTACTACATATAGTATTGTATAAAATTAAGTTGCGTATTAAACTGGTCCTACAATTACATGTAGGGTGACCTAAAACCTTTATGCATAAATTTTTTTGCATGGAATACTAAGCTTTTTAAATCCTGTTTTCATTTTAACATACATGTAGCACAGTAAATCCTCAGGATTAACTGTATCTGTGGATGGATACCTTAGCGATCACCTTACCTATAGGTCAGTAATATGCCTATCCTACGTAAGCAATTCTATTTGAATGTTCTTTTTTCTGAGGATTTTTGGCACAATGAACTGTATATATATATATATATATATATATATATATATATATATATATGTATATATCTTTAACCCATTCAAATGACTCTGTGTATTTGCTCTGTTCAGGGCTAATGCTTTTGTTTTTGTCACAGTAAGGGAGTACTGAAATTGGACTTCCCAGCCTATGGAGGCCACCTGCTGACTAAAGATAAATCATACACACGTACGGAGGAAGACACCAAGCTGCCATAAGGCACTCTAAGCCCGTTAAAAATGTAAAGCTTTTCTGACAAGCAGACAGAGAGAGTCGTGAGCATCAAAGGTACACATGAAGATGAGAGCAACAACACAGGGAACATTAAAGCTTGTGTGAAAAGCGACGCAATGTTTTTCATTGGGAGCAAATTTCCTGTTTTCTTTATCATGTTAACGCATCTCCCACTTCCCTTTTTCATGGACGGTGAAGGAGATGTTGCCGTTAGTGTTTCCTTGCTCCTCTGTAGTTTTGTCCCTGATCAGTCACATGACAGGAACAGGAAAAGAGGAACCTTGTGTAAACAAATAGTTTGGCAGAAAGGATGCAACGTGGGCGTCCTTCAAAAATACAGATACAGGTTTTCACAGATATAGTAATTGTAATTAGGTACCTGTGCTGAATTGCTTTGTGGTTATTTGCTGTATAAATGGGTATAATGCCTATGCTGTATATACAGCTCTGACTCCCCTTCAGTGGACACAAATCACACAGGGTCAAACCCAATTGAATGAGACAGCAAAAGTTTTAACTAGAACTGTATTGCACTTAAAAAAAACAAAAAAAACTAAAACATGTAGGTGACAGTGCAGCTAGTTATTTCAGTGACACAGTATCTGGCAAAGGGCCAAGGCTGGGGAACTCTGAAATAGCCCTGTATGTCCGGCGAAGGACGGGAGGCCATGCAGGCCATGAAGCAGACCTCCACTCTGGATGTGGAGTCAGCTGGCCTCATGCTATAATATACTCCCTCTCTCTCTCACTCTGAAAGAGTTATCTGGACACAAGGCCGGGCCAAAGCCAGGCGACGGACTGACTGGCAGCCCAGCTTTGATTTCATTGTTAGAATGACATCCACTACGTCCCTGTCCTCTCCACTAATAGGGGAGTTAGGCCTTTCCAACATCCTGCCAGAGGACGAATACAAAATTAAGGATGCGGTGACATGCCATCTGGTCCAGCTTCCTATGTTTAAAACCTCTGTCCCTGAAATCTTCCTGTACCTGCCTCACAGGCACACCGGACAACTCATGCTCTTCCTCTATGGGGATCTCTTTTTTTTTTGCATGTCATCATTTTCATCTTTGAGAAATGTTTTCCCCTGCTGAGAAGGGAACCAATCATATTGTAGCCATCTGGTAAACACTTTGTTCTGGCTCCTGGCGATGACATTTCTTTTGTGAAACTTCTATAATTTCTCTTTTAGTACAAACAAATGGCAACAATTTGCACAGTCCACGCCTGCTGTGATGGCTTGCATGCTCCTAAAACTCATGCTGCGACTGTTCAGAGGCCAAACTTGCCCATTACTGTGCTTGTTACCTAAGTCCTGGAGATTCAGACCATAAACAAGTATGTGCTGCCGTGTCAGATGTCCCAGTGAGCTAAATCACTGCGGCAGCTTAAGTTGCCGTAGAAAACAAGGGCAAAGTAGGGAGTGCCGGGTCAACAATTATGGTGCTGAATGCCTAAAGGGAGGGAAACTGGTAATTTCCTCAGGCTTTGCCAATGGACTCTTTCCCATGAACCTCAAGCGACCTCCAATAAGGCAAGAGGTAAGAGTGACCAATGAAATGCTACACGGACTTCCACGTCACAACCCTTTACACACGTCTGGCTGAGAGTAGCAATTTAAAAGCAATTGCGATGATGGAAGTGCTCTAAATTATCCTTGTTTCTAAGCAATACAAGCACTTTCGAGTGTTTTAATATCCATCTAACAGCCAACATGTCCAAAGATCCAGTTTCTACCTTCAGAACGTGTAGAGTAATCAACCAATAAAGGCAATAGATGCCACGAAGCAATTGATTGTCAATGCTGGCCGTTACAGATGCTGTATCTCATTACTTGGCCTTGCATTACAAGAGAACAACTAGGTCAGTATGTGTAGCTAATAAATTCAAAACATACTGAATTACTCTGGACTGCCTAATTTGTTGATAACCCCTTCCTTGCTAAATGATATGCGACCTGTACTAGCTCGCCTGAGCAAAAAAATGTGAAGCAGTCCTTGTGACTGTTTTTTGTGAACGATTAATGCTAGCTGCTGTGACATATTTATTTCATCTTCAAGGTAAAAACACTTATACGTTTAATTGTGCACGCTGTTATCCCTTCATGGGTGTGTTAATTCACTCAGTGAGTTAAAGCTCAAGTGCTCATAAAAATTGATTACTGTCTATGTGCTTTGCTGGCTGCAGTAGGAGACTAAAGCCTGTGTGAACATGAGAGCGAGAGAGAGAGAGAGAGAGAGAGAGAGAGAGAGAAGAAAGAATCAATAGGTAAACCTTCTCTACGTTGTAATTATTCCAAGTGTAGGGACGTTTTAAGAATGCTGAGAAAAAGATGGCCTCTAGCTCACCCAGTAAGAGTGTTTACCCCGTGTTGGCTGAGTCCTCCAGCGGTGCGGGTTCAAATCCGGCATGTTGCCCTTTGCTGCTTGTCATCCCCCATCTTTTCCCCCCTTTCATGCCTATTAGTTGTCTCTATGCAATGAAGGTAAAAGCCCCAAAAAATAATCTTAAAAAAAAAGAATGCTAAGAAACGTACACATTGTTGGAGCAGAATGTGTGCCTTTATCCCGTATTTAAATTACATCGCATTTCCCCCTCTCTATAATAACCAGTGTTGGAATAAAATATATTCATATCATGTGTGCTTATAAACATATTCATGTAGTGCATTATATTAATCATATGTGTTAAATTCATTAGATTTTCAGGTAAAGAGCTACAGCATTACACATAGTCTGCTTGGTTTCAGTGTGATTATTGGGTACATTTCTGAATAAGAAGCATGTAGTTTATAGTTCACTGAGACCTTATCATAGGTTGTTTTGGTACAATGTGTCCAACCATAGCTCTGCCGAGTGTGTTGAGTCTGCAAAGCAGGGCCAGGGGTGGTTATAGGGACACGTCTTATGTTTGGGTAAAGGGCTCTCCAGTAGCAGTCTGAGACCTGTTATCTATTGTGCAGGCCAATCGCTGCTAGACACGAATCTTACGAACAGGTCACGTGGTAGCAACTGAAACCCCCCCCTTGAGGACAAGAATCATGCAGGAAGGGCTAGAAGGGCAGACAAACTTGGGAGAGCTATGGATGGATGTTCTCTGTAACTTTGTCTCTGGAATGTATACACTCCATATGAATAAATGTTCTTTTATCCAACCTACTGACTTGAACCCTTCTTCCTGAAAGTATCTAGAAGGGCAGGATGTCAGCCCAACAATTTGGCGAGCCAGCCAGGAGGAAGAGGTTCTATTGGACAAAACAACCAGGACCGGACACTCTAATCATTCACCAAAGGCCTCACTTAAAAAGGTAAGCAGAGCCTGTTTATATCAAATCTGCATTATTGGAGAAAGCTAAATTGAATGTGTGAGGTCCTTGGTTCTGGTTGACAATTTAGAATGATATTTTTGATGTATCTTGACATCTAGAAATAGAGGTTGGATTGTGGGAACGTTTCAGATTGTGATAAATTCTGTTTTGTTGTTGTATAGTACAGACTCTAAGGGGTAGCACTTTAAAGAGAAAGTGTGAAGGTAGCATCGAAAAGATCTGAAAATCGCGCAAAGACGATCGTTAAGTAGATGCGAAAGGCAGCGTTAAATTGGCTTGATTAGCGTGAAGATGAGTCAGAGACGAAAGGTAACTTCTCTAAAGACAGAGTTGTGAAAGGTAGTGACACCGGCGAGTGATCACGAAGGGTAGCACTGACATTGATTAACCAGTGTGATAGTAGTCTCAGAGACGAAAGGTAACTTCTCTAAAGATAGAGTTGTGAACGGTAGTGACACCGGCGAGTGATCACGAAGGGTAGCACTGACATTGATTAACCAGTGTGAAGGTAGTCTCATAAACATAATTAAATGTACATTAATAGACAAATAGATAAATAAATAAATAAATAAATAAAAGATAATTAAAGACATACATAAAGTAATAATTAAATTTGAAATAATGGAGGCCCAAAGGGATCATATAATTACCGGCGTGGGTTGCGGACCCTATAAACCGTGGGAAGCACAAATGGAATTGATAATGCGCGGAATGGCAGATAAGACAGCTGAAAAGACAAGGCACATTTGTGGAAAGTCAGAAATAGATTTAGAAGAGTGTAAGAAACAATTAGCCGACTTAAAGACTCTGGTACCGCGACGAAAACCCAAGAACAGGGTCTGAAAATCCATAAATTAAAAAAGTGTGAGTCATCTTATGCCAGAAAAATAAAATAAAAATAAAAAAAAAGGGAAACCAGAGAGCCAAAGGTCCTACGTTTCAGAACAAGACTGAGTTAGACCCCAGACATGACATTAAGCCTCCCTCTTATGTGACTATATCCGACACTCGAACCAAAGGCCCCCCAGACCCCCGGTCTATACTCAGTAATAGATGTGACGGCCGGCACGGTCATTTTTTCCCTCGACTCAAGACACCAGCTCACACAGCCGGAGCTAAGCGCGCCCCCGACCCCCTCCCCTCTCTGCTCTCTCTCTCTGTAGAACAGGAACGCGCTCGCTCAGAGCAGCAGACAGAGAGTCAGGAGAATGCTCCATTCAGTCATAGAATGAGGCAAGAACAGCAAGAGGAATGCAATAGACAAAGTAATGCAGGGGTCATGAGGAGAAGTTATCCTCTGCCCCAGTCCGCGGGGATACCTAGCTTCCCGTGGGTCCCCAAAGTTAGACTGGTGAAATATTTAGCTGATTGATTGTTATGACACAGAGCTGCGTCAGACAGGACAAAATCCAGCACAAAAGGGCAATACATCTGTGTGGTTCAGGAGGGCAGTGTTTGCAGGGCTGCCATCAGAGGTGTGTGTAAAATTGGAAGAAAATCCTGATTTGATGATTGTGAAGATGCAGTATGGCGGAAACATGTTAGACATAATTTAGACATTGCTAAACGTAAGGCTGACAAAAAGGAATGAAACCACAGAGCTGCAGACACAGCTTTTGAAATTGCAGTTAGAAGAAGCAAAGACTAAATTTAACAAAAAGGATGCTCAGAAACAAATGTTTGTAAACACCTGCTGACTGTTCCAATAATGACGCTAACCCATATCCTCCACCCTCCAGTCATCCCCTCCCCTTACCCTTATGCTCCTATTCCCCAATTCCCTCCTCCCTTCCCTGCTCCTCAGCAAGCCTATCCTCCTGCTTTCCCATCTCCCCAGGGATATTTTTCCCATACAGAGGCCAGTACAGGGGTGCATACAGGGGGGCTGCAACTCGTTTCAACAGACCCCAGACACTGCAACAGAAGGGATGCTTCGTGTGTGGCACGATGGACCACTGGAAAGCCGCCTGCCCACATGCTCAACCAATGCAAAGAGGGCGAGGAAGAGGTCAAAGAGGGGGACACCAGGCCCCAAACCCTACCCTTGCTCCCGGCTACGGCATAAAACTGGGAGTGTCGATCCTCTGCTCACCTGAAGGTATTTCTCTCACCTTTACTGATGGGACAATTTTGAACTGTGGGATGTGGGACAAAGGGGGGCAATGACTGTTGGCACCTGCCCTGGATCTCACCGCAAAAACTGACATTTATTGGGCTTGTCTGTCTCCTGAGACACCCACTCACACTGGCATCCTGTCTGCCGACCTACAATGGAAACCCTGGATTTGCAGCCTCCATCCGTATGTACCACCTGCTGATCCTCCACACCTCACCCTCCATTATGACAGAGAAAATGACCTTCTCTATTATAATGAGTTTTTTGATAACATATTTGGGAAATAGTGGGATTTGAAATCCACCAATTTTATGCAGGTCCTCAAATTTGTAGCTGCTGAGGTAGAACTCACCCCTGAACAAATGTCCTGGTTTAAGATATCAGGTGAATCTGGTCCCCACATTATTCTGGCAATAAACCCCAAACATTAAGATAAGGAATTAGGCCCAATGATCAAACCTGCAGTAGCTGCTAGAGATTTTAGACGCACTCAGATTGACCTTGTTTTCTACTCACCCAGTACAGACACATACTGCATCCGCATATTTCCACCATATGTGCATAATACTGCTTTCTTGAAGCACTGTCTCATCTCTAGGTCACATGGCAGAGAAATGACTGATCACCCTGATGCTGCACTGGTGGCCTCCCTTCCTGAATCCATGTGGAGTACAGGCTCCACAGACGTAGGGTTGGTACATTGTAAACCTGTCACATTTGAAATGAAAACCTCACAACCCATCAGACAGCCTCAATACCCCATTAAACCAGTGGCTCTTTAAAGTATTCCTCAAACAATACAAGGCCTATTAGAGACTGGAGTCCTCCACATCTGAGTGGAACACTCCTATTGTCCCAGTCCTAAAACCAGCCACAGGCAAGTACAGAATGGTGCATGACTTAAGAAAAATAAATGAAAATAAGTGTTTGTGTACAAGTGTTTGTGTCCAAGTTCTCCCAACAGAAAAGTGAAAGGTCCACAGCCCACACGGTCCTCCAGAATGCCTGGGTCCGCCTCAGAGTGATAAAGGAAGAGGAACCAGCCCAGGTGGACCGGTCCGTTCGAGGTGACTGAACGCACCAGCCATGCAGTGAGACTACGCGGAAAGGGGGACACGTGGTATCATTGGAGTCAGTGCACGCCAGCAGAGGAGCCAGGACGGACACTGGGAGAAGTGCAAGCCGCACTAGAAGGAGACGCACGCATCCCTTCGGACGAGGGGACGAGCGCAGGAGAGCAAAGGGACCAGCAAAGGGGCAGAATAATCCCCTCCCAAGCTCCAACTCCAGGTGATTAGTACAATCCCTGGTTGAAGAAAGAAGTGGACACCAGGTTGACAAAGATTCTGGTATAAAAGTATCCAGGTCAACGGTCAAGATGAAATCCCATTCCCAAATGAAGCGGTTTGTATTGTTATTTGTATTGTCTGTTGTAATTATAACTGTGATTCTGATTTTGTGTGGAGAATTTCTGATTAGTGATGAACTTTTAAAAAAGTTCAAAAGGGGGAGTGAAAAACTTCATAATTAATGCCGGGGTGATGTTTGTCATTTTGCTTTGTTCACTGAATAGGTATTCAATAAAGGTGGTCTCATTGGTGAGACCAAAAGGGGGAAATGTTGGAATAAAATATATTCATATCATGTGTGCTTATAAACATATTCATGTAGTGCATTATATTAATCATATGTGTTAAATTCATTAGATTTTCAGGTAAAGAGCTACAGCATTACACATAGTCTGCTTGGTTTCAGTGTGATTATTGGGTACATTTCTGAATAAGAAGCATGTAGTTTATAGTTCACTGAGACCTTATCATAGGTTGTTTTGGTACAATGTGTCCAACCATAGCTCTGCCGAGTGTGTTGAGTCTGCAAAGCAGGGCCAGGGGTGGTTATAGGGACACGTCTTATGTTTGGGTAAAGGGCTCTCCAGTAGCAGTCTGAGACCTGTTATCTATTGTGCAGGCCAATCGCTGCTAGACACGAATCTTACGAACAGGTCACGTGGTAGCAACTGAAACCCCCCCCTTGAGGACAAGAATCATGCAGGAAGGGCTAGAAGGGCAGACAAACTTGGGAGAGCTATGGATGGATGTTCTCTGTAACTTTGTCTCTGGAATGTATACACTCCATATGAATAAATGTTCTTTTATCCAACCTACTGACTTGAACCCTTCTTCCTGAAAGTATCTAGAAGGGCAGGATGTCAGCCCAACACCAGACAAACATTTTTGATTACCAATGTGGTTGCACAACACGTCCAACTAACCAGTTCTTTTCTAGCATAACCTGGCCCTAAGAGTCTCCAACCGAGCTAGCAGCTTTGCAAGGCTGTACATATAGGCACAGCAGTGGCTTAAGCTACATTAGCATGCTAAAATGCTTACATTGACAACACTAACATGCTGGTGTCACGCCGGTGTAACCTTCATCATGTCAGTCATCTTAATTGTGTGTGTTAGCATGCTAGCATTTGCTTATTAGCAGTAAATGGAATGTCAATAAATGATGTTCTGGTTGGTAAATGTATTGTAGTAAAAGAGCCTTTTGTTTAATCTATTATAATATCATCATCATTTATTGGTGGATTATATTTTTTATTAATAAAAAATATTAATGCACTAGTTTATATCGAAGCATAAAAATGTAAATCTAATGGTGGCACTGGAGGAAGAGTCCAGGGATTGTTGATCAGAGGATTCAATCCCTGTAGGACCATGAAAGTATGTAAAAAAATAAACTAGAACTGCCAGCAGTTACAATGGGGTCCAAGCCTCCCCGCACAAGTCGGCCCCAACGACCCGGGTGGAACCCAAAGCAAAAAGGTGGGGGGGGCAAATGTCAGGAAATATGGAGAGGTGCATGTAACAGTACAGATTAATAGCACAATGACCCCAAAAACCTCTGGGCTTCTAGGCTGGATAAAAAACCTTCTGTAAGGGATAGAAAGACAACAAAGACATCGGCAGAACGGGGCCACTGTTAGCTTTTAGCTCCAAAAGACAGTAGGTTTGTACTAGTTATACAAAGTTATGAACCACATATGACGCACTCAAACTCACAAGGAATAGAATGGCCCAAAATTGTCTACGTTCGTTTTTCACGCATTAAAAGTCTAGGCGGAAATGGGCGTGGCCTATATCACGAGATTCAATTGGATCCAGCGAACGCATGGATATATGTTTTGGATATATGGATATATGTCCGATGGCATAACGCGTTTATCTGCTATAGCGCCACCTAGTGGTGGAAGTCTGTCATTTGTTGCGTCTGAGGTCTTTGCGGAGTTTGGGACAAGTCCTGAAAATGGCACACTGCCACCATGTACGGTTTAGGCTGCAGCGGGAGTTTAACGCGGAGAAGAATAATTATGAAGAATAATCCTTAGAGAAAAATAATAGGGTTCCACAGCCCTGCTGTTTGAACCGCGTATCCTTGCTACTGCTGTCCACGCACCCTCGGGCTTGGACCCTTAAATAGTTGAGATATTTTAGTATGAACCAAAGTGGTAGAGCGACCAACAGATACACATTACCACCTGATGCCACCTGATGCCACACATGGAGCCATGCATCTAGCATGCAGCTAGCATGGATGAAAACTGGGCACAAAAAATATGGAGGGGTCAGATATATGAAAACACAAATACCACAGATGGTTTTCATCAACTATCTAACACCAACTTAGACACATATTTGGCCTATGCTGCAGATTCCTGGTGTTGAAAGAGCTTATCTCTCAGCTCTAGTCATATTTGGGGTGTTGGGGCTTTAGTATGATGAGAAAGTGAGTGACCAGACATCCCATTGCCCAAGGGGCCTCGCTACTTTATGCCAGTGATGAGTGAGGCACCGGACTCCCTATTTATTTGGACTTTACTGCAGCGAGATTCCCACATGGAGCAGCAACAGCATTCCTCTCTCATCCGAACTGCTCTCCAGCTGATAGAACCAGATATGCAAGGACAGACACCGAGGGTCCGCTCCTCGGAGTCCTGAGGTTGAATCCTGAGATCAACAGCACGGAGGATAAGGGGCTATTGTTGGCTAAAACAACTCGACCCCTACAAGTGGATGACTAGAATAATACCAAGAGTTTTAGAGTCAGATTTCTGAGATGATTTGATCAAGCGGAGGTATGCGTACCGAAAACACTCTGCTAAAAGCAATATCAACATTATGCACCCAAGACGCAGAGTAAGCCAAAGATCATTCAGCTCTAGCGCTCAGCTTTAGAAAAAAAAAGATTGACTCATATGTGTCTTTCATATGTGACTGTGAAGATTTTTAATAGCCAATTATGCTACAACAAAAACAACGCAATGAATTAATGAGTTATTCATATCCTATACCAACAAAGTTGCACCAAGACATCTTTTTTTTAATAAGACAGATTTTTGTAGCTGTGTAAGAAATGTTTTGGAATCATTACAATTCATGCTAGAGACTGAGCGTGACAAGAAGATGGTAGAAAATGGCTCGGGGTGAAATCTTAAAGCTCCATAAATGCAGCTGCTGCGTAAATTACACCCCCACCACCCTCCCCTCCCGTTAAATGACAATGACTTCAGGGCTGGCAGGTCTGCAATCCACTCTCCTTCAATCTCCCACTCTGATCATAATAATGGGGATGGGCTCTCATTATGCTTTCATATAACTCTCTCAGTAGTGTCTTTTTAATGCCCCACATTTGTATTTTGTGGAAAGATTTTGGGGGGTTAAGAGGGTTAACAAAACGTATCTGACTAAAGACAAATATGATTATTTACATTTATTCTGCATATCCATTATGTCAAGCATATGTTCAACCCTTACATAAGGATGCACCATTAGAAAAAACACGTCTTCAATCTGAAGTGATGGAGGGCCATAACCTTGTCCTCACCTCTCCACCTTAATGTTTTTGGATTTTAGTTACATACTGGAAGGCTGTAATTGAAAGATGTGCCTTACTGATATGAAGCTGATGGTTCTTTCAGCCTGCAGGATAGTTCTGAGATATTGGTTCATCTCCATTATGCGTTCCGTGTTGACTGAGAAAGATGGGGCCCTGCACGGTTGAACTAACAGGGCTGCCAGTAGGTCTTTCAACAGATAACACCACACATTCGCTAAAAAGCACATCGGTTTGGTGTGATGACAGAAGTGTCAGACAGACCTTTACAATTTCAAGGTACACATTGTGGATTAATGTAAAACTCCTATGTGTATTTTTTTTAGTTTTCTCTTCGTTTTGAATACTGCAATACAGTCTCACAGTGACATGTGGCCATGTGAAAAAAGACAAGAGACTTCAGACTTAATTTGTCACACATTAGAAGATCTTTCCTTTCGGTTACTGAGGGCTGTGATCCCCCTGAAATGGGTTTTCTGATGCCATAATCTGCACTCCTCTCTGAAAAAAACAGAGCCCCTATTTATCTATTCCTACAAATGTACGTGACCCACCCAGCACAGCTCAGTGATATTTATGAAAGGAGCGAGAGCCATCCCTCCACCCCAGAGTCATGACTCAGATAGCCATATGGCGACTGCCCCTCACAAAAGTATTCCCTGTTCTTTATGAACAGCTGTTCAACAGCAATCAGTGATGAACAACTCAAACATACACATTGAGTCACTGGGCAAAACTGTAAACAATCTCAGCCATGCTGCCAGTCAACGAAGTCAATCGGAGGGCCTTGTTTCAAGTATCTGATATGAAATGAATGATGAATGATGGAAACAACATGCTTTAGATGATCTAGTCTCAGTTTTACTTGTTTTGTGAAGTGACTATACAGCACATATGGAGACAGATCACACTCAGGATAACCCTGCAATTCTTCTGTGAGTGACATTCTCTGACCTCTCACTTGCTTTACAGAAATAAGATTACCAAAAAAGACCACTGTCTCACTGTCAGAGATTTGAAGGGATCTGACCCCCCCCTCCCTCCTCCACTCCACATGTCAGTCCTCTCTTCCTTCTCTGCCTCTAAAATCTGACCTACATACATGCACCCTAATCTAAAGTCAATCAAATTCAACATAATAGATAGACTCTGTTAGTTTTCGTTATGAGTTAAGCATCATCAATTAGCATCTTTATCAAACGCAAAAAACAGCATGCCTCCCCCTAGTGCCTATCTGCATGTAGACTTGGAGACGCCCATGGGTTCTTCTTAATTCTTTATTCAGAGTCATAAATTAATATGAAGGAATTCGTGTGCACTGTGAACTGTGCTAAGATTTTGCGTTTTTGATTAAATATGCTGCATCAAGAAAAAATGCCCCACTCCTTTTACAATTAGGCTAATTAAACAGAAAGTAGCTGATGTGTCATTAAGAAATGCGTAATTTCAGGATGTTCCTGGCTTAGGACCACAGTTTAGCATGAGTAAGACTTGTAGGCCTACGCCTCTGTAAAAACTTTAATTAACCTAGGATCAATTATCTACCGAAAGGCAGTGTCAACCGTCAGCTCGACATTTTCACTCATAAAAAGTTATGCGCTCAAAAGTTTCAGACTCACTGCAAACGTCTCCTCACCTGAAGCATATGCTATTCCAATCAAAGTCCGACAGAAAAGCGTAAAATCTGTCTTCATCTCCAGATCTCCGGTCCAGAAGCGCAGAAGCTTGAGCGCTTTTTCTTATATAAAAAAAGTCTTTAGTTTGAAAGCTGGTGGAGACAGTAGAGAGGTGGTTTGAATGAATGTCCGTGGATGGTGTAAAAACTCAGGTGAACCAATCGATGCCTATCTGTTGCTACTCTGCACAGAGAGGACGGCACCGAAAGGCTGAGGAAAAGGAAAAAACGAAAAAAAACGTCTTTTCCCCCCGTTTTGTCAAAAGGATGCACAAGGCACTGAATGGGATTTACAATGATTTCCCTTTCCTTTTCTCGTGACTGGAGCGCATGCACACCCAACCATCCAGTTCATAAAACGTGTGTGTGTGTGTGTGTGTGTGTGTGCTTGGGGGTGGGGGGTCCCCAAACATCCATGACACATTTAGGTATGAGGTATTTGTACTTCACTTGAGTATTTCCGTTTTGTACAACTTTATACTTCTACTCCACTACATATCAGAGGCAAATACTGTACTTTCTCCTCACTTTAGTTACTTTTCAGATTACAATTTTGCATCTTCCTTCTGTCCAGTGAAAAACATGGTTGGTTATTTTAAGTGTAACATTTTCTAACAAACTGAAGTTGTTTTCTGTATTGAACTCCTAATCTAAATAAATTATTTTAGACCCCAACTTGGATTAGCTGGAAAGTGCATCTTCACAAAGGGCTTTTTTATGACACCATGAAAAGTTGAGTTTTTAGAGTTAAGTGGTTCTCACTGGGCAGCAACACAACAAACATATGATGATCTCATGCATTGCTGTAGTTTAAACTACCCAACAGTATAAATGAGTTAAAATGAGCACAACCTTAAACATCTACAGCAGTAAAATGCAACATACACATTCATGCAGCCGTAATATTAATCCAGAACCACAATACTAAAACATCAGTGTTTTACTATTAAATAAGAGGTTTCTGGATTAATATTACATTACAGGGACATTTTTTTGCATAATGAGTACTTGCTTAAAATACATACTTTTATTTAAATAAGGTTTGTGCATGGTATTACTCAAGGAAAGGATTTGAGTACTTAACTGTTTCCAGGATAACAAAGGACAATACAAAGTACAATAAGAACACTATAACCTCCATGATCAGAGAATGTATGATGCTGTATAAGAGCCGTGGATTTTCATTTGTTGCTTTAGTGCAACACTGTTTGACATTGTTTTCATTTCATGTTGTTTTTCAAGGCATTTAAATTTCTCCTGGCAGGTAATCCTAATACAGTCAGACATTTTTATAAAGCCACCACAGGTGTACAGCAGTGTCGCCAAGGAAGGGAACAAAATACCACAGCCTCTGGAGGAATATTAAAAGACTATTACATGATATGTTTTTTGCTTTGGTTGGCTGTCTTTAATCCTCAAAATAATATGACCAGCCTCAAACCTTTCTGACACCATAATGTCAATGTCAATTTTATCTGTTAAGGTCAAATGTCTGTCATAAATTTGAGGTTAAAAAGTTATCTTTTCTTTCATCCAGACGATCTACAGCTGAGCAGAGATGCCTTGGGTGTAGCACACGATTTAGAGTTTGTAATTATTCTTTCAAAGGGTCAGATGGAATGATGCCTCCAATTAAACTAAACTGCGCAGAGTTCTTCCAGCCACAGATCAGATCCATCCTTTTTTTTTTGTTTTTTTTTACACATAGGGATTTTGAAAATTGAAAACATGTGTACACCCCAAAATCAAAAGTCAAGAGGGTAGGCTACACAGGGTTTCTGCAGCACCAAGTCAAATGTAAGACTTTTTAAGACCATTATGAATGATATGTAAAACCTAGGCCTAGGTCACACATCAAAAAAGAAAAAAAAAATTAGATGTCAGAGTCCGGAAACATCGTATGAAACAATTCCCAGATTTCCTCATTCGCATTATAGGAGTGGTGTCTAGTCACCCTGTGGAGGACCCAGAGCACCTCCACTCTTAGTGCTTGCTCTGATCCAAAAGCGACAATGAGGTCGCTTACGGGAGTTTGCAGAGCTGCTGTGGGGGTCTTGCCTAGGCAGTGTGGAGGTAGTGCTGGGACTGGAGCCACCATATACCGGGCAGAACTGGCTGATGGCTGTCGTTTGCTGGAGAGCATTCACAGCAGTTAGATGTTTCTCACTTTTTGCATGAGAGTCCAGAAGTTCCAGTTGAATTGTTTTCTTGCTTAAGACATAGTTAAGAGGAAATATGTTATGTTGTTAGCAACTGGCTTTAACCAAGTATTGCTAAACTTGCACTTCTGTTTCTGTGGTAGGCTACAATCCAAAGTTATATCTATTTGGACTAGCAAACAAAAGAACTAAAACACCATGGAATCAAAACACAACATTCTAAAGATACTTTTAAGGCCTAAAATTTTGATTTTTAAAATTTTAGACTTTTTTTTAAACTTCAATAAGTCCTGATGTTGCAGCAGCTTCAAGGTCCAGTCAAACCAGCATGCATGTTCAAGCCAGTGCTGTAAAATCAATTGTATGTTGTATCTTAGAAATCTATAACAGCAATAATAACACACGCTGACTCCTTCCTCACTGTGCCATTCCAAACTGCTAAACACCCACCCATCGAACAGCAGCCGTCAATAAGAGAAAATATTTTATTTCTCAACATGATAATGTTGTTATTCCCAATGATTTCGGAACCGTGGAGAACCAGACATCAGGAGTGTGTGGAATAACGGGGAGTCAAAGGATCATTTTGTGTTATTGTGGGCATACGTTTCCCCCCAGATCCCTTATGGCAATCCACCTCTCTGACCTTAAAACACAATGTTGTGATTGAATGGTTGTAATTAAAATGTTCTCCTGGTTTCAGGCCCGCAGCGCCCTCGGCTTGAGAGGAACATAAACACACTAAATTGTGTTGATAGCCTAACAAAGCCATGTCCAGGGAGTTACCAAATCTTATTCTGAATATAAAACAGATAATGTCAGAAATGCATGATAACACTTAAATGGCCAATAAGGCAATAACCTACACACAAAAGCATCCAGGCAAGCCATTCAGACAACAGTGATAACAAACAACAGGACTCATGCATGATAGCATGATCGCCCCTGCTGTGTCAGATGAAAAGGTTTTCGTTAATAATCCTGCTGGCTCCTGAGAGACAACTGTGGACTCAAGGACTCGCCCTTGGTGTGCCAGCACACCATCCGGTCCATCCTCAGGTCAGGAAACACATTACAGATCCACAGTTACTATCATAGGAAGGATGTGGAGCGTGCATGCACCCCGCACGCTCTCTCAGTGAAGTCCATGCCCACGACACTGCACTCTGCCAAGCTACTTTAAAGTAGCTGTCACTGTTCAAGAGGGGTTTTGTTTTGTTTTGGTTGAGGCAGCCAACATTTTTCATAAATTGGTCATGATCAATCGGTCAGCGATTATGGCAAGCTTCCTGGCTGGAAGAAGGAGCAGTGCACTGCCATGAAGCTAATATGTTGAGTGGAAGGCAGCTGGCCGACAGAAATTTCTCTCTGATGCCGAACTCTTGTAGATGTATAAGATAATGCTAACTGGAGTTTGAGTTATTTAGTTAACTGGAACTTTTCACAACAAATTTATTTTAAACTGTTTCAATAGTTTTTTGGCCCCTTGAGGGCAGCAAAACAACACATCATTGATATATTATCAGCTTATGAAGATAACATAGCCAATGTGTTAGCAAATTGCTGACCATTTGAACGTACAACAGATACGGAGAGACAATAGCATTCATATGGAGGCTGTTTTTTCTGTCCACCAGACAAATGTAATCATTCACTCTCATTTTAGTTCTGTTTTGGTCACCAACTCCTTAAAAAAAAAAAAAAAAAAAAACTAACTCTTTAGCTGCTAAATGCTCCACAATGTTAACCAGCTAGCTAGCTGCTAGCATTGTCTACAGTTTGGGGGCTGCGTGTGTAACATACAGTGGGTTTATTAGAGGTTTTCTTTGCTGGAAACAACTGCCTGTTGTTGAAAACCAAGTCTGATGAGATGAGAACGGTGAGCGTGAACTAAAGCATTAAAGCTGTGGAACAAAAAAATCCACATAACTAGCTAAAAGACGCTAATGCGCTCTGTAGAGCTGAGGGGAACTGCAGAGTTGGTTGATAAAGCTCTAAGTGACCCACAGCGCTGCAAAGGAAGGTCTGGCTAGTCCACACAGCATTCTGGGATTATAGACAAACGTGCTCTGGTTTATTGGGATTTCTTTAAACTAATCACAATAGGCTTTGGCCATGTTAAGCGCGACACATAGCCATGGTGCCGCTGCAAAACAGCCACTGAAAGGAACTTGTTTTGGTGGAACATGAGTATGTTCTAAAGTTTTTTTAGTCGTGCAACAGAAAACTCAGATTAGACAGAGAGTCTAGCTGTCTGGATTTACACTGCAGAGATCTGAGGAGCAGTTAATTATAGTCCTCATAAATTGATTGGAGTTTAAAATAACAACAGAACGGAAATTTCAGGTGGCACCGGTACAATCTTTGTCATTTTCCCAAATGTTAACAGAAAATATTGCTAAGTGCATCTTTAATTTTTGATGTGTAATGAAACTACCTAAAATTTAATAACAACAACACTAGAATGGTTAGATGCCAGTAAAACCGACTTTTGTGAGGTCACAGTGACCTTGAGCTTTGAACTGTGATTAACAAATTCTAATCAGTTCATTCTTGAGTCCAAGTGGACCTTTGTACCAAATTTCAAGAAATTCCCTCAAGACGTTCCTGAGATATCGCGTTTATGAGAATGGGATGGACGGACAATCCGAAAAACATGATGCCTCTGGCCGTGTAACACCTGTGTAGCCCAGCAGAGGCATAAAATATAATATATCACCTTTCAACCAAGAGGCACAAATAGCTTTCCAGAGAGGCCATAGGGTCCAAAAAGAGCCATGTAAAGATAAAGGCTTTCCTTATAATCTCTTTAAGATTTAATATCAATTTCAAGCTCTCTTCAATTCAGGAGATTAAGTTGAATTCAAAAGTCAAAGTGAGTGACTTGTGTGTTGTAAAGGGACCCACTCCATTCAGCCCCTGTGCAGGAAGAGCATGGCTCCCCCTCTGGTGCAGGTTATTGTGCCACTTTTCCAATCTGCAGAGGAGGCAGCAGCATCCTGCTTCAGTACAGCCCCTGAGGTCCGTCAAACAGCCCAGAGGCATCCCCACTGTCACTCTGTTTATGTGACCTTTCACCTGACAGGAGGAAACAGGACATCAGCACTCTTGTGTGTTTGTAAAGATAACCGAGAGACCGCCTCTTCCTGCTGGTTAAGTGTCAGAGGCGGCTCATGTATTCATAGTCGTGCGTTCTGCTTTGATGATGCTTAATAACATCCTTGATTATTTCAAGTGAGGTCATGGAAGAGTGCAGCGTCGCAGCTGCAGAAGAGAATCAAAGACTATGCTTGTTTATGAAAGAAAAAGTTATTTGGTTTTATTACTTGCATTAGTAGGTTTTACAGTAATTGTTTGGGTCTTCACCAGGAAATGATCGAAACATGCAATCACAACAATGTAAATATACTGCATAGACTGAATAATGCGAAGAACTACATTTAAGTTTATTTCTTTGAGCAATACAAAATTAAGTGTGTAATATATTACATTTAGGCACATATAATGTATATAAAATGAATGTACAAATAATAGAAAATCAACATGCATATGACATATGCTATAAGAATCTACAGAACTACCAAGGATGCTGTGAAGTTCCATATGGGTAAACTTAATTATTAATCAGAAAATGCATCTTCATATTTTTTAAAATATCTGGTTTAACAGTAAATAACCAGTATATCTTGAAATGTAATTTGATGCATCAAACCTTGACTATATTCGACCCAAAATGGTTGAATTTAGTGTTTAATGTTTTTGCTGACTGCTCCTGCAAATCGAATGAGCCTCTTCAGAATAATTACAGCACAATGGATTTGTATCATACAGTGAATATGGCTATTTTTTTTCATTTCAAGGCTGTTAAGGTTTATTGCAGAAACTAGATGCATCTGGTGATGCCCAATCATTAAAGCATGGAAAATAAGAGAACAATCTGACATTTTTAAATCTTGTGATATAGTACTATAATGGTTACAATGGCAGGACTGTCTTTTTAAAACTGCATGATAACAGTCATTGGCCAATAAGGGAATGAAAAGCTTTTACACCCATGTTAGCATGAAAGAGCAACATGATGGTAGTGGAGGAGTTTGATTGGTGGAGGTTTTTGACTGCGGTCACTAATGCACGGGCTGAAGAAGGGGAATGCCTTGCCCCTCGGCCCGTTGGTGAACGAGTAGAGAAGACTCATATCATCGGCGTTGTAGAAAGACACCCTCCTCTCGTCGCAGTCTAAGAAAACCCCGAGCCTCTGAGGGAAAGAGCTGATCTGCAGCCTCGTCCAGGGCTGTGTGCCGGCCGAGTACTCGCTCCCATTACGCAGCCTCAGTGTCCAGTAGCCGGTTTCGGGGCTCAGCTTGATCCGAGCGTGCCTGTCTACGGCCTCAGAGGCCACGCCCAGATCCCACTTGGGTTTGGAGCCCACTTCTACCTCCCAGTAGTGTCGGCCTGACTGGAAGCCCTGGGCAGCCAAAATGTTGACGCACTGGAGGAAACGCTTGTTGTGGTCTGTATGTGGGATCATCACGTCACATTCAACTGCCGCCGTTTTGTCCCTGGAGACTTGAATGTTCGGGTGCGCTGTGTCGACATCAAACGTTAATGGAGAAGGACCTTTGGGATAGAATAATTCATTAAATGATAATAAAATTCAAGAGTTTCCCATTTTAAACTGAAAGTCTTTTTTGTGTCTGATGAAGGACATTGGGAGGAAATTACCTGGCTCCAAAGACTTGAACATCTTTCTCCATGTGATGTACTGTAATGGGGCCAAGTATTTGTTGCTGAAAGCGTTTGCATCAAACTCCGGGGCAACATCCACCTGCACACATGACCTGTCAGAAGAAAGCAAACACGCATTTAGTGAGGGTCATTTTTTTCAGCACAAATTACACTAAATGGAGGTAGAAATCAAATAAGCATATGACAGGTGCAAAAATGCACAAAAGTAAATAAATCAATCAGTCACAACACTGAAATGGACACTTACCTTAGCTGTGGGAGCTGGGGAGAAAGTAATAAAAGACAAATCACATTAACAACTTGTCAAACTACGTGACACTCATACATTACTTAAAGCATGGGTTTTATAAAAACTTCACATGTGATCTACATATTCACAGCTTGACAGTTACTTTGATGCATCAAAACATGTCAGTCAAATTTGGATTCTCATTTGAACGGTTTTGTCACAGCCGAGACCTTACCTCAGTCAGTATGACGTTCTCTGTGGCGCCGCTAGCCTGCTCTAGTGCTTTCATATTATCCTCCAGCTCCCTCACGGCCATCTCCATGGCCTCCAGGTGGCGCTGGACTTTCTCAAGCTCATCCTCCTGCTCTCTCCTCAGCTGCTCCAGCACGCAGGTCTCCTCATCATGCAGCATCTGATAAAGAGCTCTGAATTCTCCTTTGACACGAGCCTGCAGATCTGCTCCGAATCTCTGTGACAGGGGAAAATGACTGATGTTACAAGTAGTGGACATAATGTAGCATCTTGCTATCTTTATGTTACCACAGCTATGTTTTTGCCAAGTGGCTTGTTCCATTAAAGCCCTAAATAGCTTCCGCAAAAGTGAACATCTCTAGAGAGAGACAAGCAAGGGGTAATGAAGCTACACTTTGCATCAAAAATCTATGTGTCAAACAAATACAGACTGTTTAAGCGGGGAAGGATTTCCTGTTCCATCTCAGCACAGCATGCACAACTCAACTCAAGCTCTTATCTTCCATCTGTCACATACACATTAGCTGTAATGGGGTTTCTGTCGCCTCAGCCTGTACAGTTTGTCATGTGTACTAAAATCTTATTTCTTGTTTAAGTGATTTAAAGCTTAATTAGAAGTGCATGGTTTGATGCAACAGGTCTTTCAGCTGAAGCAAATATAAGAGAATAATTGTCATGTAAGAATAAGACTGTAATGTAAAGATTTCCTTTACATCGTTGACCCACAATTAAGTCAGAGGTTAGAAAGGCATTTATGCACCCAAGTGTAAAACCCTTATGTTTTACATAACAAAAAGCACAAACTGTCACTTAGCATCATCTGCAAACACCACTAAATATGCACAGTGACATATTGCAAACAGCCATTAGGGAGGGACGTTCGCATTGTTATCTGTTAAGTGCTACCACTGTCTGAGTTCCCCAGCGGAGTGTACCTTTATGGTATCCATCTTGTCTTTGTCTCTGCGAATCCTGTTGATGACGTCCTCCTTCTTCAGGCGATGGCTTTCCAAAGTCTCTTTCAGTTGTTTCTGTATAGCAATATGGAAATCAAATCAGTGTGGAGACAGAAACAATAGCACGTAGAGAGAGACTGAGCAGAGCATCAAGGAACTCATAAACAACTGTATACATGATGAATACTGAGTGAGAGGTGTTGAGTCAACTCCATTTCCATTTTGTTTAAAGGATGTACTTTGTGTTGTTGTTGTAGCATTACACTGCCATTTTATTGAAAGATGTATATCCAATGTTTTGGTCCCCTCCTCATTTACATAATATATGGATATGGATAAGCAAAAATATCAGAAACACCTTGTTATTTAATGCAATTTAGTGAGACAACAGCACAAAGTACAGCCTATTAGAACTAGTGTGTTTAATTCTTCCCAGCTTCATCCGAGTCCCCTGAAGTTGACGCGCAGGCGCATTGCGTAACCTACGACGTGAGTTTCTTGAAGTGGAAAAATGATGGAAGCATGAGATGACAGCGCTCAGGACATTTATCGGCCCTCTATGAGGACTAAGTCTGAAGCATGGGCATATTTTGGTTTTTATAAGAATGTTGATTGGAGATAGTTATCCTGTCTGAAGAACGTGCAGGAAAAAAAATTGCTGCTAAAGGCACTGAACACATTTTTTTAAAATACCGCAATAATACCGAAAACCGTAATAATTTTGGTCACTATAACCGTGAGGTTAAATTTTCATACATTTACATTCCTAATTCCCTGTGTGCATTTGTTCATGTTTTACAAAGGGACCTAAGCAAGACCATAAAACAACTGTTAGCAATAATATCACATACATACAAGGTTAGTATTAATATATAGCTGTTAAAACATATATACGGTATATACACACACACACACACACACACACACACACACATATATATATATATATATATTTTTTCCTTCTTCATGTATTGAAATCATTGTCAGTAAGGAAAAATGGAATCCGAACATCTCTACTTTAAAACTGCCACTTGTTGTTTTGTGATGGATAAAACAGCAAGATAGAGTGTGTCAATAAGTGAGTTTTAAGAAGTGTAGGTGGATTTGATTAACTTTTGGACATAGGCAGGTTAGTTGTTTCCCTGTTTCCAGTCTTTATGCTAAGCTAAGCTAAGCAGCTGCTGGCTTTAGCCTTTTATATACTGGTGAGAGTAGTTTACAGCTTCTCATCCAACTCTTAGCAAGATAGTGAATAAACATATTTTCCCAAATCAAACAATTCTTTTTAGAAACAACCATAACGCTGAATAAACACCTTTCTGGTACAGTATGAAAAACAATTACATTTATCAAGAGTGAGTGACAAAGGTATGATTTATTACTGGGATTTTGAACAGGTGGTTTTATTATTCTGGTTCTCTGCCTTGGGTTAAGTAATATATCCTCCTGTCGTACAAAGTAATATAAAAGGGAGTGGTGAGTTAACTGTGCCCTGAGCAATTCAAACGAGATGTGTTCAGGGTGGAACTACAGTGAAATAAACACAGATGTGGACTGAAACATAGAATACAACTATATTCAACTTACGTGACTCAAAGGTTACACAACCATTGTTTTCAATTGATCCGTTTACTTTGGAGCATGAGGTTATTTGTATATGATTGAAAAACATTTAATAAAACTTTCCGGATGACCAAGAAAGGGTTGGAAGGCAGCTAGCCAGCAGGATCACGGTAGGTGTGTACTCACCTCTAGGTTTTTGATATACGTGTCCGAGGTGGTGGCCCGGACCTTCTCCACCATGGCTGTCACAAGGTAGTTAGTTTGGAACTGCTTGGAGCTGAACTCCTTGCGACATTGCGGGCAGGTCACAGGCCCCTGAGTCCCTCTCCAGTACCTGGAGATGCAGGGTTTGCAGAAGTGGTGCATACAGGCCAACATGACAGGCTCCCGGAACAGGTCACAACATATGGCACATGTCAGGTCCTCTCTCAGGCTGCCTTTGGGGGATTTAGCAACAGCAACAGCAGCAGCAGCCATGGTGAATGGTGTTTTGCTCACCAAAGTCTGTCCACACTGAGGAAGTAAAAGCAAAAGCCTGGATGGAGAGAGAGAGACTGCAAGTGGTAAACAAATACTTCCCTTCTGTGGTCAGTTTACATGGAGACACGTTTGATTGTTCAGTCAGCTGAAACAAAAACAAAAAAATACATCACAAATTGTACAATCTACTGCAACAACTTCCTGGTTTTCAGAAAAATCTGGATCCAGCCGAGTGGACTGTGCACCTCCCCTCGGAAGGCAGACATTGATAACAAATCGGTGAAAATAACTCTCCACTCCTTAGACTATACTAATCAGTAACACACACTTCAAGTGCAAAAGACAGCCAGTTCCGGTGTAAATATTGATCAGGGTGGCTAGGGGCACACATCGTGTGATATATCACGGGACTATATGAAATAGCTTGTGATTTGAATTATAAGAGCAACGTTTGGTTTTACACTGCCTGAAGCCTGCTAGCGTTTAGCTAAGTGAAACAGCGACTAAACAGCCTGTTTAAGCAAAACAAAACAAAACAAATGTGCAACTTTGACATTTGTGACTGTAATAAACTCGTAGTTAACACTTTCATGAACTTACGTTGTATGTTTCTCGGAGAAATGTGTGGCCAAATACTTCAAAGTCCCTTCTGCTCTCGCAAGCCTTCCTCAGCTCCTGTTTGGGAACACGACGTACACGCGTACTGCGCATGTGTCAGCTCCAAACGCATCTTTGATTGGTTCATTTGTTTCACAGCAAACAGCAAGCTGTGAGTGATTTCAGTCAGTCAAGTAGCCTACTTTTTCCTCTTTTCCAACTAAGTCACTTTCTGTTTCACTTTGCACTTAAGACTCCTGTGAACTTACCACAGGTTACGGTCAATGGTCTTGCTCCATACATTTCCCCACTAGGCTACTGCAAATTTTCAGAAGCACTCACTTCCTTCCAATTTAGTATAGCACTTTAATGAAGTTGGCTGACTTACATGAGACAGATTTTTTAACCCTTGTGTTGTCTTCCCGTCAAAATCAGCACTTTTGTTAACACTTTTTATCAATGTCTAACTTTTTCTTATTTTTTTTAACGCTTTTGACGCTTTTTTTTCAATGTTTGTCACTTTTTTTTACGTTTTCAACACTACGTAACACTAACTTATTAATTAGTTTTAGTTATTTTTGAAATGTATGGTCAATAAACCTCATTTATAGGAAATTATAGCTAATGTTTGAGTTAGAAAAGCAGAAATTAGGAAATATTTAGACTAAAATTAAAGGAATGTATGTTGATGGATAATCACAGACTGGAATATGTCAACTTTTACTCAATACTATTTCAAAACCACTTCAATTTCTTTTTCAAATGCTATAACATTGAATAAGACATAATATTATAAGAAATTAATGAAAGTAGAGATTTGTATGTTGGATCAGTCATGTTATTTTGGGTAGTTAAAAAGAACTATTGATATAGGAAAACGGGTCAATTGTAGACAAAATCAAAAGCATCACCGGCTGAGATATCCTGACTTTTAGTCTAAATAACTGGGTCCATTATTTCCCATATTGCAACTGAGGAGTGTCTGACTTCATCAGGGTAGTTTTTTCAGACTTTAGAATAGACAGTAGACATCATACATCTGTTTTCACAGGCTGAATAATTCCCCATGTATAAAATTAGTAAAGTGCACCTATGATTCAATAACTTTAGCAGAATGTCTATACTACCTGTATGAGAGATCCAAGATTGGGCCCACATCAGTTTTGCTTTCCAAGCCATATCGGCCTTGTCTTAGAATCTCTCCACATAGTCCTGGGTCTTCCCCGAGGCCTCCTCCCAGCTGGACGTGCCTGGAACACCTCCCTAGGGAAGCGCCCAGGAGGCATCCTTATCAGATGCCCGAACCACCTCAACTGATCTTTTTAAATCAATATGTTGAATCACTAAAGAACTAAAGGCTGTTATCTGCATAAGGCTACAGTCTCCACCTGTCATGTTTAACCTGTGTGAGACACAGTGAGAGAAAAAGAAAGAGGCTTAAATGGGATTCCTCAGTTTGTCTGTCCTCGACTCCCACATTCATTATTTCACGCAGCCTACACACAGAAAGACAGACAGACAGAAAGAGAAAGAGACAGGAAGGACAACAGCAGTGTCTGCACTCTGAGTTTTGTGGATGTGCGACATGAGGACGCCATGCTCTCTGATCATGTCATCAGATCAGCACCAGTGTTCCTTACAGAACCTGATCAAAAACAGCAATCAGATGGAGAGCAGTGGACTATAAATACAGAATCTCAGGCCATATGGAGGGGAGTCCTGTGCTAGTTACACACATGTAGATTTATACGAGCACGGGTAAATGAATGAAGCTGCAAAGACCTACAGTAGAACTATTGCTTTAACCAGAAGCAATTCCAGGATTTTTTAAGTGGTGTGGTCAATAATCAGTCGGTGGGGCCAAAACTGGAATACTCTGCCTCTCACTCTGTTAACATACCGCATATCGCTCCACAAAACAGACAGTGTTTTAACTTTAACTCATAGTGTGATGCGGCTACCAGCGCCAGTTGTTTAGCCATCAATAGGTGACTGCAAGCCCAGCAACAGGGGGGCCATGGTAGTAATGTTGGATTTTAGCCAGAAAAAGTTAACATTATGCAACGTTGCATACAGATCCAACAACAACAACCGAGCATGTTTACACTCGTCACCATCTAACGTAGCTAATATCAATCGATCCAACACAACATGATCAACATATGGACCAGCACCACAAAGGCAGGATGATAAAATGTGTTTTCACTCACCCAACGCTGAGGGCTCACTAAAGAGAAAGGCAACGCGGCAGTTCTTCCATTGGGCAAACTTGACTTATGTTGTAAGCTAACCAATCCACGTTTAACTGCAGTTTCTTTTACCAGCAGTTTGAGTGATGACAATATCCCAAAGCTGGTGGGCACCAAAGCGTTTTAATTCCATTTTCTCCTCCAAAGGGTTTAAACCTTTGCTTGAGTATAATATCCACTTCAAACATTTTTCTGAGACTAAAAGACCCCAAATTACAAACCTGAGACAAAAGCTAGTTGAAACAGGTGTGTCTTCAGCTGCTTTTTAGATAGAACAACACAATGTAATTCTGCTAAATGAATTATCACAATCATTAATGTCACTTGCAGACACGAGGCCTTACAGCCCTGCACCTGGATTTAACTTAAACTGACAATTAGTGCTGGGCAATATATCAATATTATATTGATATCGTGATCTGAGACTAGATATTGTCTTAGATTTTGGATATCATAATATTGTGATATGACATAAGTGTTATCTTTGACTGCAGTGTGGTTTAAAAGGCTGCATTACAGTAAAGTGATGTAATTTTCTGAACTTACCGGACTGTTCTAGCTGTTGTATTATTTGCCTTTCACCCCATTTAGACATTATGTTCACATTACTGATAATTATTTATCAAAAATGTATGTGTGAAGATATTTTGTTAAAGCACCAATTTTCAATTCTAGAATATCGTCACAATATCGATGTTGAGGTATTTGGTCAAGAATATCATGGTATCTGATTTTCTCCCTATCGCCCAGCCCTACTGATAATCATTTTCTACAGAGTGACACTGTGAAACTTCCACTTTCAGAACCTTTTGGAGATTAGCAGGTTTGTGGTATGGGTGGGGGAAAAATGTATACAGCATAGTATCAATCTTTTATTATATATGTCTTGTATATGTCAGTTTGTCTGCTTGACAATCCCATTTAGCAGCAATAAAATTGAAGTGATATAAACAAACAGAAAAATGTATCTTTTTAGATTTAACAAATGTTGAAAAAGT
Source organism: Percina caprodes (assembly GCA_013375575.1). Classification (NCBI taxonomy): domain Eukaryota; kingdom Metazoa; phylum Chordata; class Actinopteri; order Perciformes; family Percidae; genus Percina; species Percina caprodes. Next base: position 737,801 of record JABXJD010000121.1, on the reverse strand, counting down.
TTCCTTTTGGGGACATAATTTTAAAATGGGAAAAATTAGAAGTTGGAAAAAAGGTTATAAATTGCAATATATCACAGAATATTGCAATATGTTTAAAATCGCAATGATATTGTATCATGGCAAGTATCGTGATGATATCGTATCGGGAGGCGTCTGGTGATTCCCACTCCTAGTTTGTGGTAGGCGCTGATATCCTTTAGCCTATCAGTAACGCATTCAAGTCAGGCTAAGGAAAGTCAACCTTGACTGCAGAGTGAGCCAGTGCTCATGGAGGCTGGGGGACAGCTCTCATAATTCAAAGAATAAATTGAGGCGGAGAGGCAGCCTGCCCCAATCAGTGAGCGTAACATTTGTTGCTGAGTCAATCAGTGCACCAATTATTGCGTCATCAAATAAAATCCCACCAAGAGAATCCAAGTATTACATATAATGTTGCTCCAATATGCAGAGGCAAGGAAGGCATGCTGTTCTGTTATCAAAATCACAAATTTCGATGCAGCTAAAACTCCTTTGGTTATGCCTGAAACAAAGTGACAGAATGTTTCAGTTCCTTAATTATCTCGTGACATTCCCACCACCTCTCTGAACAGTAGGTAACAATTTACAGGGATATACAAAACTCATTTCAAACAGAGTCTACAAATACATGTACATTTTTTTCAATTTGTTTATGTCTTTTTGTTTTGATTTTTTACAAACCATTAATTTCAAGGTAACTGCTTGGTGGTAAGTTTAGAGTTGTATTGTTTTTACCTTGGAAACTTTGGAAGCTTTGAGAAATGTCCTATCTTTTCACAAACCTCTCCAAGCTTTGCTACAGTGTATTAAGGAAAACGGCTCCAGGCACACAATAACCCCATAGGATTTGAAGTAATTCAGGTGATGAATGATACCCAAAATATTAACATTTTGATTGGAATTCACAACCAAACCCTGTTCAAATGTACTGTAATTCAATAATCTATTTCCAACGCCATAACTCACAGAAGGGATGTCTTCAACAGTGGTATCATGCAATTAACTGGCTTGTTACACAACAACAAGACAGTTTGATTTAAATGCTGCTCGTGTGATTGCTGTAATTAGATCAGCTGTGACAGTGGAGCGTCAAATAAAGCAATTTATGAGGATTTGCTTTACAATGCTGAATTGTTCCAAAGTCCATTCGAAGTTGTACACATGTATACGATTTCAGATAGGAAGTGGAAAGCCTGTCTGGAAATAAAAAATGAATAATAAATGGAGATAAAACTGCAAAATGCAATAAACCCAGTGACGTAACTCTGCGTTGGCAATTTAAAGGACATTCTGTGATATTTGTTTCATTGTCCTTACTGCGTTATGCAATGGAAATTAAATTACACAGACTACTCACTTGAAAACTATGAACTGCAAAGCGCAGATCTCCAGTGACGGTCCCTGGCACTGATGTGGACGCTCACACTGAATCCTGTAGACCTGCCTCAGGAACGCACTGTCTATAGCCACAAGATGCGCACTGGCCGCTACTGCTTGGGAGGAGCTTCGGGATTTCCCCCCTTGTTTTACGCCACTCTCCAGTGAAGACTCGTTTGCAAAAGGAGATATATGTGGAAAGGTGAGTCCATTAATATGTGGATATTGTTCTTTGAGACTTTAAATGAATATTGCGAGGCTACTTTAGTGGCAAAAATATAACCCTGTGGAGAAAAACATTAAATTATCAGTTCTTTTGTGCAGCGTAACCTGTAGTTGGGTGAAACTGTTACATGTGCGTAATTTGGACATGAGAGAGGCATTTAAAAAGCAAGTCCAAAATACGTGCCACATTTGTGTTGGATGCAAACGCTTTGCACCTGTCTAGCCGGTTGAATAAGCGTTGAGCGCTCACTTGAAGACATTTGAATGCGCATTATTCACTTAGTTAAACAAATGGCAAAGAATTACGCATGCACGACCGCACAATCAATGCCTAATAGATTGGGAATTAGGTATCACATAATTTGATGGCAGTCTGTGCTTAGACTTCACTAGAAGTCGGTTAAATTGTGTTTTTTGTTTTGCTCCAGCAGGTGTATGGTAACAGATTCCACAGTGGCAAGGATTACCATCTCTGATCAGAAAAGGTGCTTTGGCAAATTACTGCTGCTTTGTAAAGTGCATATGTCGCATGCAGTCTGCCTGATCAATCCCTGCGTGCTCTTGCGTGGCTGACCGCTCTGGTGACAGAGGGTACCGGCAGGCTGTGCGTGCTTTTTGCTTCATTGGCACTGCAACACTGACAGTTGTCATTGCCACAATTTGGTCCTTATAGTTTCAGAGATATCCTGGAAGTCGTTTCATGACACACAATGTGTCTGTAGAGATTCTATATCAATAATACTTTTCTCTCCTTTAGGCCTAACACCTACAATTATCTATCTATTATCTAACCAAGGCTGTATTATTCTTATTTTCGAAGACGTGCACACAAGCACATATATATATATATATGCACTTATAGACCTTTTGCTTGGAGTCAATTGCAGAGAGGACAATGTCATTAATGTGTTAGGTTTGACAATAGAGCAACACAGCAATTAGCAAAATATTTTTTTTTTATATTTTCCAAATAATGGAAAAGCAAAGTATTCACTAAATTATTGTGTCTTATAGTCTGTGACACAAATAAGCTACAGGATCCCTAGAGCAACCAAAGAGTGTCTATCACCAAAAAGATGACCTCTCACTAAATGGTGTCCTGTTTTTCTCAGTAATTCCATGAAGAAAACTTCAAATAATTAGGTGTTTGAGTATTGTGGATTTGTTGAAAGCCTCTGGCTGAGTCTAATGTCAATTAATGTAATTAGAACAATTAATCAGCTTAATGTAGATGTAGCATTATTAGCATAATTTAGGAGTCCAACGTTGAGAGTAGTATTTATACATGTAGTCAGAAAATGTTCTCTCTGTATTCAGCAGAAGCTCTCAGCCTCTTGCAGGAAGTTTGGAAGAAATGACAAGATAATGAACTATAGAAAGTACTGAAAAGAGAGAATATTTTTCTTACTAACATACGGTTAGTTCTGTCAGTAATTAGGCTTACCACACAATATTCCCTTTATGAGATGCCGACTGTGTATGAGAGCAGTCAGTGGCTCTAATGATGTTGCTTTGAACACTGCTTTCTTCATCATTTCCCTTAAGTCTTTATAATGGCACAGGTGTTTGTGTCCCTTGGAAAACTGCATGCTGTAATCAAACTTATACCCAGGATATGGAGAAAAACATTTTCAATACAAATAGCTCTAGGTTGCAATGTGGTCTATTTTTTGGGGGGAGGGTTCAACTGTGCACAGAGAGATAATTTTCTATTGCTTATCATGTGTTACTGAGATGTGCATTTGTTTTTCTTTGTTTTTTAAAACATCCATTTGTTCTGATAATTAGGCAGCATCCATTAGAGAGTTCTCTTATCTTTTAAATTGCATGGCTTTCATTACTCTCAAGTTAAATACACAATGTACTTAATAACAGTGTGACATTTACAATGCAGACACTTTCCAGGTAATATGAAGAGAATAATTAAATAGATGTGTATCATTCTGTTCATTCTATGAATGACACCATGAGAATAAATGACATGTTCATGATAAAAAAGTATTGCATAGCATTAAGAGAGTAAGAGAATGTATCAGGAGCTATATAGGTAAAATAATTATATATAGGGGTGCAGGGGTGCTGCTGGCTTTTTCGTTGACGCCATGTGTCTCCAACAGTGTTGTAGGTAGTGATAAGCAATGCAGATCAGGCGTGTTGGGAATTCTTAATTCAAAAGAAAAATGGGGAAATAATGACTACCTTTGTCATTTTCTTTTGATAGCTTCTTGGGAACACTGCTCTGCCTGTTCCATGTCAGAAAATCATTTAATTTGATGTGCTTTCTCTCCTCAGGTGTCGGCACTGCCTCAATCTGGCATCTATCGATGAAATGAGCCCACCAGACACATCCAACACCACAAGCGAAGGGGATTCTGGGGAAACCAATCCCTGGTTGAAATTCAACGACAGCATGGGTTTATATCCACCTGGTTTCCACACTGATATCACCAAGCACCTTGGAGTCCAGATCACCCTGATCACAGCTTATTCCTTCATCATTCTGCTGGGGCTGGTGGGAAACGCTCTTGTCATTTACATGATTATTCGTTACAGAAACATGCGAACAGTGACCAACTTCTTCATTGCTAACCTGGCTCTGGCAGACCTCTTGATGGACACTCTCTGCTTGCCCTTCACTCTGGTTTACACTCTGCTAGATGAGTGGAAGTTTGGGTCTGTGTTGTGCCACATGGTGCCGTTTGCCCAGGCCCTGAGTGTGCATGTATCCATCCTGACCCTGACAGTCATCGCTTTGGAGCGTTACCGCTGCATCATCTTTCACCTTGGCCGGCGCCTCACATGGCACTCCAGCTTCCTCATCATGGCATTCACCTGGACTATGTCTGCTGTCCTGGCAGCACCCTTGGCCATCTTCAGAGAGTACCGCCATGAAGAGATCCCGTCCATCAACCTGCGTATCGCTGTCTGCTCTGAGAAGTGGCCCTACGGGACCAGTAGGGACGGAGTCATCTACAGCCTCTCAATGCTGCTCCTACAGTACATTCTTCCTTTAGCCATCATCAGTTACACTTACATCTGCATCTGGGTCAAACTGAAGAATCATATCAGCCCATCCACCCGTATCGACAGCATCAACCGCCGGAAAAAGACCACCAAGATGTTGGCGCTGGTGGTGGTGGTGTTTGCTACCTGCTGGCTGCCGTTTCATGTGTTTCAACTGGCCAGTGATCTGGACCTGGTGCTCAGGTTTAAGGAGTACAAACTAATATACACAGTGTTCCATATCATTGCTATGTGTTCGACTTTTACCAACCCTCTCCTGTATGGGTGGATGAATAAAAACTACAGGAATGGCTTCCTCATGGTCTTCCGTTGTGAGGATAGGCCAGATTCCTTCCACCCCGAGGGCTCATTCAGGACACGCTCTACAAGAAGGCTGACTCTGAACGGTCGTAATGGCGGACAACCTCCAACTGCTGTATGAGATTAACACAATTTAAAAAGCCTGTAGGATTTTACCGAACACATTGAACGCACCTCTGGTTTGTCGTTCAAAAGCAGCCTTTGACTTAAATGGCTTGATCTTGAGTATCTATATGTCACTAGAGAGGGCTCAAAGCTTTGCATGCAAATCGCTTTATGTAAGGCTCTCCTTTCCTTTGTTATTGGTAGCCTACTAGTGAAAATACATTTGTCAAACCTATTCAAATATGTGTTTAAGATGTTAACTAGGCTGTTAATTAACTCGGTACAATGTATAATGTGTCTCCTGTAAATGCAGAACTCTTGTTGGTAGGAGGTAAAGTTGAATTCATTTTGCACTCCATTGCATACATCACCTGCAGGCTATTGATTTGTTCATACTTACTTAGGGGAAAAGGTGATTATGATGATTGCATAAACAAGTTTAATTTTTCACACTTGTTTTTCTATTTGTTGGCTGTTCAAAACATTTGGATGATCTTCATTTAATCAATCCAAATGCTGCGTTTTGGATCAATTCCAATGTTGTGGCAGAGTAACATTCAATCCTCGCCCAAGGAATCCAGAGGAGCCTATTTTTGTCCAACCAGAAAGTTAATTATGTTCACCTGGCAACCAGCTGTTTCCGATTAGATGGGCCAGCAGCACATCTGTGTCAAAAGGAATGGGATCAAAGTGAGACTTTTTGATTTGTTCATCATATAAGGTTGGCCGCTGCTTTGAGGATATGTAAAAAAAAAAATTTAAAAGGGATTTGTAAAAGGACAAAACATGCTAATTTAACAATCAGCTGCTAAAGTGTCGTTTGTTGGTGGTCTTTCAAAAATGAATACAGGAACATTATCAACCATACGGCCTCTGTGCACACATAGGCTAACTCCCAGAGTTGAACTTGACAATCAGAAGATGTTTTTAGTGTCAAATAAAGAGACCTTGGCTTGGATTAAAGGAAGTAGTAAGGTAATTGATCCTGTCTGGGTGTGTAGTGAAACTGAAAATAGTTACAAAAATTACAAAATGTATTAACACTGACACCATACGTGGACTACTCAAAACATTTGTGGGTGCATGTCCGTAGTGCATGTACCCTCCATACTTAATATAAATAGACTTTAATTCTCTGAATCTGACAGCTGGAAAATCCATCTATAGATGGGAAAACAGTATACATAAAAAGAAAATAGAAGCAAAGCATTTATTTCAGGGTGAATCAAAGTCATGCACATAGACATTTAGACTTCATAAAACAAAAAGAACTAGTAGGTCCAAATAACATCCAATGAAGCATTAAATGAACAGCCAGACAAACGTGGATTACGCAGAGTTTTTCATTTTACAGCAAAGAAAATGCGTATTAGTTTTGTTTGGCTGGTTCCTGACACCCACATTACTGATTTCCTGGCTTAGCCTATTGTACATTATATAGTTTATTATAGAAAGTAAGCCTTTTTCAGGACTACCAGCAGACAAACACTGACCCATTACATTAAACCCTTTGGGCATTAGAGCTAATGAGTGGATCATTTTAGTATGCATTAGAAATGATCCATCTGCACCAAAATATGGCTTGCAGAAAGGGATATGTCTCCAAAAACAGCAAGACAAGGTCAGATTAACCATGATAATGTTTTCTTTTTTACCACTGAGTTAAAGACAAATTGCAGAAGATGCCACTTTAAGTAGTTTTGAAAACATTACATGACATTTGACCCAAAAATTCTCATCAACATTCACTCTTCAGACAACAAATACTCTTGAATGCTGTGTTGCATTTTGCACAGTCTCCTTCTGCCCTCTAGTGTTCAAGGTGGGCATCGCAGTTGCACCACCTACCGGATGTGTCGTCAATGTTTGACCTTATCGCGTTTGACCACATGCGTTTGACAGACTCAGACTGTCGGTGGCTAGCTGCCATGGTGGCTACACGGTGAACTTAATCCCGACAGAAGTATAGCATGGAAGTACTTATCTTTTAAAGGTAACCGTCTTTGCCTCTGAAATGAACGCATCCATTTGCTAACTGAATGTCAGTCAGAGAAATGTCTGGGTCACAACTTACTGTGCCATTCATTCATGTTTGCTTCGTGCTAGGCTAGAGCTCTGCTGCTGAAGGTAAAGCGGAATGCGTACGTGACAAATGTGACAGTAGCGTTATATTTGATGTTAGCCACTCGCTGTAGAAATATTGATCAGTCTGTGTGCTTCTAATGTTAGCCACAATGATTTTGCAAGCCATACCAGAAGACCCGGCGTGGTATTTGTGATATAATATCATATTTTTTTCTGACTGACAGCAGTCATAGTAACTTAGCGTTAGCTGGAAAGTTCGGGGAAATGCGTGTCCCTGTTAACGCCGGGGATTCAGTTTCGATGTATAACAAAAGCAAACATAAATCGTGTAATTCATCCATGGTTTGTTTTGTAAAAACGTGTCTTGCTTGTTCAGGACAAAAACATGATTTTTTATATTTTTTTCTATTGTCGAAACTGCTGTTGAGTAAACGACTGTGTTTACAACAACTTTGGTGTCGTCCAGCACTGTTGTCTCTCTCTCTCTCTCTCTCTCTCTCTCTCTCTCTCTCTCAAAGTTAGTAAAGAAAACTCATGTTTTCTTTGCTCTGTATCTCCACAGGGTCTTGCCACAGTAAACGCAGGGAACAATGGTGAAGTATTTCTGCTGCGCAGGTTTGCTCAAAAGCAACTGGGACCAAGTGTGTGTTGCTTTCTGGCAACGCTATCCCAACCCTTACAGGTGAGGGTGAGGAGTGGTAGTCTGAATACATTGTCCTTGCATAAACATCTTTTATCCATTTTGCATTGCATAAATAGTTTGGATTATAGTTTGGACCTGTTTTCCTATTTCAATGTTCTTTTTAACTACCCTGTTGTAATTAAACAAAATAACGATAATCAATTCTACGTCCTGCTGTGCCTTGTAATGCCGCACAGTGCCCTGCTATGCCATGAACTACTACAAAGAAATATTACAAACTACTATTTTTTTTGTGACTGTTATTGCCACTCTTCATTCTAACCCCAACCGGTCGTCAGACACCGCCTACCAAGAGCCTGGGTCTGTCTGAGGTTTCTGCCTAAAAGGCCACTGTTGCTTGCTCAGGAGGGAACTTCTAGAACTGTTGGGTCCTTGTAAATTCTGTAGTGTGTTCTAGACCTGCTCTATCTGTAAAGTGTCTCGAGATAACTCTTGTTATGAATTGATACTATAAATAAAATTGAATTGAAATTCTACACAACGCTCTTTGGCAAGTACAAATTTCTACTTTCATTAATTTTGGGGTGTCTTATTCAATTTATAGCATTTGGGGAAAAAACAAAGTGCCTTTAGTAACTTTTAATAAAAGTTGACATTCCTGTCTGTGATTATCCATCAACATACATTCCTTTAATTTTAGTGGAAATAATTCCAAAGTTTTGCTTTTCTAACTCAAACATTAGGTATCATTTCCTAAAAATTAGGTTTATTGACCATAAATTCCAAAACAAAAGTTAAGTCAGGGTTACGTAGTGTTAAACATCAAAAGTGACAAACATTGAAAAAAGGGACAACAAGGTATTTTTGTTTTATGGTCCTTTATACCTCAACTTAATTACATTTCAGACGCTAGTTTCGTACAACTACACAATAAACAAATAATTCGCTGATAACTATGTCAGTAGTAATTGTCCAATAATGTGATAAAGCATCATTCTGTCAACTGATAAGTAATTTTACTTTACTTTTGTACTTCTACTGAAATTATGAATTTACTTTGTACGTGTAGTGGATATAGTGATGTTGCTACTTTTACTCAAGTAAAGGATCTCAATACATCTTCACCACAGGGGTTGAGTGGGCTGTTACCCCAGACAGCACTGATGTGGTCCAAAACATAGCTGAGATGATTAGTCGATTAGTAAATAGACAGACAAAAATTTAAATAAACTACTAACGCAGACAATATGCACACGTCCCAGCTTTGCAGCTATGAAAAAAAAAAATTTCCTATTTTTTTTTTGTGACATGATTGTTTGATAGGTGTATGATACATAATGCATATATTTAGGTTTTCGACTGTTGGTCAGAAAAAACAAGCAATTTGAATAAGTCAATTTAGGCTTTGGGGAATTGTGATGGGCATTTTTTTACTATTTGTGAAATTTTATGGGCCAAACTATTATTTGATTTATCAAGTAAATAATAGTCTGTTTAATTGATTTTGAAAAATAATTGTTGGATGCATCTCTAGCTGAAATGATCAAATTCAGCGATAAATCAGTCAAAAGAATATAAATCTTCTAGCCTGATGTCGTCATACTCAGATTCTAGTCAGAATATGAGTCTGATCCTGCTCCATTGGGCTTTGATTATGGGGGGTGTTTTAACTAAATCAGGAAAGAAAATGCCTCTGCATTCAATTGGATAGACATACAACCAATCAGAGCAACGGAGTATGTGACGTATGTTAAGCAACGCATAGTTGTCAACAGAACTCAACTGCTAGCTACCACTGATGTTAGCTACTAGCCGAAAGCCCCAGCAATTTGTAAAATGCTAATGACATTACATCCACTTTACAGGCTCTCGTTCGAGCATCGTTGCTCCACAACGGATCAAGTCCAGAGCAAAATTCCAAATCTCAAATATTGTGGACGAGGCTAAGTTCAGCTGGCATCCAGGCTATAAATCTCCAAGAATTTTGATTATTGATGAATTGTTTTAAAGTCTTTTATCTTGCTAAACACTTGCTTGTTCAGTTTCTCATGTGTCAGTGTTTGTTTATTTGAATTTTTTCCTATTTCGTGAGACTGCATAAACAAAATGATGTTGACAGAAGTATTTATAGGTATGACACAGGTTTTGTGTGGTCTTGATCCATAGCCTTTTCTACTCTCCCACAGTAACCATGTTTTGACTGAGGACATCATTTTCCGAGAGGTTACACCAACCAACTGCCTCATTTCCAGACGTCTCTTGACCAAAACAAGCCGAGCGCCTCGATGGATGGAGCGGTACCTTCCAAAGCACATGGCCAGCTCGGCATACATCATTGAGGACTCTATTGTGGACCCTCAGAAAAGGACCATGACCACACTCACGTGGAACATCAGCCACGCTCGCCTCATGGTACCTCATTGTTTGCTTCTAGAGGCACTCAGCATTGCACAATGTAATAACATGGCCTCATGTTGCTTCTCTCTCTCTCTCTCTCTCTCTCTCTCTCTCTCTCTCTCTCTCTCTCTCTCTCTCTCTCTCTCTCCCCCAGTCTGTGGAAGAGCGGTGCGAGTACCAAATTAACCCTGACAATAGCAGCTGGACACAGATAAAAAGAGAGGCTTGGATCTCATCCAATATCTATGGGCTCTCCAGAGCTATTCAGGTCAGTAGCGTGAAGTGGAGCACCACACTACGTAACAACTCAGAGAAAGTGGTGTGGGGCGTCTGAAAGGAAGATACTCCCACCTGTCTTTCATTCTGTAATTGGTCACACATAACACATTGTGTTAAGATGCAACAGCTGAGCTCCTGAAGCTGTCAGCCGTCTGCACTGAATCCATGTGGTAGGTATGGACGTTGGTATGCATAGATGCATAACCCGCACCATAGCCTATGTCGTAGCCCCATATACACCTCCCAAAAGATGTAACTTCATGTCCCGGTGACGCAGACCACAACAACTGTGAATGCTCTCTTGGAGCCTATGTATAACTATTAATAAAAGTTGCAGGTGTTCAGTCCACCACACTCCTGTACTCAGCCTCCTGTCCCCTGCTGATCCAGCCCACAAGGGCAGTTGTCAAACGTCTGCAGGGGAAGGACCTAACTCTGACATGAGTTATAGGATGTTGACACATTAATCTCTGTCTGTGTTTTTATTTTTGTCTCTGTTGACTTTGTGTCTTCTCTTTCCAGGAATTTGGTCTTGCAAGGTTCAAGACCAGTGTTACAAAGACCATGAAAGGCTTTGAGTATGTGCTGGCCAAAATGCAAGGTAAATTGTCAATAATATTACCAACGAGTGCAATACATTAGTTGCTGGAACGAAGGCATCGTCACTTTGTATTGGCAACACCTGTGCTTTTCCTGCTGTGACAAGTCAAAATATCTGCAATGAAAAAGGAAGTACTCTGATGCTAGTTAGGCTGCTAAGATTGGGATTAGCAGAAAAGTACAAGATGGACCAGTGATTGAAGTTTAATAAAGGAAAACTGGGTGACGCTCCTTTAGCAAACAAACCAGTCAAATCTAAAAACTGGTGATTTGGCTGAAGCTCAACTTGCTAAACAGCTTTTAAACGGAACAAAATATGCAAGTTGGCTTTTTTCAAATTGTGTGGAATTTCAGTTGTATGTTAACAGTGCTTCCAATGTTTAAAATCCCCTTTTTATAGAAAGTTAAGATATAAATGTTTCTGTAACGAGGCCATACAAGGAAAGCTATTCACTTACTGGCTTAACTTTATGATTTGGATTAGAACAAAAACAGTTTTGAGTTAAAATCTAAAATGGTAAAATATGTTGCAAAACTTTTGACAGTTGAGTTAAAACAAAGTAAAGATATTGAATACATACGCTAAACATATTTCTTTCATATTTAAAGTGTATGAACCTCTAGCCGTTTCCTGTTGAAGCACCGGTGGTGTATTGTTGGTAAGATCCCCGTCACCGACACAGAGGAGCAGGAAATCAGTCCAGATTATATGAATTATTAAAATGTTATGCAAGTGTATGTTTATTACACAATTCAGGACTATAAAGGAATAGCGTAGGTTTTCTAGAACTACATAAATATATGAATAATTCCACCAATATAACCAATATGTTATGACTTTCGTAGGTGAAACTCCGTCAAGAACCTTAGCGGAAACTGCTACGGAGCGAGCAAGAGAGACAGCGCTGGCAGCTAAGGAGAAAGCCAAAGACCTCGCCTCCCAGGCCCACAAGAAACAATATGTGTGATGAACTGATGATGATAGATCATCGGTTCTTTTGCCACTGATACTGCGACTGATTCATCTTTACCCCCGCTCCCCACAGCATTGGAGTAAGACAAACTGATCCCGATCATGGGTTAGACACCGGACCTCTATGAGGAAGCCACCAACTCAAATGGTGGGTGGACCATAAAAGGCCTGAGCTGGGTTCAAGAGCCTGTTCCAACCTCTGATAATATATTGTACCTTTGATAATAGATCATCTCAGTATTTACCATAGAGAGTTCTTAGAGAAATGTTTGAATATGGCTCTGGGTGCCATAAAATAATAGATAACTGTTCCTCAGACCTTTGTGCCCATCAACAATTATTTTTCACTGTTCCTTTGTCATGTTGTTCTGTAAAAGCTTTGGATTATTAACCGCTTAGATTAGCATACCACAAAGTGTCTGATTAATGAAAATTCCTGTTTATGATGTACTGCAGTAGTATGTGTTGTCACAAATAATTGTTATAAGTTTTTTTTTCAACCAACCACACATGAATCATTATATCAAAACTGATTGCTTCAAGTTGAAGTTCATTGACTGAAGAAAGGGCCGTATTGTTGACGGCCTTAGCTTGGTAAGAAATACTTAGTAAGATATGGTTTAAAAAAATTTAAAATGCATGTACACAGGCAAAACTTTTAACTTGTTTAGTACATTCAGCTTAGGTCTGATGCCACCCATGCAACAATATGCTGTTATTATATCAATTCAATAATCAGCTTGTCAATAAATAGACTGTTGCTTTGTAACCATCATGCTGGGATGTCTTTAAATAAGCTGTATCTCTGTTTAGTTACTGGCAGACACCCACACAGGGTTGCTAGATTTCCAACAAATGGCTTAAATTCCTGTAATCTTTCTTTTTCAATTGCTACAGAACTTTACCTCTGAATAAAATGCAAATAAAAGAGGGAAACCTCTGTACTAGTCCTAACGGTAAACAAAAACAATCGGTGAAGAGGGGTCACACGCAGGCAATGCTTAGTATTATGGGTCACAAGAAAACAAATTGGGAACTGTTGACTTTCATCATTGTAAACCAATAGGTCCAGTAAAAATCAGGACACGGCACATAAATATAGAAAATATTTATTCAATAAAAAAAGCTTGCACCAGTACAAAAATGCTACATTATATTACTGGGATGAATGCATACATACTAATAAAAGGTAATAAGGCATCTTGCATATATGAAAGTGAATAGAAAAAGCACCTTCAGTTAGTAAATATATAGCAATGAATATAATACATAATTGTATTACAGCATAAATTACCTGCCTGATTCATTTGTTGCATGCATAATTGGCATTTCTATTGGCAAATGCACAAGCAATGAAGTGTAAAGTTGTGATTAATGAACACTCCTCAGCATACCAGTTAATATTCACAGTGAATAAAACATGTCTTTATTCCTATCTCCATAATACAGGAATCAAACTTCTTGCACTTGATCACAGACTGACTTGTGTACACATACACCAAATGAATATTTGCCAGTTACTTAAATGCCAGATTTCAATGTGCAAATATAACCATGCCATTTCTGTTTACGGCTTTCATTTTTAATATACCCATAATCTTTTTGCAACAAAACAAGTGCAATGTGTGGACGTTTTGTGCAACAAAAGAGAGATACATGACTGAACTTACATAAAAGGACAATAATACTAACATAGCACATAATATATAAGTGCATGCTACACATGACATTACTGAAATATGAAATTAGTGCTAAATAGCTGTATGGAATACTAGACAATCTGATTTAAGGCGGAATTCAGTATATACATAATGTAGTAAAGAATAAGTTAAGAGGTTTGAATAAAAAGCACTTATTTGGATTTTAAAAAAGCCCTTAAAGACGAATGAATAAGCCCTTAAAAGATGAACGAGTGGAACAGTTTGACAAGTTACAGACACGGCGTGGCTTATGAAATAAATGCCATTAATGGTTGATGCCAGAAATATATATGCGTAATGTCCATCACAGCCCAGTGTTTTTAACTGCTATTCAGTGCAAATGGAGCCAGCTCATTCATAACATTATCACTTAGCTTGTAGTCTGACATATTTTGAAGAGAATTTCAACAGTTACTCCTTCTGTAAAACGAAATGTGTTCAGTTGTACAGTAACATTTTTCTCCATTATGCCTCTTCCTCCGTTGGCTTGTTTTTGGAATGTTTTTCTTCTCTTCCTGACTGTCAAACGTGTTAAGGTAGGTTTACTACTGTCATAGCCAGGCTTTGTCCATGCTGGAGTAACAGTGGTCTGCATCAGTGTGCGTAATGCTCAGTCCGTCCGAGTCCACGCAGTCGAACACGATGCTTTCCACGTCAACCTCCACATCATCTGTAATGTGACCAACCAAAGATCAAATACAGTAGTGGACAGAAACATGAGAAAAATATTCCCCATTTCACACATTGTGATATAGAAAATGAGTGTTCAATGCATTAAAGCAGACAAACTCTTCAGAAGTGTAAAATCAAACGATAAAAACATGCTTTCTTGCCTTAAATCATTCAGACAACAGAATTGTGTAAGATGATAAGAAAATATATCCTTACATTATATATTCCCCTTAAGATGGATAAACTAATAGGTAATTATATTCAAGCTCTAGTTCAAATTATGCTGATCAGAAAATATCAACACACTTGAGTGTGACAGAATAATTATCAAAAATAACCAGAGGTTGTACTAACCTATAATCACTAGGGCTCGGTACAGATTTCAATATTTTTTTTAGGCACTGACCAAATTGCCTCTAATGTGATGCCTTGTCATTCAATTCCCAAATTCAATACCTTAGGAGTAATCTTGTCAGCGTCAGTGAGCCAATAAGCATGCAGCATGCTGCTACCAAGATCTAATAATGCTGGTGGTTGGCTGTCTACGTTACACGTCATGAAGGCATGCAGGAAAAACTCTACGTTACGCACAAAGACGTGGTTTGAGTAGTAGGAGCTGAAGAATAAAATCAAAAGCTTTGTGCCGTAATATGTAATGTTCTAAGTTCTTTTGTTTTTATAAAATTGGTATCGGTACTTTTAAAATTGGTATGAATTGGTACTTTTTTTTTTTTAACAATACGCAGCCCTAGTAATTGCACTTTAAGCTATAGAGCAAAGCTAGGCAATACTGTGACTGCACCTAGGTGAGACCCTTCTTATGTGTGATAGACGTACCTCTGTCCGAGTCCGACCTCTCAGATGACATAGTCGACCCCTGACTGTCATTCCTCATCCTCTCTGTGCCTCTCTGCAGCTGCTCCAGCCGAACCCGCAGCTCTCTCTGCTCCCAGCGCAGGCGGCCCTTCAGCTGCTCTGCCCGCTCATCCTGCTCCTGCAGCTTCTGAAATGAGAAAGCAGAGAGACACACAGTGAGCAGTGGATGGAGAAAGTAGACCACATTTTAGACGTGATAAGCATTATGAGATCCCCGGAGGGGCACTATTAGCCAAATGCACACTAACAGCAGTGTTCTCAACCAGGACTTTGATCAGTACAATGACCCGGTGTTGTGTCTACCTTTATGTGAAGATGGGCTCGCCTCAGCAGGTTGAGCGTGGTGTTCCTCATCGAGTCAGATGACAGAGGGACTTGCATTTTGAGCTGCTCCAGGCAGTGTCTCAGCTGAGCTCGTCTACAAAGCACAACAGAATCTGTTAGTTCATGCAAAGTGGAAACAGGGTGCTTAAGATCGATGCTTCCTCTTTGGCCAAAAGTGTATTTTTCTTTTTAAGACTTTGATAGACAAAATCTGATATTGTTTATTATGACAAGATATTCCTTACCTGTTTTTTTCCAGCTCGTTGTGAACTGACCTGCAGTAACAGAAAGAGAGATTGTTTAAATGCATTCATGACAAAAACTGGCTCTTAGTAATGACAGATCGTGTTATATTAAAAGGGTGCTTTGTCAAAACTGAAAGTCTGATATCACAACCACACCCTCTTGTCGGTTATGTGTTGTGCAATGTATTTACCTATTGCCACCACCAGCAGATATCTTTTTACTCTTCTGTTTGCTTCTCTTGTCAGAGTGATCTGGACTGAGAGGCAGGACTGAAGCATAGCCATGTTCTGCCTCTGTGCAGGAAAAATACATCACAGATGTATAAGAAAATAATCTGAAATTCAACGGCAGCAATGTAAAAAATAAAGACTTCCTATTATTAACGTTATTGAACCGAAGTGCTACAAATTTATATATATATATACCATGTATTATCTCTTCCTAAGTTGTAAGACGAGGAGGACAAAAGCAATCGACTGTTGTCATCAGCTGGACGTTTTGCTTTTGGCGCCATCACACACCACCTATTGTACAATTACTCTCTGTAGCCTCACAAGAATATAAATGCATCATGCAATGTATACAGTGTGTAAACAATAACTGAATAGTATAGCTTTTCCTGTCTCACTTTTATTCACCGTGCTGAGCGTTCACCGCCGCTCCGATTCATTTTCAAATTGGACCAGATTGGCGCCTTTGAGTACAATGATGTGACCGATATGTAGGTCACTGAGTCAATGGGGAAAAATAGCATAACTTACAAAAACGTTCTAGCAAGAATCTTGATTTCTCGAACAATCGCATTGCATTATGTACCTATATTGTGTTCTGCATGCAAAGTTATAGTCGCTTCGGTGTGAATTCTGTTGTTTGAACAATAACCAACTTCCTCCCCTGTAGACTGACAGTTATCATAAAACACCAACCTCGGTCTCTTCTCTCCAGAAACTCAGCGGCCCGAAGAAGCACCTGAATGTTGCATACGTTTCCGTCCATAATTATGTTTATTAAAATAAAACAACAGCGGGTAAACAACCTACAGTGGTGTAGCTAAGCGTCAGTTGCCTGAAGTAGATGAAGCTGTCTGCTGTCTGTGTGCATACGTACTCAATCCAAAGAACCCCAACACTGACGCTGCATTTACGTGTTCCACGTAAACTCGGACATTTGAAACTACCAAAGTAATTACAATCCAGCGGGCATCGATCGGATATAATTACAAAAAGGATCATCTGAAGTATTGGCATGTGTTGCTTTATTTTTGTAAAAAGAGAGGACGCATATGAGTGACATATTCATTTTCGGTTGTAAAGTTTGACAATAACAAGAAAGAAAAGAAATGGTCTTTTGTTTTAACGTCATATCCCTCTCGTATTATAATGTATCCATGCCTTTCTCTTAAAACATCCATGTTCCATGAATGGGTCTGAAAGCACATGAAGGCATCGACAGCCAAGCCCCCGTCCCCTCCTCAGTTATACATCCATGTTCTCCTCTCGAGCAGCTTTATTTTTTCAAACATTTACTATTTTGGCTAACTATATTGATTTGTGCCAGACTGATATTGGCATGTGCTTATGCATATTTTCCTCTATGAAAACCTAAACGGTCGTCTGTGAGCTAAAGTTGTATAAAGATACATTGTTAAATTACATAGTATACATAGATATACACTTATACTCTCCCCCTCTACCGATGTCTGAAAAACATACATTTTACCTCAACTACAGCCTAATACATTTTCAAATTATACACTATAGGATTTGGACATATTTTCCTGCGTATTTAGCTAGATTAAAATTATATCCTAAAAAAAATATGTTTAAACACTAAAACAATCGTTTGAAATGCTAGTTTAAGCGGAAGGATGTGTTCAATTGTTTTTTCATACACAGAAGAAAGTGGGAGGAGAGGATTGACCTTAAGAAATATGGCGGTGTCTGGCTTCACTGACTGCGTCAGGTTTCCGTTGAATTCTCCTTATGGGAGTGAAGCCTCTTTGCCAGTAGTATCTTTAACCTATGAACCCCTGAGTGTGCCAGTCCTCCGCCATATTGACTGTTGTCTTGACTGGATGAGATAGAGAACATTTTGAGGTCCGGGAAGAAACGAAAGTGTGCTCTCCAAATCATCGAAACTGGTGCAAACTTGGCCAAAGCGTATTATAAACACCACCGTAATGGCAAGGAAGAAAAGCAAGCAGCAAGGAGTCGCCCAGAAGGAGCTTGCGCCTGGACAGCAGACCGTAACGTTGCCGAAGAGCCCAGTCTCTCCCGGCGATGCAACTGACGGTGGCGGCGGAGATGCTGGGCTGGATAGGCTGGCCACTACCAGGGCGAACCAGGTAGGTTAGCTAGCAGCAAGCCAATCGTTGCTTTTAATATAGGCTAGCTAGCTTCTGAGCTAGCACTTCTCTGCTAATCCAAGCATCCCCATTGTGTTTTTATTTAATGTAACGTAAGTTAGATCCTGCAGAGGTGAAGTTATATAGCTTTGCATCCGCTGGCTGATTGGACGCTATTTTAATCAGTAGTCGTAGGTGTTGAGGTCTCACGTCGTTTGATATGTTAATTAAATAAATAATACTCAACTTAGCGAGCAGACTCGTCTCCAACAGGCGGCGTTGAGCCAGTGTGGCTAGCATTGCAGCCCATCTCCTCTGACGGACAGGTGACATTGTGCCTGGGACAGGTCGTTCCGTTTCCAGCGTTTACAACTCTTCATCCACCCAGCTAACCTTAGCCAGAAGGCTAGCCGGGCTACCATAACCAGCTAACGTGCTGCAAACGTGCTTACTGCTTGCACATGAATCCATCCACAGGAACCACTCAGCCAACAGTAGCTAGCTAGCTCAACAGCTGCTAGCTTGCTAATTAGCTATTTAGCTGAAAGAGAGAACCGCTTCAAAATAGGGCTAGCTAACTACCAAAATGGTTTGAGTTGTTTTTCCGACTCTATACTGTTGTTGTTTTTTGCTCTACCGCACTACTTAATCAGAGTGTGACAGGAGCTTATGTCAAAAGTTTCAATGCATGCAGTTATCAGTCAATGATGCATAACGTTTGTAAAAATCAAAGTCAGTAACGTTAGCTAAACTGAGGGTAAACAACACTAACCTCAAAAAGAGAAGATGGTACGCTGCAGACTGGACCACTGTCGCCTCAGCAACCGGCTAACCTTACATCTGACCTCTGAGCCTTACAACTTGCCTGACTTTTGCTTGGATTACATTTTATACCAAATGTGTAAGATGCCTGTCTAGATACGTCTCATAACTCAAAATATTTCATTTTAGGCATATTTGTGTTGTACTTTGTAATTTTTTTAATAACCTGGTTATCTCTAAAAGGTAATATTTATCACTATATCATACAAGTATGTGGTATCCAGAGAATACTGGGAAACATCTAGCTGTGTCTATAACTGTTTGAGAGATTTTGATTCAACCTTTTAACTGGAGGACACATTTGTAATAGACTGAATTTGTTTTAGCTAATTGTACATAATAAACTGAGAAAACTGTAAACTGAGTGTATATGCACAATATAATTATAGATATGTCTGTTTGATTGCCTACTATGTTTAGTTTGCATTGTCAAATATTGTAAAGAGAACTGACCTAATAGAGTCTAGGCTAATACTTGACCTCCTTTTATACCCTTTCTCTACCTAGCCTATGCACACCTGCTGCCTCCTGTGCCACAGAGAATTTAAGGACTGGGGAGCGAACTTGGTGAACGGGCTCCCTGGGGGCCATGGGACCAAGCTGGCTGACGCAGTGCCTGCGCTCTCCCAGGCCTTATTGCGGGAGGCGCCAGGGCGTAAGCTTGCTGATGCAGTGCCCTCGCTGTCTCAGTCCCTGCTTGGTGAGGTGCCTCTGTGGATATGTCAGAGCTGCTGCAAGAGTGTGGAAGAGGAGGAGAGGCGGAGCACCCAGGAGCAATCCACGCCGGTAAATAAAAGAATAATAATTTGGGTTATATGTGTGGATCCTTTTCACATCTGCTTTTTCCTACGTTTTAGCTAAATGTTGTTGTCTCCGTTGACTGAGGTAGTGTTGTCTTTATTTACAGCACAAGGCATTGCATTTGCATGTGCTTACTCTCTGAACAAATCTGCCTGTCTAAATTGTCATGTTGGATTTAATACGTTTAAACATGTAGTCTACTGTGTGCCTCTTCAGAAGTAACTTATTTAGTAATTGTGTCTTTGTGGCATATGTAAGGCAGCGGCAGCTATTAACTTTGCTTTGTTGTTCTTTTACATAAATAATTTTTGAAGCCTTCTTTATCATCCTTAAGCTTAACTGTAGATTAACATCATGTTCAAGATGTTTTGTTGACATTGGCTTTAACTTGCAAATATTCAAAATAGCAAAAAAGGAACAGAAGAAAGGATTTATGAACAGTACGCTGCAGAGGTTTGTTTTTTGTTTACTCATGAGTGATTAATGCATTATTATACATATACATACGCAGTACTGTGCAAAAGTCTTAGGCAAGTGTGAGAAAATGCTGTAAACTAAGAATGCTTTCAAAAATAATTATTTATTTTTTATCAATTTACAAAATGCAAATGGAGCAAACAAAAGAAAAATCTAAATCACATCAATATTTGGGGTTACTACACTTTGCCTTCAAACCAGCATCAATTCTTATAGATACACTTGCAAAAAGTCAGACAGCGTTGACAATCGTAGACGCAGTGGTCGGCCAAGGAAACTTATTGCAGCAGATGAAAAACACATCAAGCTTATTTCCCTTCAAAATCAGAAAAGTCCGGAGAAGTCTGGCCAGAAGTGGTCTTCATGGAGGAGTTGCAGTCAAAAAGCCATACCTCCGACATAAAAATGCCAAGCGCCTCAACTACACAAAAACAGAAAGTGGGGTGCAGAAAAATGGCAGCAGGTGCTGTGGACCCAGTTTGTTTGCAGAATGGTTGGAGAGCGGCGCTATAATAATGGATGTCTGCAGGCAACAGTGAAGCATGGTGGAGGTTCCTTGCAAGTTTGGGGCTGCATTTCTGCAAATGAAGTTGAGATTTGGTCAGGATTAATGGTATTCTCAATGCTGAGAAATACAGGCAGATACTTATCCATCATGCAGTACTATCAGGGAGGCGTATCGTTGGCCCCAAATTATTTCTGCAGCAGGACAACACCCTCAATCATACAGCCAAAGTCATTAAGAACTATCTTCATTGTAAAGAAGAACATGAAGTCCTGGCTGTGGTGGCATGCCCCCCCCCCACACACACACACACAGAGCCCTGATCTCAACATCATTGAGTGTGTCTGGGAATACATGAAGAGACAGAAGGATTTGAGGAAGACTACACCCACAGAAGAGCTGGGGTTAGTTCTCCAAGATGTTTGGAACAACCTACCAGCCAAATTCCTTTGTGCAAGTGTACCTAGAAGAATTGATGCTCTCTTAAAGGCGAAGGGTGATCACGCCAAATATTGATTTGATTTAGATTCCTGTTCTGTTCATTAACTGCATTTTGTTAATTGATGAAATTAAACTATTAACTCTTCCATTTTTGAAAGCATTCTTAGTTTACAGCATTTTTTCATACTCGCCTAAATTTTTTGCATGGTATTGTATATGAATATTTTTTTAATTTTTTTATGAAATTCACACAAAAAAAACAAATCAATAGACAGGACAGGGTAGATCAAAATAAAACAAACAATCTGCCAGCTCACTTAAGGCATGTCAGTCTGTACAGTGACTGAAATGTCCACAAGTGGATTGAGGGTCAGAAATGAGTTCAAGGAAACCAAGACCAGGTGAGGTCGAGGAAGGACCAAGACAAATGCTGAAAAATATAAATCCTGGCGGATCAAAGCACAATGCCATACAGTCCCAGGTTGACACCTCTCCCTCCTAATATGTTCAATAAAGGGTCCCCATATCTTAGGAAATTTGGGCTGGGCATTGGACAGAGTATACCAAATTTTAGAGCTTGTTGTAACCTGATATCTCAGAGAGACCATCAGGGATTAGTTGTCTGCTATGTCGCTGTACAAATAAAAAAATATCATCCCAGAAACTCTTGAGCTTGAGGCAATACCAGAAAAGATGGGTTCCGTCACCTGACTTGCACTTATTACTGATTATTGCATTTTTAAAGATGTTTTTGCTTGTCTTGTTGCACTCACTTGAATGTATTACAAGATAATATTGGTGGTTACTTGGTGCCAAAATCTAAGCCTATGTAGACAGCCCTGTGATTAACCAGTTGGGTTTTCTTTTCTTTTATTCAGCTACCATTGTCACACTCTTCCTCCTGCAAGTCGCAGAGCTGTGGGAACGGTTACCCGGAGCAAAGTACTGTGGATTGGGACCCGAGTTCCTTCCTTTCAGCCCACAAACTGTCAGGTCTCTGGAACTCTGCCCACACCAACGGAGGAGAACACTGCAACCACAACACTTCTTCACACTCACAACAAGGTCTGTCATCAAAGTGTAAAACATAGCTCCAGAAAACATTTAGTGACAGTGACAGTAATTCCAGAAAACATCACAAACCTGAATTTCAAGCTGTGTTGCGACTTTCAGTTTTATAAAACATTTGTTAGAATATGAGGTCTACAGATGGCTTGTTACCTTACAACTTAAGCAATAAATGTGCAATATACGTTTTTGACCACATTTTCAGGTGTTGTCTATTACGCCTTTAGAAGAACAAAGAGAAATCTTGTACAAGCTTACAACGCTGTGTTTCCTGAAGTCCATAGAGCTCAGTATAACAGCTGGAAATATTCTTTAAGATGAACTTGTGGTCGAAAACTACCAAATGCATTCAGATGATGGGAGATACATTTTAAAATAACAGTCCCCTTCTAATTAATTTGATTTGATCCTCATTGGCGAAATTTTACTATTTTGCATAGAAATGGAAGTGTCCATCATACTAATCAGTTCTCCAAAGATCTTAAGAGCTACAAACTACAGAACTAAGCATGTATTGCATGCCTGGACAGTGTTTCTTTTTGGATTTTATTTTAGCAGGTTAGGGTTAACAAAAAGTTTGCTGATCCCAGACTCCCACTGGCCGGCAACCATTTTGCTGTGGCCTCACTGCAATCTAAATTGAAGTTGCTACAGCAGCTAACTGAAGGTCCGTCTCCACAGTTGTCACTGTTTATTTGGTTGTCTTGACTTGGCCTCCTGTTGCTATTCCAGTTGCTCACCCTCAAAGTGGAAAGAGAGCATACGGCCGTTTGTTTGAGTTCAGTGGAGCGTACGGCTCTGCATGGTCGGGTAATTGCAACTTCATGACCTTTCATAAAATTCTGAAACAGTGGCGGCAATAAATATATAAACCGAAACGCAGCTGGACTTACAGACCAATATAACAATGAGTTGTAATTGTAATTTGTTCCTTGACATCCTCCAATGGAATTCTGATATGGAGCATTATGATTCATGACTGTTCATGATGGATGTTATAATTGTTTTCCAGTAAGGCTTGTCATGAAGAATGAAAAAAGTGGAAATCAAAAATTGAGAAGTTTGAAATTGAAATTTAACCATGGTGTATGTTCAATCAATTTTTTTCAACACATAGTATTACAGCAAACAGATTTATTTCTTTGTCTTTTGACTGTTCAGTGGTTTCATAGGGCTGTATTACAAACTAACTCAGATGCACTACCTAGCTATATCATTTACTAGCCATAAGAGAACTGAATGTAATATTGAGACTTTATGATTTTTTTTTCTTTTGTTTGTTTTATTCCTGTTTCTTGGCACTAATCAAACCACTTCGTAGAGGCTACCTGGTGCATGTGGTTGTATTTCTAGTTTAGCAAATACTCCGACTCCATGATGCAAAATTGCATTTAAAGTAGTGTAAATGTACATGGAGGAAAACATGCTCAGTGGGTGAAGCTGTGCCCATCTGCATGGGTAAATGGTCCAAATGGTTTATTTAATTTGAGAAAGTTTGTTGATGCTGGTGACCAATTGTGTTTTTCAACTAGAAGTAACATCAAACATATTTGTCTCAAGTTGGATGTACTGTTTACATACTATTGCAAAAGTTTAGGTGGGTTTTATTTTAGTGACTTGTATCAACTTCTACTGGCTGAAGAGAGTCACTTAGAAATCGTATGTCAAATAATTCAAATGTAGTACTACTTCCTCATTTTTATTTTGGTTATCATAGATGAGTTTTATCTTTAGGGCTAAACAGTGTCTTTAGCTGCTGGTTCATTTCTCATTGCTTAGAGAAATTATTACCATTCAACAGTTAAACATGTTTTAAAGATGCCTCCAAAGAGCATGGAATTATTTTTTCAAAACATAAACCACAGTCCAAAAAGTAAGTTTAAAATACCCCTAATCTCAGCACTTTGGAAATTGTTAAGTCAAGGGCTTTACTCAAAGCTCTCAAACTCTCCGAGACATTATGGTGATTTTGTGATATGGACAGTAAAAATCCACAATTGTCCCTCTAAATCTTTACACTTTTTGTAAGACATTTTAACAAAATATGCCAACAAATGAATTGGTAAATACTCTTTGAAAAGTTGTATTTCCCTTTATTGTAACCGTTATCATGTTGTCTGAAATCAATTCCCTTTTAAAATTCATTCATTTTTCATCCGTAGGTTTAACACCAGGATCAGTCTGTCATGAGAAAAGAGGTCTTCATGAAGCGCCTGGGAAATCTGCTAAAACATCGGTGACCAAAGTCTGTCCCTACAGTCACCCATCCTCCCAGAATTCCAGTGGATCTTCTGCTGGGAACCCCCTTTCTACCTCAGCAGACCTTTGTAAGACCACTCCCAAGCACTTCAAGACTATGTGCCGTCGACCAACGCCACCAGGTATTATTTCCTATGACTCTTGGGGTTCAATAGCATTTTATGAAATCAGAACCCAGTATAGAATCCACTCATCAAGCTCAATGTGTAAAATATCTCATTAAATCTGCAGTGTTTAGGTAATGGGAATATGTAAAGAGATAAGATATGAAATGTTGAATTTAAAAATGTAAGTGTACTTTACTCACTTTGTTATCCACACCTTATTTTTTTCATTGTTTTTAAAGAGTAACTAACTGTTATGGACACCATCATTTATTATATTGCACAGATTAGGGCTGGGCAATATGGAGAAAATCAGATATCAGTAATGTAGATATAATGAGTAAGAGGGTAAAGGCAAAAATAATAGAAGAGCTAGAACAGTCTGGTAACACAGAAAATGACATCACTTTACTGTAATGCAGCCTTTAAAACCAGGAAAAGACAACGCTTAAGCCATTTACAATATCACGATTTCCAAAATCTAAGACGATATCTATTGTCATATCACGATATCAATATATTATCGATATATTGCCCAGCCCTAGCACAGATCTTGGCTTTAGATGGAAAAATGTTTTTCGTACTTAACCAAATTGGCAAGTCAGTGCTCGTATTTTAATTTGAACTCAACTTCAAAGTAAAGTTAGTTATCTATAGAAAAGTGGACAATTTAGGTTACATTAATGACATCAGTGATAATTACTTGAACATTACATTGCACTTTTTTGCACCTCTGGTTGGACGCAAACTGCATTTTCTTGTCTTTGTACTTGTACTCTGCACAAAGTTGAATCTAAATTACATTATCTAGTAATTGGCTTACTCATTTGAGGTAGTGTGTGTAAAAAGACGTATTCAGGTAATTAGGAAATCCCATTAAATAAACTGTGGACCAGAACACAAACTGATGACCTATGTAAAAAGGTGATTCACCATTTGTGATTTTCAAGTCATTTTTATTCATGTTTTCCGCTGTCCAGGTGAAGCCTTCCACCCCAGTGACCACCATCAACACACAGACTTGTCGGTACCCCCCAACAGTCCCACCGGCCTGTCTTCCCAGCATTCCTCCCTCCTGCCCCCGAAGCCAAACTCTGGGCAGCACGGCCATGTAACCCCCTCGTCTGGCACCGGTGTGGCAACCCACTCTCCCTTCCCCCCGCTGGTCCCAAACCTCCACGGCTCTACAGCCAAACTCAATTCTCCCAGTCCAGACAGCCCAACATCTGTCCATAAGCCCAGCCCGTGCAAAAACTCCCACATTCCTGCCGTGAACACACAACACGGCAAACTGGGCACGTCTATCATGGGCTGTAACCACCCTTGTAATGGACACAGTGCGGGAACAGTGGCTACTTCAAATGTGGGGGGCCACCTGACACCTGGGGTCTGCAGGTTGGTAATACTATCTCAGCATTGTTTTTGTGAAATTGAGAAACCATTTCTGTAGCTGTGTTGATTCAAAATATAAATGCCTTCTGATGGTTTAAAGGGACCAGGCATGTAAGGGGCACAAAATGACTAATGGGACGTTGTGCCACCCTCCGTCTGAGCTGGAAGAGGGGGAGGATGAAGATAGCAGCTCTGAGAGGAGCTCCTGCGCCTCCTCTTCCACCAACCAGAAGGACGGGAAGTACTGCGACTGCTGCTACTGCGAGTTCTTTGGACACAATGCGGTACTTTAAAACTTTTAGTTCCTCTGCTCGTTTTAAGTAGTAATTAAGAGTTCCCTTTGCTATTACATACTTACACCAAATCTAACATGAAAATGTTTTGTTATATATTATTTGGTCACAGCCTCCAGCTGCACCGACCAGCCGTAACTACGCTGAGATCCGAGAGAAGCTCCGCTCACGTCTGACCCGGCGTAAGGAGGAGCTGCCTCAGCGCCAAGATTCAGATCTGACGGTGACTGGTGCCATCGACAACCGGGATGTAGATGAGCTGCTAGACTTCATAAACAGTTCTGAGCCCAAACCTGTCAACAGTGCCAAGGCCGCCAAAAGGGCCCGACACAAACAAAAGAAGAAGGTGTGAAACGATGTGTTTGAATGTTTGATTGATTTTTTTCATTTGAATACGTTTGATCTAATGTATAGGGTTGGGTATTGGTTTTAAGATTTTGACACCAGTACCCATATAATAATTAAGAACAACCAAAAGCTTATTTGATACACTAATTAGTAATATTACCATATATTCTTCAAAAGCTTTTTTCATTTAACAAAAGAAGCCATAGTAATAATATTAAGTGTTGTCACTCAAGCCCCTCTTCAGTAATTTACCCAAATAGAGTACAATTCCCAAAATTATATTTAAAGTTATAACTGATTTCAGTCCAAACAGCTGTATGCACATTCGGTTTGCATTAGCTTTAACTTAGTCTGGCTCACCGGATGTGCAGTGCTGGGATACAGCCTGACATCGCTCCCCTTCTACTATCTATTTTTGCAAAATCACAGTTGCTGCATCCAGGGCTCAGTGCCGGCCAGGATGATTGTGATTGGCTTAAAGAAGTAATAACAAGCCAAAGCTGGGTTTTCCCAGAATAGATAAGTGGTGCAGCCAGACCCCACCCTAGCGCAGGGGAGATAGGTCAATAACTCAGTACAGCTCATTATGGCATTAATAGAGTATACCGTAAACAATGAGGCTGAGAACAGTGAGATTAAATAACAACGGTAACACTGGATCACATAAATCCTATTAGTCCCTTATGTGTAGGTAGGCTATTTGAATCCTGTTTGGAAATGAAGACCACTATATAGAGAGGTAATTGCATAATGTGTTTTCAGTGAATGGTTATTGCTAAAAATAATTACGAAAATTAACAAAAAAGGGGTTTGATTTGATGTAAATCTTATGGATTATACTTTCAAACCCGGAACTAATTAAATTTAAGAATAAGTTAACAAGATTAAAGGTCTGACCAGACATTTGATAATTCATTTACATATTTCAGTAGTTTTGATACTCTAACTACAGATACGTTTTGGTCAATACCAAAAAGAAAGTATCGAGGTTTGATAATAGAGCCCGACCGATACATCACCGGGCCGATATTGTCGGCTGATCGGTATTGGCATTTATAAGACCAGAGGGCACTCCACAACGTCCCTGTTGGCAACACTGATTTTTCTTTTTGTTCTAAGACTTTCATATCTTAAGTTTGTATTTTTATACATTTCATTTATCAGAAATTTATATTTTGATGTTCCTTTGTTCTGTTGTGACAATGACAAATTATTATATTTTAGTGAGAACTCATAAATAACTACAAATAACTAATATTAGGAAAATCTGTTTAAGTTTTGGTATGCGTTTCTGGATATATTTATTTTTTTAAATATACTATATTGGTCGATATCAGGATATCGGATTTTTATACAACCAAATATAATGTATAATATCGGTCGGGCTCTATTTGATGATTACTAATGTGTGTATCTGTTCCCACTCTTAAGTCTGTACCATTTCTGTTTCAGGAAAAAGCTCAGCAGGGCATGGGTGCTGCAGGCAGCGACCCCCACTCCAATCTGTCTGAGCCTATTGACGACGAGCCCATCCCTGACGGTCCAGAAGCCAGTCGGTTGCTTGACTGGCCTCAGCTGGAACTTGAGCGAGTCAACAGTTTCCTCACCAGTCGGCTCGAAGAGATTAAGAACACCATCAAAGACTCAATCCGGGCCTCATTTAGCATGTACGATCTCAATCTGGATGTTAATGACTTCCCAAAGAAGGCAGCCACATTGGAAGGCAACCATTTACTGTCCCATCTCAATGGCTCCTCTGACCTGCAGCAGATAGACCTTGACTTGGCCCCTCTTTCACTGGGAACCTTTAAGAGCCACCTGGACCTGGTAAATGGATGGGAGGACACAACCACCGTCTCGTCCCCTAATACCACCAGCACAGCATCAGGGCTCAGTGCTGGGTCCAAGGACATCCAGCGGTTGCACACTACCCCCAGTCTCTCAAAGCTCATAAGGGTTCGGTCGCCAGAAAGATGCACTTCCACTGGATCTGATAGTTTGCCACAGGTGCCAGCCCACGCTACAGCTAAATCTAATGACGATGCCCCTGATCCCAAGAACACAACAGTTGGGAACAGTGGTGCAAAGTCTAAGAAGAATAAAAAGCAGCAGCAAAGACTGGAGCAATCTGTGTCCGAGCAGAATTCCAACAAACCAACCAAAGCTGACACACAGAAAGGCAATGAGTGTAGAGAAACGTCTTCTAACGGCTCAAAATCTGGGAACAAACAGCCCCAGCACTCTGCAGACAACCAGAGAAATGGGCCAAAGAAAGCTGAGGAGGGCAGATTGTCTAAACATGCAACAAACGGTGGCCTTTCAAATTCACAAAGAGGGAAAGGTGACACAGAAACACGAGGAGGTCGATCTGAGCAGGATTTGGAAAGCAAAGCTCATCCCACTGTTGCAGCAAATGGGCAGCAACAGCAGCAAGCCAAGGGGAAAAATAAGAAGAACAAGAACAAGGGTGAAAAATCCAGCAGTGCTATTGGTACAATAAACTATCTTTGCCACGTGTGCAAAATTTGAATTGTTTCTTAATTTGTGATGTATTTAGCTAATGTCTTATCTGTTTTCCCTAGATGATGTATTTCTCCCTAAAGATGTGGATCCAACAGAAATGGATGAGATCGATCGGGAAGTGGAATACTTCAAAAGGTAGGCATTACAAAGCAGTGTATCAGGATACTTAAAAAAACTAACTTTGAGCTAAACTGTTGTATTGATTAACATGAACCTCTTCCTCCTCCTGTTTCTCTGTCTTTGTTCCCTCTAGGTTTTGTCTTGATTCTGCAAAACAAACTCGCCAGAAGGTAGCAGTGAATTGGTCTAACTTCAGCCTCAAAAAGGTTCCTTCCAATGCAGCTCAATAACTTGGACCAGTGCCAGAAATCCAACCACACACCACAAACTCTTTCAGTAGAGCCCCATTTGGCCTGAAGCCTTCTCTCATTCCCTGTTTTCTTCTCTTCCTTACTAAGCCAAGGGACCCTGGTTCAAAAATCATACTCTCCATCAGAGGACTGAAACATAACTTGTGGCTGACAAGCCAGGGATCATTGTCAAGGCCAACTCTACCCTTTGCTATTATCGCAATGTCCACTAAATGAGAGATGCAAAAATTGAGAAGAAAAAAAGTCTGTTGAATCCACTGCATCCATGTGCTTACGTATGTAGTATGTAAACAATTACCTTATATGAAATAAATGTTTTTATCACAAATCTGAGACATTTTAACGTTGTTAAACTTCTGAATTCCAATCAGTTGAATTTGGTGCTTATTACACATTACATTCTGCATTGCTAGTTTCCCGCTCACTACACCAGTCTCAGTAGACACCTGAGACAATTCGTCTTATACTGTACAACAAAAAGTTTGACTGTACTGTAAAAAAGGAGCACAAGACAACATTTTGACCTAATTTTAGAGAAAAACACTTGTACCCTCCTCCTCTACAGGGGGCAATGGTGGCAACAACTGCATTGATTTACTCCAAAACACTGCAGTGCATTCAGCAGTTGTTGACCGTTTTTAATTGGAATACTTTGTAATAATTATGATCATCAAATGATTTAGTAATCAGTGGTTGAAACTAAAACGACAGACACTTGATTACCCACCTCCGACAGTTTTTTTGTGTGAAATAGTTTTTTAAAAACATGAATTTTTGACAGTTTAGTACACCAACAACGCCAATAGAACCTAGTGGGAAAATATAAATGTACTAGCTCGCAGGATGCATCTAATGAAGTACCAATGCAAATATGTCCCCACACATGACGCCTAGAACAGAAACATTTCAAAACTCTCCCCCAGTTCTGTACAGGGCAGAAATGTTCCTTCAATATCATTCCTCCCTTGGTGGTATTGAACAGTTTTATATTTTATAGTGATATACACTCTGCCATCTGTAGAAGAAAGTCCTTCACCACGGTTTTCTCACTCTTAAACTGTTATTTTAACCCCTTATATCCCAGCAGTGACAGGTACACCAGTGTGCAATGTTCATTTTAACATTGGAACCATCACACATTAGTTGGCACAGTTACATATTGTTACATATTGCTTGTACATATGAGTGATTATTTTTGGGCCCTTTTGAGCCTTTTCATGCATTTCTGGGGGTTGTGTGTGTGTGTGTGTGTGATATATTTTCAATCATACTACTCTTTTCCCTGTACTGTGACCTTGGTGGCACCCTGTACCTCAGCTAGCCTATACAAGTCCAAGTCTTGATCATCTTTTGATTAGAAATACCACTGAAGAGTTGATACCTTTTGGACAAGGGCCTTGAGATGTACACCCGTAACCATGTTTTTAGTTGATGGCATTCATTGAGGTGGATACTTTCTTTACTGAATCTGTGCTGAGATTTAGTTTTCATATAACATCTCTGATGCTTTCCAGGTTATATTCAATTAGAGAATATTATCTTAATGTTTCGAATGTAGATTTATACTATATCAATAATAGCCAAGTGTATGTTGGCTTGTTTTCTTCTTTTTTTTTTAAATTCACTTTTGATACTGTGAAAAAAAATCTTTCGTTCAGAAAGATTAAAAACAATACAGTTTTGACAAAAAAAAATAAGTGTGGTGTTTGCTTTCTAAGTATATTTATTTGCTTGCTTTGGCTTCTATGATACAGCTACCGTTTTAACGGATTGCGCTCTCGAAGACCAGACTGTCGCTTTGAAATGCAGCATCTCGCTGAGGTTTGACCCTTCCAGCGTTCCGTACAGTATCAAAGCTTCCTGTGTTGTGATAACGTGTATAAGTTGTATTTATTGAATGTGGGTAAAGCATTTGCACAACAACTTTGTGGATTTAGCTAGTACATAGAGAACGTTACTGTATTCATTAATAAAATGGAAACCGAAAATCGACCCCAAAAGGTAAGTTGGCTAGCTAAGCGTATTCTGTCCAACAGTATTGAGGTTACACTAGCTAATGTTAGCTAACCCTAGCTAAAGTAAGCTAGCTAGCTAGTCAGCCTTAACTTTGTATTTAACAAACTGCATTAAATGCATACTGTTATCTATTCACAGTCAAACCCATTGGAGCAGGCCAATATAGAAAGTTTAATATGGTATTTTATATGAATGTTTAATGTAAACCGTGTTAGGTAAAACTCCACAACCAACTAACGCTAACATTAGCCATAATGCAGTACGTAATGGTAACGTTTGTGTTAACCTGAAAGTCTACTCCGGACATCACTAGCTAGATAGCTAACGTTACCTGCATATCTAGCTATTTGCGTTAAATAAATTGCTTGAGTTCATAACATTCTGAGGTTAGCAGCTAAAAAACAGCGCGATGACCTGTAAATTGTAACGTTAGGCTAACGTTGCTAAGATAGTGTGGACATGATTCTTTTGGTAAGCAATGGGAAGTTGGGCGACTGAGGCGTCCTGTGAAGCTTGGTCCCTTCAAATTTTCATCATACATCTCATATAGCTGTGCTGTTGCCATACTGTTCAAATATGTATCCAGGTGGAACTTGCCAATGATGTCGGCATATACAGATCAATCACATCCGATATCTGTATGATATTACATTGTGGTAATCTTTAGTACTATTGCATGTTTGATCTGCGTATAAAACATCCGAGTCCGTTTATGCAGAGGGTAAACCAAGAGATAATACTACTGCTAATGGTGATTTGTTTGTACAGAGATCCCATGGGGAGGAGAAGAAGTCTGGCTCTGAAGGATCAGAGGATGACGATTATGTTCCTTATATTCCAGTCAAAATAAGAAAACATCAAATGGTAAGTTATTATGCACTGTCCTGTTTTGACACTTTAGAAATTAGTAACGATATGCCAATCCGATCCACCGGTTTGGTTTTGGGGCCAAGATCTCATTAAGCGTATTATTAATTCATGTAGTGAACTAATATAGATTTAAAATTTTAGAACAAAATACTGTCTCTGATTAGGGATATGTGGTCAGTTTAACATTAAGATTTTTCTTGAGGAAGCTAACCTTCAGACAACTGTGTGTGTGGGCAATATATCACTGTTATATAGATATCACAATATGAGACTAGATATTGTCTTAGGTTTTATTTTAATTTTAAATCGTAATATGTTAAGTGTTGTCTTTACCAGGTTTTTCAGGCTGCATTACAGTAAAGTGATGTCAATTTCTGAACTCACCAGACTGTTCTAGCTGTTGTATTATTTATCTTTACTCCACTAAGACATCAAATCATTTCTGGAGGATATTTATCAAAAATCTCATTGTGTAAATACCATTTTGTTAAAGCACCAATTTCATTGAATTTGATTTTCTCTATATTGCCCAGCCATATATATATATATATATATATATATATATATATATATATATATATATATATATATATATATATTTATATAAAATTTTATTTTCATTTTCCAAATGTATACCAATATCGCATTCCGTTGCCACACAAATTTTTGTTTCCAAACGTGTAACACAAAGGTACAGAAAATGTTACGTCTGCGAGGGAAGGCAGTGGATGAGGAGCAGAAGGACAGTGGGGAGGAGCAGAGAGATGAAGACGAGGGACTTGGTCCACGCTCCAATGTCAGTCTCCTTGACCAGCATCAGCACCTCAAAGAAAAAGCAGAAGGTATCCAGTTTAAGCACAACCCACTCTGGATCATGATTGGTGTTGTTACTATCATGCTGCTCATTAGATCTTACCATATTAGTTCCGCTGTATCTCACCTGCTGTATGGTTTTGCATCTACAGCCCGTAAGGAGTCCGCCAAGGAGAAGCAGCTGAAAGAGGAAGAGAAGATTCTTGAGAGCGTTGCAGAGGGCAGAGGTAAAATAATAATGCTGTCAAGAATTATTAATCAGATTTACCTTGATAAGCTTACAGTGTGTGATGAACGTTCTAAACATTAAAATTAGTTTTCATCTTTTAATCTGTCCTCAATTAGCTCTAATGTCCGTAAAAGAAATGGCCAAAGGTATCATATATGATGATCCCATAAAAACAAGGTAAGTTCTTGATCAGTGTATTCTATTTCTTTTTTCTATTCTATATTTTTTTTAACATACTTTTCATTTCTTTATAGCTGGAAGGCACCACGCTACATCCTGAATATGCCAAAGACCCGACATGAGCGCGTCAGGAAGAAGTTTCACATCCTGGTTGATGGAGATGGAATCCCTCCTCCAATCAAAAGCTTCAGGGAGATGAAGCTTCCACCAGGTCACAGCACACTCCCTCTCTCCCACACATGAAAAGCACATTGTGTGCCTGTGCAAGGCCTTCAGTGGTCCCACATGATTAACAACTGGCAACAAATTGGTTTGTTGTTTTTGCAGCAATTCTAAAAGGTTTGAAGAAGAAGGGAATTGTGCATCCCACACCAATTCAAATTCAAGGAATCCCTACAGTGTAAGTACAGTAAATGGACCATATGCTACACAACCAGATTGTGAGTGATTTTAAGTACGTGTAAACTGTTCACGAATTGACAGTGTTTGTCTGTAGTCTGTCAGGTCGAGACATGATTGGCATAGCCTTCACTGGTTCTGGAAAGACTTTGGTCTTCACTCTGCCGATCACCATGTTTGCTCTGGAGCAGGAGAAAAGGCTGCCTTTCTTCAAGAGAGAGGGACCATATGGACTCATTATCTGTCCTTCAGTAAGACAAACACGACAAGCCCACTTAATTGATGATGCAACTTGAAATGCAGCATAAAGGCTGATTGGTGGTTCCAAAATAAATGCAGCATTTCTTACTGTCTGCACTTCAGACGATTGCATTTACTGTGAGCAACTATTATTATTATTATTTTTTTTTTAATGCAACAAAGCATATCTGATTTGAATACCTTTTTCTTTTCACTCCAGCGAGAGTTGGCAAGGCAGACTCACGGCATCATCGAGTACTACTGCAAGCTGCTGGAGGAGGAAGGAGCTCCTCAGCTGCGCACTGCCCTCTGCATCGGAGGAATGTCTGTCAAGGATCAGATGGAGGTAGTAAAACAGTAAGTAAGAGTGAAGATTCATCTGAAAGGAACCCGTTTCTGTCTTTAATTCAGAATTTCAGTTAGAACTACTGCAACGCAAAAAAAAATTAAAGGACAAATCCGGCGCAAAACGACGTACGTTGTGCGTCCAGTCAAAGTTTATTTTTCTATAGCACACTTACAAACAGTCACTACTGCCCCAAAGTGCTGTACAATTATAGATAACAACATAAGATAAAAGCATAATAAATAACTGGAAAAACCCATCTAAAACAGAATATGCTAAAAAACAATAAAAACAGACAACAGATAAAAAGCTCAAATCAATAACAAAATGTCACAGCTCAGCTTGTGTTAAAAGCCAGTGCAAAAAGATGAGTTTTTAAAAGTGATTTAAAACTCTCAAAGAGGAAGCTGCTCTAATGTTGAGAGGGAGAGAGTTCCAGAGCTCAGGACCTGCCACCGAGAAAGCTCTGTCCCCTCTGGTTTTCAGTCTGGTTCTGGGACGGTCTAAAAGCAACTGGTCAGCGGACCTGAGTGCTCTGACTGGAGTGTGCAAAATCAGCATATCAGACAAATATGATGGTGCTAGCCCGTTAAGAGATGTAAAAACAAACAATAAGATCTTAAAATGGATTCTAAAAACGACAGGCAGCCAGTGGAGAGACGACAGTACAGGGGTGATGTGGTCACTGCGCTTGTTTCTTGTCAGCAGGCGTGCAGCCGCATTCTGAACTAATTGTAATCGGCAAACTGAAGACTGATCAAGGCCATAGTACAGTGAGTTACAGTAGTCCAGGCGATTTGTGATCAAGGAATGCACAACTGTTTCCAGTTGGCTGTGGGGCAGGTAAGGCCAGTAACATAGCTCAAGCACGGTTCAACTGGTCATGACTGTTTTCCCAAGATGGGGCCTGCCTGTATACGCGAACCGTACTGTCTTTTAAAAACTCTTTTTAATAAACTGTATGTACACTTACAAAGTTCTCAATGCTTCGGTTTACATGTAGGAACCCTCATGCTACAGTGGAAGTGTGGTGCTATTTTAAGCCTTGTTAGTGGTATAGAACTAGCATTTTCTTTACCCGTGCCTCAACTACCAGCGTTTTACGCTAAGTAGCGGTTTGCACTAAAACTGGTCACATTTGATTAGCATGAAACACGTGTTATTAACCCCTAGGTTCATTTTGTGCCGGATTTGTCCTTTAAATCACTCAGAGTGGAACAAAATAGGCAAAAGTTCCAGATATAAAGCATTACAGAAATCATGCATAGTACAATCTCAGAACCACGACACTAATAAAACTGTATTTTAAAAATACTGCATCTGTACCTCCTCTTGGTTATAGTGGTGTCCACATGATGGTTGCTACCCCTGGCAGACTGATGGACTTGCTGCAGAAGAAGATGGTGAGTCTGGACATCTGCCGTTACTTGGCTCTGGATGAAGCTGATAGGATGATTGACATGGGCTTTGAGGAAGACATCAGAACCATCTTCTCCTATTTCAAGGTGAGTTTTTGAGGCAGTTTTTTGACATTTCATGCAGTTCCTCTTCCACAATAATGCTTCATTTTCTTTTTGTAACAGTACTTGAAATAGTTTTTAACACTGTCTTAATGCTTTACGAGGTAGCACATTTTGTCGTCACCTAAGCACTCTCCATAGTTGGCCCATTATGGCGTTTTTCCACTGCGTGGTATCTACTCGACTCGCCTCGACTCTACTCGCCTTTTTTGGTTTTCCATTACGAAAAAAAAGTCCCTGGGACCTGCTACCAGGTACTTTTTTTAGTACTACCTCAGTCGAGGTTCCAAGCGAGGTGAGGAGATGACGTGACAACCTGCAGACTACTGGTTGG
Organism: Percina caprodes; assembly: GCA_013375575.1. Lineage (NCBI taxonomy): Eukaryota > Metazoa > Chordata > Actinopteri > Perciformes > Percidae > Percina > Percina caprodes. Next base: position 701,262 of record JABXJD010000121.1, on the reverse strand, counting down.
TCGGAGGATCGTCACTTATGACTGCGTTTTTAGCAAACGAGTGCAGAGTGTGTGTCCGGAACAACCATGCCATTTAAAAAATAAAAAAATAAAAAATAATCTAGCCAGACACCGACAGATTATCTACTCTCTGCACTATTCTCACTTTTCTATTCTCACTATTCAATATTATGGGCTATTATTTTGCATGTCATTTCCAATATTGCACACTGTTACTTAAAAAAACAAGACAATATATCAAAGAAAAGGTTTTATTTAGCTATTCAAGTAGCGCATCAAACCCTCCCGTACATCCCGGTCTTCTTCCTCGGCACCCTGAACTTTTTTATTTATTTCTCAAACAAAAATATTTTCATGAAAAACTAACCTTGTCTTTTTGAGGCTATGCAACATGGAATGTGTTATTTCTTTATCTAGGGACAAAGGCAAACCCTGCTTTTTAGCGCCACTATGCCCAAGAAGATCCAGAACTTTGCCAAGAGTGCACTGGTCAAACCTATCACTATCAACGTCGGACGGGCCGGAGCTGCCAGCTTGGATGTCATCCAGGTATGTTTATTTGTCACTGAAAGAGGTTTTCTGCCTTAGTTGGGGGAATTTATTGAATTCAATTTACAAACTCACTCATATAAAAATAATGAATGTGTTTTTGTGTGTGTGCAGGAAGTAGAATACGTCAAAGAGGAGGCCAAGATGGTGTACCTTCTCGAGTGTCTCCAGAAAACACCACCTCCTGTCAGTATTTACACATATCACATTGACATGACACATACCAAAAGTCCGTAAATCAGACATGTCAAGTGTTACAAAAATATTTCCTATTCAAATCAACAGGTGCTGATATTTGCTGAGAAGAAGGCCGATGTAGATGCCATCCATGAGTATCTCTTGCTAAAAGGAGTAGAAGCGGTGTCCATCCATGGAGGAAAAGGTGCACAAAGCTCTGTTCTTATCTTAAAGTACTTATCAATCAGTACATAGTAATAGTAATAGTACCTGGAGAGGATTACTGTATTTGGAGGAACCCAACCCAGCATCAAGTTTCAGAGCACTTATTATACACAGCCTTAATCTTCAACTTTGTTGTAGTTGCTCATCATTACCACCAGATGCCATCCTGCATGTCACCGTTTCTGCTTTATACTTTCTTTAACCTTTACAAGAAACGGAAAGAGTGATGACACTTTTTGTCAAATATAGTGAGTTGTAATATTTTGTTGATTTATTTTGCAGATCAGGAGGAAAGAACCAAAGCCATCGAGGCATTTAAAGAAGGAAAGAAAGATGTCTTAGTTGCCACAGACGTTGCCTCCAAGGGTCTGGATTTCCCGGCTATACAACATGTAGTGAATTATGACATGCCTGAGGAGATAGAAAACTATGGTATGTATGTATGTATGTATATATGTATGTATATATATGTGTGTGTGTGTGTGTGTGTGTGTGTGTGTATCTATCCTGGCCTTCTTTAAATTGAAATTGTCTCGTTTCAGTCCATAGAATTGGAAGAACTGGAAGATCAGGCCAGACCGGTATTGCCACTACATTCATCAATAAAGGCTGTGGTAAGAAAAATACCAATCAAGACAAATATCTAATTCATTTCTGTATTGGAGTAATTATTAGTATTATAGTATTATAATAGAGTATTATAATGAATTTAGTCAGCATGATTCAGTGTTAAATGACAATAACTTAAAGGAGACCTATTATATGCTAGTCACAACCATGTCAGGTTCATGCTTGTATTTTTCTGTTTTTACTATAACATGTTTACATGCTTTTAATGTTCAAAAAACACAATTTGTCTCATTCTGCTCATGGCTGCTGCACCTTATATTCACCATAGATGTATTGTAAGAACTGGATACAGCGCCCAAGGCGGGGCGCTGTATTCATTTCTATGAGTTGCTCAGTGGCGCAGGAAGGCAAACCATTTCTAATTTTCTTCTTCTTCTCCGGTGATCGGCATTGCTTCCGCACTGTGCGGCCCATAGAGCAGGCCCTCTAGAGACATCCGCTAACCTTGAACTTTAAACTGATTTACAGACCTCTCTTTTGCCATGTAAGTCAATGGGCAAAAGTCTTTTTCAGCTGGGAGTTGAAATTCCACTGTTTGGCCACCATGTTCAATATGCTTCAAAGTCCAGTGCACTTCCTGGGGCCCATGTCTGTGATGCTCTGATAGAGTGCCTGTCTCTCAAAGAAGACTAGTCGCCTCTGATTGGTCTGCTTCCGGCGTCTGTTCTCTGCTGTCGGTGTCTCTGTACAGTCTGCTGCAGCAGGACACTGACTGCAACAGTGTATAGTGTGACGTTATACCATGAAAAATCACCAATAACCATTCTAAACCAAATATTACTCAACCAGACATGTTCCCCCAGGAATGCAATAAGAAACTATCGGCAGCCAAGATTACAGCTTTCACTGTCATTGGCTATTGCTACATTTAGTTGGATTGTAACTATATATTGCACATGTGCAGTGTATGTGATGTAACTGCTGCAGAGCGTCCTGGAGCAGATGACCACTTTTAGAAAAGTGTCTCAGTGTGACGTCATGCAAACCACAGTGTAGAAATAAACAGTTGAAACTAGAGCGTTCAGAAAGGTGTTTGGTGTTTTTTGCCCTCAACATCTCCTTCTCTTTCCTTTAGAAGGTGACGTTGGAGGCAAAAAACACCAGTGAGTGTTCAGAACAGTGTGAAATCTGAGGTTTTAGCTTCCAGGGATATCGTTTAAATATGCACACCTCATTATTTGAAGCTTTGGCCACGTTTGTTTTGAGCATGCGTAACATTTTAGATATGACCCAAAATAAGGAAAGGCAGTCTATTTTAACTAGTGATGTCAGATAAACGCGTTATTAACGGCGTATAAACACAAACCCATTTTAACAGCATTAATTTTTTTTTTATAGAGTAACGTTCTTTTTGGCCTAGCAAAGTTTCCAGTTTTTTCACATGCTGTCGCAACAACTATTAGCGTTAGAAAAACTACAACACCACACCTGATATAGCTAGACTGGAAACAAAGCAACAGGCACGCCACACACACTTGTTTGGGCTCAAGGAGCACCACGCGGGGCACCAGAGGCGGAACTCTTTTGCGGCTCAACACATCTACGAAATGACGCTAGTACGACCGAGCTGTGACGGAGGTCTGTAGCGGCTTAAACAACTAGCAATTGCCGTTGCGTTGCACGGAGCAACTCTTTCTCTATTTCCACAAAATTAGCATGAATAATCAAAATGGTTTACATGCCCCTGTGTGTGTGTGTGTGTGTGTGTGTGTGTGTGTGTGTGTATATGACTCAAAACAAAATACAGTTAAAACTTTTAAATCAACAATTTCTTTGTCATCTGCAGATTGATTTTAAGTATGGGGGATAATATATTTCAAACTTGAATCAGATTTTAATTTTTAAATCAGGCATTATTTTTTAGGCTATAATCGCCCAGTCCTTTACAGTAGGCTACATGCCAATGTTTTCAATAAAAAAAAAAAAAAAAACATTTGCACAAAGCAAGCCGATCCACTTTTCCATTTTGTTAAGCGCATTAAAATGAGAAAAAATTAGACAAAAAGAAATCAGGGGACCTTTAGAGAAGATAAAAATGTGTGATTAATTGAGAGTTAACTATGACATTAATCTTGAATAATTAAATATCTTAATTGTTTGACAACACTAATTTTAACATGAAGTGTACGTCTTTCCCCATAGATGAGTCCGTGTTGATGGACCTTAAAGCTCTGCTAGTTG